>JAZKJV010010623.1:0-328472 GCA_037367405.1 Ottelia alismoides | reverse complement strand
TCCCATAGGAGAGTCTCTTGGACTGGAACCTTGGGTGACGTTGTGACTCTACTCTTGTAACTGCGGTCAACACTTAAAATCATATCCATACTATATATGTATACAAAGAGAGTCTGATGATTAGGGGAATTGGATACCTTTTGACTAGAGCTTGGTTCAGCTTAGAATTTTAGGATCTCTAAAACCGAGAGTTCTTGAACGGATCAAGTCTTGTATTCACATACACAGTCAGGGGTTAATCCAACTTATTCATTCTTTATTTGCTCGAGGACTAGCAAAGTTTAAGTATAGGGGGGTGATGAATCCGCGATTCATCATCGCAATATCTTGATCTTAGTAAAATCCCCTGAGTAAAATCCCAAATAAATGTCCATAAAATACATAAACTAACAAAATGACTCTTGTAAATAAACACACTAATTACTATATATTAGATTGTATGAAATAAATTACACATAAAAAGCCGCAAAAATAAAGGAGTTTGTATACCTGTAAATAGCCCAAAAACTTCATTTATTTTTAATAATTTCATTTCAACTCCTTTTTGCCTAATTCTTTTCTCTAACTTGTTTATAATAATGTATATAAAAATACAAAAATACAAAACAAATTTTACCTTAAATAAATGCTCTTAGATCCCAATGGGAAAAAGCCGTAAAGACCAACTTCCAAGCTAAATTCCCGCTCCGTATGAACTCCAAATTCACCAAACTCACTTTTAAAGTTCAAGTTAGAAAATTATCTATCCAACGGAAGTGGTTTCATTAAAATCGGAGCTCATTTGCAAAAGTTGGGTTTTGGGACCTAGATGTACATTGTACATTATGTATATATTCATACTTTTCTTCATTTTTTATTATATCTTTCTTAATTATTAAAAATAAAAAAAAATCATACTTGTGTTGTATTTAATTATACTATTTTATTGTATTTTTTTCGTTGTAAATATCTCTTATTAAAAAGACAAAAAATTACATATTAGAAAAGTAAAAAAATGTACATGGTGTTTTGTCTTCTTTTGTAAATTCTCCACTATTTCTCTTCTCTTTTTATTTTATTGTATTTAAAGTAGATAACTTTATTTCATTTTATTTATTTAATTATTTTACATTCTCTACAATAACCACCATTCAACTCCATTACTCCACCATATTTTCTAACTTCTAATTCAACTCCACCATTTTATTAACCTCCATCCCACTCCATCTTAATTCTAACTTCCATTTTTCTTCTTCTTTATATACATGTCATTCTCCTCAATTTTGCCTTTGATCCATCTTTATGTGAGGAGAGCCTAGTTCCCTGAGTTGAATCGGTGACAGCGACGCAACCGCGGTCGAGCGACGACGGCCCTCTCTCCGGTGTGATCCGTTGATTTTTCGACCAACATCGCAGCCGCAACCGCGCGCTGCTCGAGCTCATCGCACGCCGGCGATTCGAGCGAAGACCGTGCTCTCGTGAGCACATCATAGGCATCCGTCCATCGTAGGTAATTTTTCTATTTTCATCTTGTCATTTCTTTTTATTATTTTATATTTGCATCTTCTTTACCACATCACCATCCCCCCATCTTTTTTTTCCCATATCATAACCACCACCAATTCATCTTCTCACTACCATTTTACCCCTTTTTTTTGTGTGTACATAGTTCATGTATAAAGAATTTTTAAAAAAATAAAAAAAAATTAAACAAAAAAATCTTTTACAGCAGTAAAATTCTAAAAAAAACAAAAAAAACAAAAAAACAAAAAAAAGAAAAAAAATACGGCAACAGCGGTGGGAGGTACCCACGCCGCCGCCAACCTCCACCAAGGGAGCTCCAGCCGGCGCCGCTGTGCGCGGCTCCGCCGCCCCCGTCCTCGCCGCGCATGGCGCCGACGCCGCCCCGGCCGCCAGCAGCAGGGGCACCCCACGCACTCGTAGCGCCGCCCTCTCCTTCCTCCACCGCCGGCTCCGCCTCAGCCATCTCCAAGTGCGCCACCGCATGCCTGCCACCGCACGCCAGCCACGGCCGCGCGGCGGCGCCGTCCGCCGCCCCTCCGACCTCCGCGCGCCGCCGCCTCCTCCAACTCCTTTTGGGTTCTCCGCCTCCTGCACCCAACGAGGAAGAAGAGGTTTATTTTTTGTTTGTTTTTTTTAATGTAAAAATTGCAATTTATTTATTTTATGTTTATGTAATTACAAAAATGTCCCTGTACATATTTGTCTTGTTTCTTTTCAATTTCCAGTTTGCACAAACACCCCTGTGTTTCCTTATTAATTTTGGACATCCAACTTGCTTCATTTGATTCAAAGAAAAATACCTGTATGTTGAGCAACTAATTCTCTACATTGTGGATATTTATCTATATTTTTGTAGTCCTTGGGTAATTAATTAAAAATGATTAACTGAAATTTTGCATATTTTGTCCAAACCGTGCTCTTAAATAATATCTCACAAACGGTTGCTCTAAAAATTCCACAAAAATTATGTGTGATGCCTTGATATGTGACGTAATTACTGTCCAAATTTCATCTGAAATGAGTTGTCTTGTGCCTTAAATAAATTGTAGAGTGATTTTAGTATCGATTTTTAGTTAAATCCACAAATATCTTTTTTGCGAAATTTCACCTCTACTGGATTTCTCATGAAAATATCTTTTTAGGATAATTCGTACTCTGATTAATTTTATAATGTAGATTTATTAGAAATTATTTACTCGCTGTCACTCTGATTTCACTAAAAAATACATAAAAAATTCATAACTTGTCAAAAAATTCTAAAAAATTACTGTAGTCTCCTTGCATCATGGTTTAGTTCCAGTAATTTTTCATAATTTTTGATTGCTGTTTGTGTGATAAATGTGAAAAAACCCATAAAAAGTGTGTGTTTTTAGTTTGTGCATTTTAACCCCTAAAATTCCAAAAAATGTGTTTTGTATTCATCACTGGATTAAGATTCTAGGAAAATACGAATTGGCTAAATTGGACTTCTTTTCCATTAAAATTAATTTGGCCTTGTTGTATGATTTCTTAGTGTCGTAATTCAACCGCAACTTGCATTAACATTTCTTTTTGCATAAAAAAAATCTAAAAAAACCACGTGAAATCTAGATCTTAAATTTACAAATTAACACCCAAGTTGTTCCTTTGCCTCCTGTGTTCGACCCCGGACTTGCCCGGGATATAAATTAAGCCGAGACACTCTTCACGGAGATCTTCTCTCGGTTCTGACCGACTCGCTAAGTACACGTGCTACAACGAACACGATTTAATCATCGTATCTAGCGACTCGTCAGATGGCGCCGTTGCCGGGGAGGCAAACGGCTTAGGGACTAATTTAAAAATTTGGATTTAGTTTTCCATTTACTCGGGTAGTCTGACCCCCGAGCCACTTGTATTTATTCCATTTTTTTTGCAATTATTTCTCTTCATATTTTTGTATATATCTTGTTGTTTATCTCTCTAATATAAATCTTTGTTTCCTTGCGAGGGCCCGTGGACTTGGAGTGCATCGGAGGTCGACGGACGCGAGGAGCGCCGACTGCTGAAGTGCGAGGATAAAGCAATTTTATTTTTGAGAGAATTTTGTAAATTATTGTAATTATTTAGGTAGTTGCTCATTTCTAGCGGCTCTTGTTTGAGAGCTCGCGCATGTAAAAAGACTTAGACATTATTTGTGGTGTGTCGAGCTGTTTCACTCTCCGGCGAGGTTGGGGCTTGACTTTGAGTGGCGAAATTAAGGATTAGGCACACGGTAGTTTAGATTCAAACTTGTTGTGCCCATCATAATTTAGGCCACACTTATCTTAGAAGATTCACATATCTTATAAGATTCATAATGAGACGCACATAGACACGTACTACTTAGCTCAAATCCAATCAATTCTTCCCCGCTAATAGTATATTGTTTAGGTGTGGTTTCCTCGATCTGCATGCATTTAGTGTAATATTACAAATTCAGTTTTGCATAACGCATGAAGAGTGCTGGGATTCACTGTAAGTATACCTTCTTCTGAGCATGCATCATAGTTTCTCGTTTGCATTCTGATTTCCGATTCCCATCTTGTTTTACAACTTAAGGTTAAAAGGAAATTGGGACTGAACGGTAGACGTGCTTGTGTGTTCACATAAATTTCAAGTGATAACTAACTCTAAAATTGGGACTGAATTGAGCAGGTCGATCTAATTAATTGGAATAAAAAGAACCCTTGTTCTCGGGTGCAGAAAGCCCTCATTGTTTGTTTTAATTGCAAGTGAGAGAGAGACGACCCTAGGATAGAGCCAAGTCTGGATTTCTTACTTACTACTGGTTCTTTATTTTTAGGCGATTAGCTACTTTTCAGTGAGGATTTACGGGTAGCCGTAAACGGTCCGGACTTCCTTAGCAGAGTGGGAGGTTTAGAGGGACGCATTAGTCCTCAAGGAACGGGTAGCCGTATTTATACGGTCCGTACTTACTCCTATACTGGCTGAAAGTAGGTCAAACTAGTCGTAAGAACCGGGCCAGTCTGTAGGAAAATACGGGCACCTAACAGCTCGTTAATCTTTCCAAGATTGTATTCTCACCAACTAAAATTGACCAGATAAATCGGTCGAACTCTTACGGCCATCACGTGTTGAGTTGGTGAAATTGGGTGTTTGAATTGCGTTTGAATTGTGTGAGTTCACTCCGCACATTTACGTGCACCGTAGAACTAGTGCCTCATTGATTATCGTGATCTAATCGGTTTTTTTGACATCGAAGATGACTGATTGGGGGGATATTTCTTCGGACTTTGCGAATCTCTCGTTGAACCATTCAAAAAGTACATCTTCAAAGGTCCAAGCGCAACTTGGACCAACCTGGACTCATGACCCTCTTGAGCCCAGGATCACTCACTCTCGGGATGGTTACTCTCAACCATTCCCTTTCTCTCTTCCCACCTCACCGAGGAAGACCATCGCCTTGATGAGAATATCATGATTCATAAATCCTCTTCTAATAAAGAACACATTGCTGATTCAGGCCATATAGAAGACACGAGCAAAATGCCTCAAAGAAGAAAGAAGAGGAAGAAGAGAACCATGAAGACCCGATGAGAAGTATACTAGCCCGATTAGCTGCATCTGAGCAGCAACAAGCATTACTGAGAGCTCAGTTAGGACAGTTAAATGTTGGGGTCCAACTACCAATGGATGCGGCTTATAACCCCGGACAATATCAAATTCATAACTACTTGAGTCCGGTCGAACCCGAGGTTGATTTTGAGCTGAAGCCGCATTTCCTGAACCTGTTGCCACACTTCGATGGGAATGCTTCTGAGGAACCATATTCATTCCTAAGGGACTTTGAGCTCATCTGCGCTAACCTCAAACATCAAAATGTTAGCCAGGATTATATTAGGCTCAAAGCCCTTCCATTTGCCTTGGGTGGAAAAGCTGATTACTGGGAAAGAATCTTGGGATCGTCGTCACCACATATGCCCAGTTCAAGGACCTGTTTTTGAAGAAGTTCTACCCTTTGAGTAGAACTAACATGATGAGAACGCGCATTATGAGTTTTTCCCAATTACCCATGAAGCTTTTTGTGATGCTTGGGAAAGATTCAAGGACTTCCTGCAGAAGTGTCCCTGTCATGGACTAAATGATAACATCTTGGTCCAATCATTTTCACTGGTCTCAACCCTGAGATGCAGGGTTTAGTGAGCGCTGCCTGTGGAGGCAGCTATACATCACGAGGAGCGGATACGTCTGGAGGGTATTCGAGCAGATGGCTGAAACTAGCCGCTCACAGATGGCCAGCAGGGCCTATACACCATCCCCCAGTTCACTTTCATATGGAGGGGGAAAAGCAGCTGTAGTCGATCTCTCTCAGGACGTGATCCCTAGAATGGGACTCCTTGCTGACAAGCTTACAGTAGTCGAGAAGATCGACAGGAGGATTGATGAGTTAGATCGGAGCATCTCCAAACTTCCAAAACAGATGGAGGAGTTGACTGAGAAGGTATCTAAGATAAGGATACCCGCCGTGACTGCACCCTCTTGCTCCGTATACCGAGTTCACCATGTTCAGGAGCAGTTGGTGTCAGGGCAACCCCAGCCGTGGGAGCAGGACCAATCCTACACCCACTCTTTCCAGCAGCCACCTCCAGCAGCAGAGACAGTCCAGGAGGAGCCTCCACCAGTTTGGGAGGTGAATGGGATATGGTATACTCAGGACCCTGCCAGGCAGGGAAGTACGGGAGACCGACAGACCTATCAGCGTCCCGACCTTTCACAACACCGCATTCACCTCCACACCACCTCCTTCACAGCAGAGCCCTGGATTCCATCCACCCCAGCAGCAGAGGCAGCAGTACCAGCAGTATGGCCGACAGGGCCATTACCAGACGGGCCAGCAGGGCCCGCAACCCCAGCAGCAGCAGAGGCAGTACACTGGCCAGCAGGGCCAATCTTCCCGTTCTTCTTCCCAGTCTTATCCACTTCCTTCATCGTCTAGTCCCGTTGATATTCAACAGCAGATACTCGACGGGCTACGTTCCTACAGGAACGAGGTTCAGGACTTACGGGTGGATGTCAACCGCCTGTCAAGATGGCGAGACGAGCATACTGCACCCTCTACCTCGATCCCAGCTCAAGTCAGGCTAACCCCAATAGCCTGAACCGTTCTAGTTCTCAGCAGCACTTTGGTCAGGTATACTATTCAGCATCTCCTAAATCTGAACATGAGATTCTTTCGTGTGACGAGGCTAACCACATGTCACTCAGGAGGGAAGGACCGTGGTCGTACCTGACCGGGCGAGGGACACGAGGAGGGGCATCTCTGGAGCTCTACCTGAGGAGTCTTCAGAGGACGAGGAGGAGAGGCATCATATTTCAGAGCCCCATCAGCACCATTCGAGGATTTCTACTCAGGGAGCCGAGAAGAGGAGGAGAGCACATACGCAGCATCGTCAGCATGGATATTCTTCTGAGTCTACGGAGGACCTTGCATCTCCGGTTGTGGCGGATACTGATGAATACCCATTCATCACTCTTTATTCTTCTATTGTAGCTATAAAAACCTTTGCAAATACATGTAGATATGTGTAAATACAAATAATTACCAAAAGCATGCATTGTGTAAAAACCTATAATTAGCATGTTTTTGTGCAAAAATAAAAAAAGAATAAAGAGCAAAAAGAAAAAGAGGGAAATATTTAGAATAAATATTGAGCAACCTAACCCAAGGGAGGGCTCAGCATGGGCCTGACCGCATAAAAGCCAAAGTAGAGGGAGATAGGAGCTCATGTGTTATATACTTCTGTAAATACATAAAATTATATTTTCCTCACCCAAAAATATGCTTGTACATATTGTGTGTATATTTTATAAAACAAAATAAAATTTAAAAATCAAAAATTCAAAAATGCCCTTTCACCATGTGTAGACCATCATCCTTTATTTATTTAACCCTATAAATAAAATAAAATTATTTTCTAAAACTTTTTTGTAAATATTCTATGTTACATATGGTAAATAAATAAAATAACAAGAAACAAAACAAAAATCAAATAAAAATTACAAAATGAAAAATACAAAAATACATTGTATAAATACCATGTATATAAATGTATACAATTATTTATTTCACCCTTGTGTATAAATAATTAAATAAAATAAAAATACCATTTTATTCCATATTTTATGATGTAAATAAATAAAATACAAAATGAGCATAAAAATACATAAAAATAACAAATAAAAAATCAAAAATAAAAATCCATATAGTGTACATATACCTATATACATAGCTACCCTATTTTATTTCCAAAAATTAATTAAAAATCACCAAAAAATAGAAAAAAATAAAAGAAAAACATTTCATGTTTTGAGTTTTCTTTTAATTCGGCCTATTTCTACCTTAAAATAAATAAACAAAAATTAAATACACGTGCAGCTTCTGATTGGTCCACGGGGGATTGTTTGACCCCGATCAACTCCCCCGCGGACTCCTTCCTTTTCTGGAAGATGCGTGCCGCCCCGCCTTCGCCGATTTTTCCACGCATCTCCAGGCTGTCTCCCACGCGAACCCCGTGCCCGGATTCTTCGCCGATCATCCCTCATCCTCGCCCGATCTTTCGCCATGAAATCAACGCCTTCCATCGCTGTCTCCACTCAACCCTAATTGCACCTGTCACCATATATATCCCGACCTCCGCCGCCTCCGCGCCTCATCTTTGGCTATCTACTCTCTCTCCAGTGAGCTCCATCGAGACGAGCAAGGTGACAGCTTGCCCCAGCCGGTGTTGCAGCGAGGAAGAGGAGCAGGACCATCGATCCGGCCGCGTTTCGCCGCCGTGCTCCGACCACCATCTGGAGCTTGAGCCTCGGGAGGAGACGGCCCTTGAGGCAAGGACCAGGAGCAAGAGCAGCTCCAGCATAGTCTACTGCAGCCACCAGGTAACCTTAGCTCCTTCTAGTTTCATCTAATTTAGGATTTCGCCAAATCGACCCATCGCCGTGCTTCCCTGATTCCGACTATCTCGAGTACCCTTTTGATCATCGGAACACCCCTGTCATCTCCGCCGTATCCCCACGCACCTTCTACGCCCGCTCATTCAACCCAGCTCGCCCCGAGCTGGGAGTCGAGTTCCATCGTCTCCACCTCGCCGGAGCTCGTTCGCCACACCGCACAGACCACCTTCACCCCGCTTTCTTGGGTAGAGGCACTTTGCCCTCGACCCGCGAAGCGTTCTGGCTGTTTTGGCAGTTCAAAGAGAGGTGCCTGAGCCTCTCTTCACTTGAGACCGGAGCTTCGCGCCGCCAAGCCTCGCCCGGAGCCCCTCCAGGGCTTGGCTGGGGCATTGGCCACCACCAGCAGCTGCGGGGACAGTCCAGCCGGAGCTTCTCCGATCATTTGCAGCAGCTGAGGAGGGGTGTGTAGCGCACGCAGGAGGCCGGCGAAGTTCGCCGGCGACGAGTTCTTGCACCATCCTCCAGAGCCGTCCGATGAAGCCCTCGCTCCAGTTCTGATCGTGTCCGTCCATTCTTCGAGGAGGCAGCGACCGTCGATTCATCTGAGGAGTTCATCCGGGACCATTGATAGCAGAGGAGAGAGAACCGGAGGTCCAGCGACGTTAGATCAGCCACGTGGTCTCACCTCGACGTCGATCGAGCCCAGAAGGAAGAGAGAAAGAGCGCCGCCCATCCCAACCGTCCGATCAACACGTGGCGCACATCCGCCGTCGGCGAATAAAGGGGTAAATATCGTAGGGCCCCCCTCTTAGTTTTTCATTTCCTTTTTAGTCTGTAAATATTTTTAGAAACTTTTTCACGTAGGGTTATTTGCAATCTGGACCTTGTGCTTTATTTTAATTGCATGTATGCCCCTGTGTGTGAGTGACCACGTGCTTTCGTCACGTGTGTATCTGGGCATTTTACACATCTTGTCCTGTAGATCGGGATGGTTAATGAATGAATGAATATTTTTAAGTAATTGCAATTATACCCCTGTGAGCATTGTCTATGCGCATGTGCGTTATTTAGTGGGCTTTTTGCAACTTCGTCCCTGGGCTTTTGATACGAGTTATCAAAAGCCCTTGGACTTAGTTTTTCTTGCAATTTGGTCCCTGTGTGCCCCAGCCACGCGTGACGCGCGTGACTTGCTGGGCATTTTGCACCAGCGACCCCAGGTCTTCGGGTATTTGCACATTGGTCCTTGTGCACAGTACCCTCTTCTTCATTTTTGAATAAATATCAAACCACCTCCAAATCTAATGAAATTTCGACACATGGCTCCTGCCATGGTGTAGTAATTTCTATGATTTTTGAGGACATTTTGGCTTTTATTTAATATTTTTAAAAATTCAAAAACTCCCTTTTTAGTCACTGTCTAGCTTTAAAAAACCAAAATAATATAAAATCACCTTTAAAAATTCTAAAAAAATTAGGACTTGTAGTTTGCTTGCTGTTTGATTTTCCAGCCATTTTTGGTGATTTTTCATCACTTAAAAACCTTAAAAATTCAAAAACCCCTAAAAACTCATAAAAATTATAATAAATAAATTAAAAATCCAAAAACAATAATTAGGGTGCCTAAATTTTCCTTATTCTTTCTAGATTATAGGAAAATTACCTTCAGGGCTTTTTGAGATCCAACAATATTTTATTTTTGGGTCTTAAGCCTTGCTGGATAGTACTTTCATTTTTGGCATTGTTTGATTTTTAGAAAATAAAATAAACATCAGAAAAATCTCAAAAATTCACCAAAAACATAAAAAAATTATAAAACACATAAAAACATTTTTCTTTGAATTTTTGCTTGACTTTTAATGCTTTAAATAAATTGTTGAAGTTCATTATCTGAGTGCCTTCTTTAATTTTCTCATCATTTAAAAAATCTAAAAAATGTAAAAACAAATAAAAAACACTAAAAAAGATTCCCTCGGATTTCTGACTACATCGTAGGTTATTTAGCCAATCTGTGCTCCTTGTGTCGACCCTGGGAGCTATACCAGGTTAATCACATAGCTAGACCGCTCCATTTTGTTTTGATTGATTTTATCTCTGTGAGTGGTTGATTTTTCTTGATACACGCATTCGAGTGACTGAGGTCGCAACGACCTCATTTCATACCTTTACCTCAGTCGTTCGGCTTTTTGCGTTGTCAGATACCACTCCAGCTTCTATTCCACAACCTGTAGTAGATAGTTTTGATTTCGAGTCCATGTTGCATCAAAAAGATTCTTGTATGAAGAACTATGTTTCTGTTAAGTCAAAGAATGATCTTTCAGTTCATGATTCAGATTCTTCATCCTCTGTTTCCTTAGCTTCAATCCCTTTCCCCCGTGCTCTTACGACAGGAAAGCGCATCAAAAAGATTCAGAAAGATGACCCCGATATGGCACGGTTTTGTAAAGAAAACATCACAGTGAAGGTGTCATTTGATGAATATGTGGCTAACCATCCTGCCTTCCAAAAATACCTTAAGGTGAGATGCACACCTAGAAGGGTTAGCAGGAAGAAAGACAACCGAAATATAAAGACACATGTCTTATCAGTAGCCACAACCTATTGTCTCAAGAATCAGACTTTGCCAAAGAAAAAGAGAGACTTGGGTGCTCACTATGTGGAGAGTCGTATTGACGACATTGCGTTTGCACGCACACTCTTAGATAATGGTTCTTCGATCAACTTACTTCCCTTAGCCTTATATCAGAAATTGGAGTTGGGACCACTTCGCAAATCTAGAGCTTTACTCCAATTCGCAGATCGTTCAATGAAGAGACCTAAGGGAGAAGTGAAGAACGTCGTTATCTCGATTGAGGGGCAGAACTATCAGGTGGACTTCACAGTCTTGGACATGGAGACCCCCAATCATTGGAGAGAATCTCAGAACATTCTCGGGCGACCCTTCCTTAGGACCGCAGGCGCAGCTTTCGATTATGGTACGGGAATGATGAAGTTCCGTTCTCCAGGCGGAGAAGTGAACCTTGAGATGAAGCAAACCAAGTGTCAGCGACCTGATTCAGAGAGTAGCACAGAGTACTCATCTTCAGAGGCAGATTGCAGTATGATTAGCACAGTTGGGATTTGGGGACAGATTCCTTCAGGACAGAACGAGACCCTTTCATCTGGAGAGGATATAGTGCATGATGCAGTTTGCCAGGTGTTGTCTGATCTTACTAGAGATGCATCAACCTATTCTCATGATGACTTGGAGATCCATCCGGATCTGTCAGTTCCATCCTCGTCGGAACAATCATGGGACATAGATGACGAGTCGGACGTGGCTTTTGCCGATTGTTTGGATACTTTTGACGATCCGACTCCCGATACTTCTGATTTGGTGGCGAATACTACTCAGCTTAGCCCACCTTCATGCAGCACGGAACCAGATTCAGATTCAGTTCAGCCAGATCTGCTTGATGATACCACATTGCCAGAACTGAAATCACTACCTCCTACACTTAAGTATGCCTTTCTTGCGGACCCAAAGAGAGATATCCTGTCATCATTAGCTCAGACTTGACTTTAGAACAGGAGTCTAGGTTGTTAGAGGTCTTAGAGAGGAACCGCAAAGCAATAGGCTGGACAGTGTCGGATCTCGTGGGCATCAACCCCGCTCTCTGCTCGCACCACATTTTTACTGAGGATAATGTGAGACCTTCCCGTAAATTCCAGAGGAGACTTAACCCCAATCTACGGGAAGTGGTGAAGAAAGAAATTGAGAAATGGTGCAAAGCAGGATTTATATACCCTATTTCTGACTCCAAGTGGGTGGCCCCACTTCATGTTGTCCCGAAGAAGTCGGGAATTCAGATGGTCACCAACGAGGAGGGGGTAGAGATCGCGACACGAGTACCCACGTCGTGGCGTGTCTGTGTCGACTACAGGCGCCTGAATGCTGCGACCAAGAAAGATCACTTTCCCTTGCCTTTTATTGATCAGATCTTGGAGAGACTCGCAGGGAAAGAGTTCTTCTGTTTTCTTGACGGGTACTCAGGCTACAACCAGGTGGCCATAGCCCCTGAGGACCAGGAAAAGACCACATTCACATGTCCATTCGGCACTTATGCTTTCAGGCGCATGCCATTCGGGCTCTGCAATGCCCCGGGCACATTTCAGCGGTGCATGATAGCCATATTTGCCGAGATGGTGGGAGATTTCCTGGAAGTGTTCATGGATGACTTCTCGGTCCATGGTGATTCTTTTGATACATGTTTAGCGTACTTGGACCGAGTCCTCACGAGGTGTAGAGAGGTGAATCTGGTACTCTCCTGGGAGAAGAGTCACTTTATGGTGACGGAGGGTATCGTGTTGGGGCATGTCATATCCAAAAGGGGAATGGAGGTTGACCCTGCCAAGGTGGAGGTGATCAAGAAGCTCGATCCACCTACCAACGTAAAGTCAGTGCGGTCATTTTTAGGGCATGTTGGATTCTATAGGAGATTCATTCAGGATTTTTCAAAGATCGCTCGCCCACTGACTGAGCTCTTAGGGAAAGACACAGAGTTCGTTGTAGATCACAGGTGTCTGGATGTCTTTGAGCTCTTGAAGAGGAAGATTTGTGCCTCGCCTATCCTACAAGCTCCTGACTGGTCTCTCCCCTTTGAGATCATGACTGACGCTTCAGATTTCGCTATAGGAGCTGTGTTAGGACAACGGCGAGAGGGGTTTCCGTTTGCGATTCACTATGCGAGCAAAGTTTTAGATCCTACACAGAAAAATTATACAGTGACTGAAAAGGAAATGCTCGCGGTAGTATGGGCCCTCGAGAAGTTCAGATCATATATTTTGGGCTCTAAGGTGACAATATATACTGATCATACAGCCATTCGATACTTAATGGAAAAGAAGGTCGCGAAGGCGCGTCTTCTTAGGTGGATTTTACTCCTCCAGGAATTTGATTTGGAGATTAAAGATAGACCTGGAGTGAAGAATGTTGTGGCTGATCACCTTTCTCGGATTGAATTTAAAGATTCTCCTGATCATGAGCGGATTAGAGAGACCTTCCCAGATGAGTCAATTTGTGCTATTGACTCACTCCCGTGGTATGCCAACATGGTGAACTATCTTGTCTCCAAGCAGGTTCCCCATGGTTGGACTAGGAGCAACATTGATCGACTGAAGTCGGATTCGAGGAGATACCACTGGGACGATCCTTTCCTTTTCTTCGAAGGACCGGATTGTGTTTGGAGAAGGTGTATTCCTCGGGAGGAATACCAAAGTGTCCTCACATATTGTCATTCACTTGAGGCTGGAGGACACCATTCGGGAAAGAGAACCGCTCACAAAGTACTTCAATGTGGATTGTATTGGCCGACCTTGTTTAGAGATGCCATTGATTTTGTACGGTCGTGCCCGATCTGTCAAAGGATGGGAGGGACAGTTGGACAGAGAGATGAGATGCCCATGCAACCGATGATTATTTGTGATGTTTTTGATGCATGGGGCATAGATTTTATGGGTCCCTTTCCCAACAGCCATGGACATGAGTATATTTTGTTGGCGGTTGATTATTTATCTAGGTGGGTGGAGGCTATCCCAACCCGAACCGCAGACAGCAAGACTGTCTGTAAGTTTGTGAAAGACCATATTATTGCTAGGTTCGGGGTGCCAAAAGTTTTGATATCTGATGGGGGTAGCCATTTTGTGAACCGAGATATGAGATCTTTAGCTAAGGACTATGGATTTGATCACAGAGTTACTAGTCCTTACCACCCACAGTCCAACGGCATGGCAGAGGTTTCCAACAGAGAGGTGAAGAGTATTTTGCAGAAATTGGTTCGTCCCGATAGGAAGAATTGGTCTCAACTCTTGGACCAAGTTCTGTGGGCCTATAGGACATCCTACAAGACACCATTGGGTACTTCACCATTTAGAATGATCTATGGAAAGCCATGTCATTTGCCCGCAGAGTTGATTCATAAATCCGAATGGGCAATTAAGAAGATTAATTGGAGTTGTCACCTAGGAAAACTTTGCCGAGACTTGAACTTGAACGAACTCGTGGAAATCCGAAACATGGCATATGACAACAGTTTGATTTTTAAGGACAAAGTAAAGAGATGGCATGATCAGCACATTAGGTGCAAAGACTTTGTCCCTGGACAAAAGGTATGGTTGTTCAATGCCAGGTTGAAGATGTTTCATGGGAAGCTCAAATCTAAATGGACGGGTCCCTTTGTGGTTAAGAAAGTGCACGAGAATGGAAGTGTAGAGATAGCTGATCTCACAGATGGTGCAAAATCTCATGTGGTGAATGGACAACTGTTGAAGCATTTTGTTGATTCCAAAGAGCAGTTAGTCCAAGTCGAGGTCATCAACTTCATACAGAGTGAGCACAGAGCAGATACATCTTATCACTCTTCGTGAAGACGCAGCATCAAGATTCAACATCTTAGAAGATTCAATCACTCTTGTACATATTCTCCCTTCTTTGTATATTCTCGAGATCACATTGGTTCTCACACTTACTCTTGTCCTATACTTAGGCTGACCAAAGCCTAAGTATAGGGGGGACCGATGCCCGCCATGTGTATTTACTCATCATTTCTCCTCTTGACCTCGTCCGCCCTATTTTTGCTCTTCTTCTACACTTAGGCTGTCCAGAGCCTAAGTATAGGGGGGGCGGATCGACTTCTATACTTTCTATTATTTTAGCTTTCCTACGCTTAGTACGAGCTATGTCTTTTTGCCACCTAGTGCCATGAGGACATAGCACAAGCTAAGTATAGGGGGCGTGTATATATTACATATATACTTTACCCATACCTCGTACTTTCACATATTTTTTTTATATATATTATACAATAATTATGGGGTGGGTAAAAAAAACAAACAAAACAAAAGTAAAAAAAAACTTTATCCTAAAAAAAACTCTTTTTCTTTATTTGCTTAAAAAAAACTTTTCAAAAAAAAGTCTTTTCTTATTCACCTATCTTTTTCAAAAAAAAAAACTTCTTTGCCTTTGTTTGTCAAAAAAAACAAAAAAACAAAAAAAAACAAAAAAAACCTTTTTGAAAAAAAACCTTTGTGAAAAAAAAAACTTTTCTAAAACTTATAAAAATCAAAAAATCAATCAATCATCAACTTAAAAAAACTAACTAATAAGTTGGTTTAATCCCTGACACAATTCACTTTCACACAAGACTAGTGATGTTCAAGAACACTTGGTTTATGAGGTCTTGATGTTTTGAGTTAACCAACCTTAGTCATTAGGGTCCTTGACTTAATTATTCACATTTCCCTAGTTTGAAAGATTTGTGTGCTATATTGCATGCTTAGTCTCTACCTTAAGAATATGATCAGCACCTCACGAACACGACTGCAGTTATGATGAGATGAGTTGTAATTTCACTTGAGGAACTGGGATGAGGGATTTGAGTTTGGACTTGATTTAATGATGCTCGAGGATGGGATAAAATCAATGAAGGCTTCATGAAACCTGAGTGTCAGCACATTTAGCCAGTATGAGAACATGGTTCTTGTACTATCTCTTGACATTTACCTATGTGCCAGGGTGTGATAAAATAAAAAAAAATGTTGATCAGTGTGCGCCAACTCTTGGTAAAAGCAGTGGAGCTAGCCAAATACTACAAAGCAATGAAATGTCAAAGAAAAGCTCTCATTCCACAAAGTCAATTATCAAAAGAGCTTCCACCAAAGGCGAGCGCTCCCAACCATTTCAAAGTGTCCACTTGGACCACCGCTATTAGGATCAGGAGTCGGGCTTGCACCAAAAAAGGGCTCTGCATCGTAAATGCTACAAGTCTGGGTGTAGAAGGTACGATAGGTACTCAAAAAAGGCACACCCCGGTGTACTCCCAGGAAAACAAGTGCAGACGGCTCCAACTTCTCTTGACGGACGCACTGATCAACACCAAAAAAATGTGTTGCGTAATAAGGCACTTGAGAGGATCCTTGTTCCAATGAGAGGGAGAGAAGAAATGACACAATCCTATGCCCTTCATCAACTGGCCTTCCATCTACACTTTCAAGTCTGACAACTAAAGAGACGGTGGATTGGATGCAAGAAATGATTTATTCCCTAGTGTTGAGGATCGGGTCCATAGGAGAGTCTCTTGGACTGGAACCTTGGGTGACGTTGTGACTCTACTCTTGTAACTGCGGTCAACACTTAAAATCATATCCATACTATATATGTATACAAAGAGAGTCTGATGATTAGGGGAATTGGATACCTTTTGACTAGAGCTTGGTTCAGCTTAGAATTTTAGGATCTCTAAAACCGAGAGTTCTTGAACGGATCAAGTCTTGTATTCACATACACAGTCAGGGGTTAATCCAACTTATTCATTCTTTATTTGCTCGAGGACTAGCAAAGTTTAAGTATAGGGGGGTGATGAATCCGCGATTCATCATCGCAATATCTTGATCTTAGTAAAATCCCCGAGTAAAATCCCAAATAAATGTCCATAAAATACATAAACTAACAAAATGACTCTTGTAAATAAAACACACTAATTACTGTATATTAGATTGTATGAAATAAATTACACATAAAAAGCCGCAAAAATAAAGGAGTTGTATACCTGTAAATAGCCCAAAACTTCATTTATTTTTAATAATTTCATTTCAACTCCTTTTTGCCTAATTCTTTCTCTAACTTGTTTATAATAATGTATATAAAAATACAAAAATACAAAACAAATTTTACCTTAAATAAATGCTCCTAGATCCCAATGGGAAAAAGCCGTAAAGACCAACTTCCAAGCTAAATTCCCGCTCCGTATGAACTCCAAATTCACCAAACTCACTTTTAAAGTTCAAGTTAGAAAATTATCTATCCAACGGAAGTGGTTTCATTAAAATCGGAGCTCATTTGCAAAAGTTGGGTTTTGGGACCTAGATGTACATTGTACATTATGTATATATTCATACTTTCTTCATTTTTTATTATATCTTTCTTAATTTTAAAAATACAAAAAAATCATACTTGTGTTGTATTTTAATTATACTATTTTATTGTATTTTTTCGTTGTAAATATCTCTTATTAAAAAGACAAAAAAATTACATATTAGAAAAGTAAAAAAAATGTACATGGTGTTTTGTCTTCTTTTGTAAATTCTCCACTATTTCTCTTCTCTTTTTATTTTATTGTATTTAAAGTAGATAACTTTATTTCATTTTATTTATTTAATTATTTTACATTCTCTACAATAACCACCATTCAACTCCATTACTCCACCATATTTTCTAACTTCTAATTCAACTCCACCATTTTATTAACCTCCATCCCACTCCATCTTAATTCTAACTTCCATTTTTCTTCTTCTTTATATACATGTCATTCTCCTCAATTTTGCCTTTGATCCATCTTTATGTGAGGAGAGCCTAGTTCCCTGAGTTGAATCGGTGACAGCGACGCAACCGCGGTTGAGCGACGACGGCCCTCTCTCCGGTGTGATCCGTTGGTTTTTCGACCAACATCGCAGCCGCAACCGCGCGCTGCTCGAGCTCATCGCACGCCGGCGATTCGAGCGAAGACCGTGCTCTCGTGAGCACATCATAGACATCCGTCCATCGTAGGTAATTTTTCTATTTTCATCTTGTCATTTCTTTTTATTATTTTATATTTGCATCTTCTTTACCACATCACCATCCCCCCATCGTTTTTTTTCCCATATCATTACCACCACCAATTCATCTTCTCACTACCATTTTACCCCTTTTTTTTGTGTGTACATAGTTCCTGTATAAAGAATTTTAAAAAAAATTAAACAAAATTAAACAAAAAAAATCTTTTACAGCAGTAAAATTCTAAAAAAAACAAAAAAAAACAAAAAAAAAGAAAAAGAAAAAAATTACGGCAGCAGCGGTGGGAGGTACCCACCGCCGCCTCCAACCTCCACCAAGGGAGCTCCAGCCGGCGCCGCTGTGCGCGGCTCCGCCGCCCCCGTCCTCGCCGCGCGTGGCGCCGACGCCGCCCCGACCGCCAGCAGCAGGGGCACCCCACGCCACCCGTAGCGCCGCCTTCTCCTTCCTCCACCGCCGGCTCCGCCTCAGCCATCTCCAAGTGCGCCACCGCACGCCTGCCACCGCACGCCAGCCACGGCCGCGCGGCGGCGCCGTCCGCCGCCCCTCCGACCTCCGCGCGCCGCCGCCTCCTCCAACTCCTTTTGGGTTCTCCGCCTCCTGCACCCAACGAGGAAGAAGAGGTTTATTTTTTGTTTGTTTTTTTTAATGTAAAAATTGCAATTTATTTATTTTATGTTTCTGTAATTACAAAAACATCCCTGTACATATTTGTCTTGTTTCTTTTCAATTTCCAGTTTGCACAAACACCCCTGTGTTTCCTTATTAATTTGGACATCCAACTTGCGTCATTTGATTCAAAGAAAAATACCTGTATGTTGAGCAACTAATTCTCTACATTGTGGATATTTATCTATATTTTTGTGGTCCTTGGGTAATTAATTAAAAATGATTAACTGAAATTTTGCATATTTTGTCCAAACCGTGCTTTTAAATTAATATCTCACAAACGGTTGCTCTAAAAATTCCACAAAAATTATGTGTGATGCCTTGATATGTGACGTAATTACTATCCAAATTTCATCCAAAATGGAGTTGTCTTGTGCCTTAAATAAATTGTAGAGTGATTTTAGTAATCGATTTTTAGTTAAATCCACAAATATCTTTTTTGTGAAATTTCACCTCTACTGGATTGCTCATGAAAATATCTTTTTAGGATAATTCGTACTCTGATTAATTTTATAATGTGGATTTATTAGAAATTATTTACTCGTTGTCACTCTGATTTCACTAAAAAAACATAAAAAAAAAAATCATAACTTGTCAAAAAATTCTGAAAAAATTACTGTAGTCTCCTTGCATCATGGTTTAGTTCCAGTAATTTTTTCATAATTTTTGATTGCTGTTTGTGTGATAAATTGTGAAAAAACCCATAAAAAGTGTGTGTTTTTAGTTTGTGCATTTAACCCCTAAAATTCCAAAAAAATGTGTTTTGTATTCATCATTGGATTAAGATTCTAGGAAAAATACGAATTGGCTAAATTGGACTTCTTTTCCATTAAAATTAATTTGGCCTTGTTGTATGATTTCTTAGTGTCGTAATTCAACCGCAACTTGCATTAACATTTCTTTTTGCATAAAAAAAATCTAAAAAAAACCGCGTGAAATCTAGATCTTAAATTTACAAATTAACACCCAAGTTGTTCCTTTGCCTCCCTGTGTTCGACCCCGGACTTGCCCGGGATATAAATTAAGCCGAGACACTCTTCACGGAGATCTTCTCTCGGTTCTGACCGACTCGCTAAGTACACGTGCTACAACGAACACGATTTAATCATCGTATCTAGCGACTCGTCAGTAGGAGCAGACTCAGTTGAAGGATGGTAACTAGATTCTTCCTCAGAAAGATGGACAGAACCTTCAATCCTAGCATCCGCAGGCTTAGATGCCTCGGGTCTCTCAGCTTGTGCATTGAGCCTCTCCTCCAATGCTTGTTGCCTTTGCCCCATGTCTTGGAGCATTGCCATCATAGCCGCTAATTGTCTATACACGTCTTGGTCTGCCATGATCTTGGGATGAGTCAAGGTCAAAGGTCAGATCCTATATGTCTTAGCATGATGTACATAAGGGACAATGACTTGTGAATGATACTGCAATCATTTATTAAGATCAAAGGATCTTAATACAACCTTAGTTTCTGAATACCGCTCATAGTTATTAATTACTAAATAAATTACTGGAGTAACCTGGCTCTGTTACCAATCTGTCGCGACCCCATTTCCCGGGCCGTCGGATCCTCCCATATTCGGATCTGGTTACTCAGCAATAATTTATTCAGCAATCACAACTACCATTCAGAAATAGACTGCAAATAAAAATACTCAGAAGAAAGTATTCCAACACTTTTCCATTCACAAAATAAAGTTCAGATGATACACTGTCCCACTATAACCATTTACATGCACATCAACTTGAAAGGAAAATATACAAAAGATTACTAACTACCTTAAAAAGTAAAGCTACCGTGATTGGCTGGATGTCTAGTATGTAAGCTGGATGATTTTTTTTAAAGTCCTTGCGATGGCTCACCGATATCTGTTGGGTTTTCCATAAATCATAGGATAAAAATTAGCGAATGCTAAGTAACGAAGAAGAGAAAAGCAAACAAATTGTGTAATTTTCCAAAACTTGATATAACAAAAATTTCATTCTTTCTCATTAATTTAAGTCCTATTCCTTTCTATTCCACATCAGGGATTAGTCCAGGGGAACCCCACCATTCTTGGACTCCGAAGTTGTGGACACTTCGGGATTGGAGATTGTATTGATCTTGGTAAGCTTATGCCGCCGCACGTCGCCTCAACCAATCCTCCAATACTACCCTGACAATTTCCTTTTCTTTTATTAAACAGGGTCTCAACCCTCAGCCTGGAAAATCAAATGAGCACACCGTCCTCGAGGACTCGGTTACTTAAAACCTCAGGCTAACATTTAATCATATAACCTAGCGGCTTTAAATACATATTATCGTGACCCAGCCGCTATTGAACCACCCGTGCCTCCACATGGCACGACCACATCTTCCGTCATTCCAACCCGAATATATTGGCTCCCAGTGTCACGCGTTGCAAAACATTCAATTTGTGCGCACTTATCATAACAGGGCAACCGTGTACCACCTAGGTAGGGAAACACCAATACGGGTTCCTTCCGACAAACCTACAGGTTGCATGCCCGACCTGTAGTTGTACTCCCAGTCATCCTTATCGTGACACACGATCCTTTTCAGGATCCAACTCAAATCACATCAATTCACATGATGTAATTCTTTCATTAAGTCTTCGATTTGCATAATCAACAATACTTAGTATAGACTCACATATATATTATTCATATGCATATATACTCGTATTTATACCTGTTTTAACTCCCAAACCCAAACTTTCAAAGCCAACGCATCAAATTGATGCGTAAACCTTATTTTAGTGAGAATCACAAAGCAATTCTTTAGTCTTTTTCAAAAATAGCCAAAACTAGGGTTCTTCGTAGCAAAGAACACAAAATCAAGAATTTCAATAATTTCGTATGAAAACCCAACAACAAAAGGAAGGATTTCGTTACCTAATCAAGCTCTCTCTCGTGTATGCAAGGCTTTATCGTGTTTCGTTTTTAGAAAGGCTATTGTAAGGCTCCTGAAAAGATCGAATTTCATTTTCATATCAAAACGCTAAGAACATGTCAAGAACGTAAAGAACGAACGAAGAACACGAAGAACGCGAAGAACACGAAGAACGTCAAGAAAATATTTTCTCTTAAAATTTCGGCAGAGTTTCCCTTTATATCGGGACATATTTCTCGGAAAATTTCGACAAAGTTTCCCCTTATATCGAGACATTTTTCAAAATAAAAGCGAAAAGAGTTTCCTCTATAATATCAATGGAGAGGAAAATAACAACGAAACTGAAAGAATATACTCAACAAAAATCAATCGAGAGGAAAATAACAACGAAATTGAAAGAATATAGTCAACAACAAGAGATGAAGAACCGGTAGACACTACATATCTTAGGTGAGTGAACGTGTGACGAATTACAGGGTCACTGACGTGCATAGCCGCCCGCACCTAAGTAGGGTATTACACAGATTTCTCCATAAAAAATAACTATAAAAGCATAATACGAAGAATAGAAACATAAATGATGGAGAATCGGTAGACACCACGCGTCTTAGATGAGTGAACGTGTGACGAATCACAGGGTCACTGACGTGCATAGCCGCCCACATCTAAGTAGGGTGTTATACAGATTTCTCCTCGAACCACAACAGGAAAACGAATCGGAAAGAAAGATGAATCAAGAACAAAACTTGGAAGAACAAGAGTATGAATTGAAAGCCTAGCTTACGAAGCAAACTAAGAGAGGATCATACATTTCTCCTCCTCGTTCTCCCGGCAGCGCTTCGCTAGCGCTCCTCCCTCGCCTCCCACTCCTCCTCCCAACCTCTCGACCCTAGCCCTTGGGGTGGTGGTGATAGTGGAAGTTGTAGAGAATGAATGGGTAGGGGGGTCTATTTATAGACCCCAGAAAACCACTAACCATGGTTAGAAAACCATAGTTTAGACCTTAACCATGGTTCAGCGGCCCATGGTTTTGGCCCATGGTTTTAGCCAAAACTTATCCCAAACTTGGAGCTTAAGTTAGAACATTCTAGAGGATTCTAGATTCGCTAATGACGCTTAATTAACACTAATCGTGATTAACTTTCACTAATCGCGATTTAACTTTCGCGGCTTACCGATTAGTGTTTACTAATGATCATTAGCAATTTTTAATCGATCATTAGTTTCTTTAATCATGTTTAATTAGTCTTAATTACAGTTATTATGGGTTAATGACATCTTAGCCTTCCTTACTTCTCTTTCTTCCGAAATTCACAACAAATCGAAACGGAGTCTGATTCACACGAAACAAATTATGTTGGTTTCCTCTTGACGAGCCGGATCTTATTATATAGGATCCGAGACATGCCAAGTTCAAGGCTTTACAAAAGCTGATTAAAGTCCAACTAAATCCGATTAGTCGTCCGACTGCTGATTAACCCTTAGTCAGTGACCCAACTGACCGAGCACCGACTACCGACTTTTGCAACCTTGGATGAACCTGTAAACCTTGTTGAGTTGATAATTTAATAAAGCGTTCTCTAAAGAAAGACGATCATGTGAATTGTGTTTGACTCGAATAGTTTAGATATTCTTCTCTGAAGAGTGTTGTTCTTATCAATCCTTTCTGACTTGAATATCATGTATATGATGCTCAAATAGAATCTGAACCAACAAATCATGTCTACATTTCTCCTCCTATCCTGCAAAGCCCCATACCTAAAAGAAACATATTATCTTCAATATCTCATAAGATGAATAAAGTTATAATAAAAACAAAGAATTAAATAAACATGTTCAAACTTGAAGCCATAAATGTTTGTTGCTCTTGTCATTATGGATATGCTTGTTGGTGTGATACATAAACATGTTCATGATGATTGAATGGATCCAGTAATGAAAACATGTTAATTAAATCACTGAAATATTCATTGATATCTTCAATAATCATCCCCGGGTTTGGAGGAAACTCATCCATCGACGAATTTCATCCAAGTTGTTTCTCCCACGGAATAAAGTATACCGTAGATAAGAAGATAATGTATTAGGCTATTGGTATAAATATTAAAGTAAAAAAGAAATGACTAGTTTTATAAAACATACCAAGTGTCTTCTACTAGGCCATGGGTTTTGTACATTATTGCAGAGGTGGTGTATGTCTTTGTATACACTTGTCGGTTAGACTGCAATACCATTGCATACAAACATCATTGTTGGCATCTTCATTCTTAAAAACTATAATGTCTTCTCTATCCTCACATTACTCCACATACTCTCGATGTAATAAGGACCAACCTAATATGTCACTGCTTCGTGTATGACTCCATCGAGAAACAACGTGTATTCTCTCAACGGGAGCTAGGACATGTTGTCGCATTCCAAATTGGCATATCACTTGATCTGGCAGATGCTTTGCAACAATGTCATATATAGCAAACAAAGGGAACTCTTATCATCCAAACGATTTGACCACTCATACATAATGGATACAGTTTAGCTATCTCTTCTCCAACTTAAGGCATTCAGTTTGTATATAATCAAAACATTAATATGATATGTGAGTGTTCAATCAAGTAGAAATAATGTTTGATTAATAGGATTACTTACCATGAGAGTTTTGTGTATCTCATTACGATAGACAAGTATCGCAGTGTGCATATTTTCCCTAAAACTTCTCATTCATGTCCATTCGAGGGAAGCTGATCCTTTTCGTGCACTCGTACATTCTCTCGTATTTGGTCTTCCAATATGCACATGTTCCCATGCCTAAACCAACTTACACAAATATTTTATAAATGTCGTTGAGATATATATATATATATATATATAATAAAGGCAAGAAAATAAGGCCTATGCAATACTTGTAAAAAATCCTTAAATTCATGATGTCCCAATCTTTGCACCCTTGCCCTGTTCATAATACATGTACACTAAAGAAACGATGCCATATACCAATTGTGCATAGTCTTCTCATTCCCGTAAATGCAACAAGTACATGTATTAGAAAATTAAAAATTAATAAGCCTGGTTTGAGTAATAATAAAACAACAATACAAAGAATAAAGATAAGAAAATAAGGCCTTGTGTAAGTGGTACAAAATATCCATTGTTATCTGCAAGAACACTGCTTCTAATTTGATAAAAAAAAATAGTTTTCTAACTCCATATGTTACTTCTTGTTCATAATCAATCCTAAGGAAAGGACCGTCACCATAAAAGAATGTAGAATCGTACTCATGTTAGTTTCACTTTACCACTTTTTATCCAACATGGTATGACACCCAGAAGGTTTTAGAAAAGTACTTCTCACCCGCCACTCTGGAATATCTATTCCAGCAGCAAGAAGACCGTCAACCTTCATACCACTAATCATGCCCATATCGTACAACATAACAGTTGCCTCTCCAAATCTAAAATGAAATATGCATGTTTCGAGTCACTAACGCTCCAGTAAACTAATCTACAATGCAAGATCCATATGTACCTTCTTATATTCATGACACAAAAAAATCTAGACAACTTTAAAAATGATCTATCATTGCACTTCTTTTCTATAAAATTTCATTGTGCATCTCATTGTACTCAACAAACAAAGTCCGTAAAAATCATAACTTACTATCATTAAAGATATATGTATAAGATACAAAGATATATGTACAAAATACATGATTAACATTTGTGTAAAATAATTAACCATCTATTGGGATCGGGAGAACGATGCTCACTCTGCAAATACAGAATTAATGCATCCACTGGATCAAGAAATCTTATCAAGATGTGCCATATGCATTTAATAATCACTTATTTTAGTAAGAATAAAGAAAAGAAGAATACACCAATCTTATTAATAAGAATATAAAAGCCAATCATTTTGTAAGTACTTACTTTTTGAAAATGTTTTTTTTTACTTTTGTACACCTCTTAGCGTCTTCAATATCAGTCATGCCTATCTTTTTTGTAATATCAGTTGTGTCATTAACTTCTTGCAGTTTTATCACTCGTGCCCCTCGGGTTAGTTGTTGTCCATCCACGTCTCCTAACACATGTTAACCATTGGACACAAGGGTAATTAGATTGGTTATGCATGGTAAATATGTCCTTTTTATTTATCTTTTTCCTATTCCTCCTCCTCTCGAACCCATCACCATCTCCTCACACCTCCTCCAGTCCCCTCCTCCTCCACCACCCCAAACCCTCCAGCCCCCTCCTCTGCTACCCCACACCTTCTTTGCCCCTACCTCCCCTGGCTTCCTCCTCCTCTGGTCCCATACCTCCTTAACCCCCTACCTCCTCCGTCGCCTATCTCATCCACCCCCTCCCCCTTCAACCCCTTCCTCTACCACCCCTCACCTCCTCTGGTCCCCTCTTCCTCCTCCCCCTCCCCCTCCAACATCTTCCTCTGTCAGGTACAATATCTCCTACCTTCATTCTTCTTCCTTCTCTTGTTATGATTTCTCTTCTCCCCATTTCTATTTTTTTGCTATTCCCTAATCTAAACCCCAATCATCATCCTGTTCGTTCTCTCTCTCTCTCTCTCGCTTCTTCGTCATCATACCCATTTCAACCTATGTGCATGGTTTGTGCTCGGAGACCAACTCCTCCTCCACATCATAAGGAGCATACGTTATCACTCCCATGCCTCATCATGCATGTCTGAGCTAACCATCGACCAAGCTCGAGAGCTTGAGTTTCTCATCCTTATAGGTATTGAGAAGAGATGTGCAATAGAAGATGAAGATTAAGACTCAAGGCAGTTTAACCATCGATTGTCCCACTCCATTCTTCCATTGTTGATTGGCATGAGGAAATTGTCACTGTCAAAATTCCAAGCATCAACCATCGTCCGATCTTCACCTATCATCCATCGATTCCAAATAGATTGGGTTTGCTAAGCAGTAGAACTTTCTTCTTCTTCTCCAATCTTGCTCGAGCTTCTCGTGGGTGTGAAACCTTCATGGAACTGGAATAGACCTCCTTCGTGCGAGGGGATCACTAGAGAGAAGTGAAACTAGAGATCGGGGCTAATATACGAGCATGGGGAAGAGCTATCAGAGCAGCTTCGAATCCTCTTCCTCAACTGGCTCCTATGCACAGTAGTAGACACCACTCCCCCAGAGAAGGAGGGTGGGTTTATTGGTTTTGATAGTTATGCCCTTCTTGACCACGACATGGTTCGAAAAAATTAAGGTTTAGTTCAACTCTTTGACTACCACTAACAAAAGGGCGCAAGTGATAACAATGCAAGAAAGTAGGTGAAAAAATATATTCCAAAAAAGGATTTGATTGATATTAAAGAAGTTAAGGGGCACAATGTAAAAAATCCTTTTAAAAATTGAGGGAATAATCTTATCATTGATTTCTTTATGGATAACTTAATCAGTTGTGTCCTGGTAGTTTACAATGGTAACATGACTTTTGTCGCAAATATTTCATCCATTTCATTTCTAATTCAGTTGAACATCCCAAAAATCAAAGATTCGTTCATGCATCTTTTCATGAACATCCAAGGGCAGGTAGGTGGGTTCATGTTCAACCAAATTCAGTAGTCTCTCATGCTCAAGGTCGAGATGTATATCCTCAATATCAACTGATCCGAAAGATGGAATCAATGTGGTAGTTAGTTAATCATTCTCAAATTTATCAAGGAGTTTCTTGGATTTAGGCTTGTCAAGGAGTCATCTTGACAAAAAATCGAGATAATTTCAGGTGAAGTACTTGCAGGATGAAAGAACAAGTCGGAAAGGTTGTCTTCCCTGGATGTCGTGGGAATGGAGTGAGATATTATGTGTTCATCCTACGAGAGTCATCATGGAGGACTTTCGACATCTAGTCGGTGGTGAATGGGAGAAGAGGTGGTGGCAACTCAATCTTAAGCTCTTGATAAAAAATCGCATTAATTTTAGTCGCATCTTTGTCCTCAAATTCAACTTTTAGGTTTTTCTCAAATTCATAATCAACAGATTGGAAATTATCCTCAAATTCATGATCAACCTCATCATTAGATCCGTCATTAATGTTAATTTTGATTTTATTATTAGCTTTATCTAAATAATCATCACCATCATTAGAATCAATGGTTATTTCATCATCAGAATCAAATTCATCATTATTCTCAGGTTCATCCTCAACATCAACTTTTCTTTCAGTACCTGATTCATCTCTAGATTTATCATCCACATCAAATTCATCCTCATAACTTATTCTCCAAGAACATGAATTTAAAGTTAACAATTTGGTAGACAACTCGAACATTTCAATCGTTATTTCATCGATGGAGGAGGGGTGATCATGATAAGAGACTTATCACATGATTTGTTATTGTCAACATTTATTTCAACCTCTAGATTAAGCTCACAATCAATAATTATTCCATGCCACTCATCATCAGAATATCCATTGTCAAAATTGCTATTCTTTATCAGTGACTCAAGTTTGACTCGTTATTGGATGGGAATTTCAAATGAAACTAGGTCATTGTAGCAATAGGATGACTTTTGTTACATAAAAAACATTTAGCTCTAGATCTAGTTGAGCTAGAGGCTAGATGAATCTATATCTTAGATTTTTCCTCAAAAGATTTTCATAATAATTCTCGAATTTATGTGATTCTCAAAAATTTTGTGTTTGTTCCAATTCATTATTTTTCTCATAAAAAATCTCCTCAGTTTATCATAGAATGTTTTCCTCAAACTCAGGTCGATATGTGATTATGTTTTCCAATTCATCCCAAGCTGAGTCAAGCTCAATAACTCCTTGATCAGAAATTTTCTTATTTCTCAAGCAAATAGGTGATCATGAATTTCAGTGAATACATGAGCACTCTCCTCATGTTCTCTTTTAATATCCATCCTCAAGTTTTTTCATTGAATTCGATAATTAAAACCCTTAAAGGTTGTCTCATGAACTTGGGTGGCAAGAGGTTGAGGTGGAGAAGGGGTACAATAAGTTGATGATGAAGACCCATACAATGATTCAGATTGGTCATACATCGTCGAATTGTAAAATTCTGCACTTGACTAGGAGAATAATTGGGATTGCGGTGGTGATTGAATTTATCGGTACTGAATGGATCAGGTTGACTTCCCGGGGCTAGGCGGCATCCCAAAATTTGATTGTGAACTGACGTCATTCGGGTAAAAATCTTCTCATAAGATGATGGATATTGTAAAGAGTAGTCTGGATATTGCGGTGCAGGTGTGCTATTGAACATACTCTTCATGTAGTCAATGATTTGTTCAATATGAGTCATTTCCAGAGAGAAAGTCACGAAACAAACATAAAATTAGATCGATTCACTAACACATGCGAGTTGGCACAAAAGCGATTATCTACTTGATTTTATTTTATTGTTCACAAAAATAAAACACACAAAAATATTGATCCAAAATCTATTTGCAAATTAAGGAATATCTTGAATTTCTACATTTATTTGCGTCCACTTCCAACCAGTATGTGTGCAAGTATATGGACCGTAGAATGGCTACCCATATTCCTTGAGTACTTTGTCAGATATGATGTCCTTTAATCTCCCACTCTGCTAAGATTTCCCTCACGGAAAAGTGGTTGAATGTTTTTTAGATTCAGTGGTCCATAAATTTATGTAGGATTTTTGACTTTGACCTAAGTTTGTTGTTTTTGCATGTGAAATTGTGTGTAATGTGAAACACTTCAATTGATTTTATACTGCTTTCGTCCAAGACATGCGGTGACTTTCCGGACCTTATCTAATATATACGAGTAACAAAGTTGTGATCTTGTTTAATTAGCGAGAAGAGGGAGAAAGTTCCACAAAGATGAATGCAACAGAAGAACTTGATTGTATGATTTTCAAAAAAAATAAAATACACACACAAATACAAGCACATAAAAATGATCAAGTGATTGGAAGGATTTTATAGTGTGTGGCTTGCTGGATCAAGAATTTGAGCTAGAGAGAATAAGAGAGAACGATAGAGCACGAGAGAGAGAGATTTCTAACCCTTTTTTGTGGTTTTTTTATACTCGAAATGGAAGATCAGAAACAAATTTACAAAAATAAAATAAAAATATTAGTATGCTGAAATAAATTGTATAAGGTTATTGAGTCCCCGACAATGACATCAAAATGAAACCACGATTTTACATGTGCTAATAAGTGGTCTTTAGTATTGTTGCTTACACACACAAAAATTGAGATATTTTAGATAAATTCTATTCAACAACAACAAGCCAATAGATATTTAAAAAGCATATGGCAATAGAGGATCGATCCATATGGACTTGGACAGGTTATGTAAATTTTTATTCTATTTACAAAGGTATTTTCGACTTTATTGATTCAAATCAAACCCTATTTTTCTTTTTATTACAATATCTTAAAATGTATTCAAATCTATGCCATTAGATTCTAAACATCATTAAGCTTGCAAAGGGAATTTTGGGGGATTTCTGTTATTTTTGGTTATTTTTGGAATTTTCGTGGGTATTTGTGTGATTTTCTAAGAAATCAAGGGGCTATAATACAAATTAAACTAAAAATACAGGTAAAGTTCCAATTATGTAAGAGTACCCGACAAAATTGAAAATTTTAATCTAAAAAATTTAATGAGTAATTTTCAGATAAAAAGACATAACTTTAAGAAATTCCATAAACGTCGTTGTAGGATTAAATTGTAATTAAACAAAACTTGAATATCAAAAATGCAAATTTGACGAAATATAAAATTTAAAAATAAAAATCTATACTGAAGTTTAATTAAATTGCAGAAAGATCAAAAATCCTGAAAAAATATTAAAAGGAGACCAAAATTATGAAGGGGTCCCTAGGATCCTTTCTTCCAGCTGGTGATGACAACGATGTTGTGCTCAACCACAAATGGCGGATCATGGCGAGAGGAGGACTGACGGTAGAAATGGAGGCAATGTACGACAGCTCGTGATGGTGCACAGGAAGGTGTGGCGGTGAATGGAGGAGAAGAGGCCAGATTTCGACGGTGGTTGACTTATGAAGTGCCTGAGTGGGTATACTAATCGATACTCATTGTAGCACGATACTCATCCAATTAATCAAAACCGAATCAAATATCTTCGTGAAGAGAACTCGGTTTTTAATTTATATCCCGAGCAAGTTTGGGGTCGAACACAAGGAGGCAAAGGAACAACTTTGGGTCAATTCAGGACACTTAGCTCTAGGTTTCTAGTGCAGATTTTTTTTTATTTTTTTAATGCAAAATGAATGTGTATACAAAATGCGGTTGAATTAAACGTGAAATTAATCCAATTTAGCCAATTTATATTTTTCCTAGAAACCTAATCCAGTGATGAATGCAAAACACATTTTTTGGAATTTTAAGGGTTAAAATGAAACAAAGAAATCACACACTTTTTATGGGTTTTAGGCAATTTTTCACACAAATAAAATGCAAAATATATGAGAATTTTACTGAAAGTTAAACATGATGAAATGAGCCTACGATATTTTTTTGAATTTTTTGATAATATATGAAATTTTTATGATTTTTTAATGAAAATAGAGTAACAGTGAGTAGTTAATTTTTATTAAATCCACAACTTCAATTTATCCATAGAGCGAATTATCACAAAGAGATATTTTAATATTCAATCCAGAAGAGTTGGAATTTCACAAAACTAATATGTGTGGATTTAAATAAAAATCATTTACTAAAATTACTCTACAATTTATTTAAGGCACGTAACAACTCCACTTTAATGAAATTCAGAGGGTAATGAAATCATATTCAAATGCATCACTTCTGATTTTTGCATAATTTTTGGGCAACCTGAATTAAATATGAATTTAAGACCACAAACTGGGTAAAATATGCATGTTTTTATTAAATCAATTTTAGTTAATTACCCAAAGATCACAAAAATCCAAATAAATATCCAAATCATAGAGAATTAGTTGTTCAACAACATGAAATTTTTATTAAAATAAATGATGCTAAAAAGATGTCCAAATTAATATGCAAACATAGGGGTATACATGCAATTCTAGAAAATAAAACTCGCAAATAAACTATGTACAGGGATGTTTTTGTAATAATAGAAAATTGATATTTAAAAATGCAATTTTACAAAATAAAAAAGGACCTTCTTCCTCCTGCTGCAATTAGGGCACGAGCGTGGGGGCGATTGGGCGAGGCGGCGCGTCTCGTGCATAGGCACGCGGCGGAGGGACTCGACTGCAAGGAGATGGCGATAATGGAGGTGCTCGAGAGGTTACTGCTGGATGGTGGTCGTGCAGGGGCCGCAGGTGGCTCTATGGCGGTGGAGCTGCTGGTTGCAGTTTGGAGATGTGGTTGCGGCGACTGTGCACGGAGAGAGGACCAGCCCGGAGGAGCCGCGCAGCAGGCTGGGGCCACGCGCTAGGAGCGGTGGCAGACGACCGAGGGGGCCAATGGTGGCGGACTGTGGGGGGAGGTGCGGCGATGAAGCGGCTGCACCCCCTATTCTTTTTTTATTTTTTGTATTTTTTTATTTAATTTCTAATATTTTTAAATTTTTTTTCAAACTAGAAATATATATATATATAAAGAGATGGTAAATGGGAATGATAAAGAATATGATGGAGGTGGATGATGGTGATTTGGATGTGGTATAAAAAATGAAGATTGCCAAGATAAAAAATAACGTTAGAAAATAAAAAAAAATAAGAGGAAGATAGAAAATTACTTGTGGTTCATTAGATTTGCAGAGCAGCGATGTTGGACTCCTGCCGTGTCCTCGATCATATTTGGTAAATAAATCGGAGAAGCTATGCAAGCTTGACGGAAAGCTTACCACGCGGAGATGTTGGTCATCGTGGATCTCTCTTGAAGGAGGTCGTCGCTTGAGGATGATGCTACGTTGCTGTCACCAGCACAACATTTCAAGCTCTCTCCTTTTCTCTAAAAATGGCGGATGGGAAAAAATGAGGATGAAGAGAAGAATAAAAAGAGAAAGGAGATGAGGTTTAAGAAGTGGTGGAAGAAATGATGTTGAATGGGAGGTTAGATGAAGAAAATGGAGTTGAATGAGAGTTGGTAGTAGAATGAAAAGTTAGAGTAGAGAAAGAAAAATAAAAAATAAATAGAATTAAAAGTTAGCTACTAAAAAAATAAAATAAAATAAAGAGAAAAGAGAGTTGAGAACTTACAAAATAAAACAAACAATATGTACATGTTTTTGTACTTTTCTAATTTTATTTTTTTGTATTTTAAATAAAAGATATTTACAAAATAAAGATAAAAATAAAATACTATAAATAAAATAAAATATAAACATGATTTTTTAGATTTTTAATAATTAAGAAAAAGAAAATAAAAAAAGGAAGAAAGAAAAGACATTTACAATATATACAATGTACACCTAGGTCCCAAAACCCATATTTTGCAAATGAGCTCCGATTTTAATAAAACCACTTTCTTGTATAGATAATTTTCTAACTTAAACTTTAAAAGTGAGTTTGGTGAATTTGGAGTTCATACGGAGCAGGATTTTGTCGGGAAGTTGGACTTTATAGTTTTTTCTCTTTGGGATCTAAGAGTATTTATTTGTGATGAAAGTTATTTTGAATTTTTGTTTTTTTATATACGTTTCTGTAAACAAGTCAGAGAAAGAATTATCCAAAAAGGAGTTGAAATGAAATTATTAAAAATACATGAAGTTTGGGCTATTTATAGGTGAAAAACTCTTTTATTTTATGGCCTTTTATTATTAAGTTATTTTGTACATATATAATATATAATAATTAGTGTATTTTATTTACAAGAGCTATTTTATTAATTTATTGATTTTATGGAAATTTATTTGAGATTTACTCAAGGATTTTGCTAAGATTAATATATTGAGATGATGAATCGTTGATTCATCACCCCATATACTTAAATTTGCTAGTCCTCGGGCAAATAAAGAATGAATAAGTTGGATTAACCTCTAATTGTGCATGTGAATACAAGACTTGATATGTTGAAGAACTCTCGGTTTTAGTGATCTTAAATAAGCTGAACCAAGCTTTAGTCAAAAGGTATCCAATTTCCCTAATCATCATACTTTCTTTGTATACATATATAATAGGGATATGACATGAAATGTGGACTACAGTCACAAGAGTAGAGTCGCAACTTTATCCAATGTTCAAGTCCAAGAGACTCTCCTAAGAACCCGATCCTCAACACTTGAGAATAATCCATTTCTTGCATCTAATCCACCATCTCTTTAATTGTCAGACTTAAAAGTGTAGATGGAAGGCTAGCTGATGGAGGGCATAGGATTATGTCATTTCTTCTCTCCCTCTCATTAGAATAAGGATCCTCTCAAGTGCCTTATTAACTCAACACATGTATTTTTTTGGTTTGTTGATCAATGTGTCCATCAAGAGAATTGGGAGTCGTCTGCACCTTGTTTTCCTGGGAGTACACCGGGGAGCGTCTCTTTTGAGTATCTAAGATACCTTTGGCACCTAGACTTGTATCACTATACGATGCAGAACCCTTTTTGGGTGCTAGCCCGACTCCTGGTCCTAATAACGGTGGTCGAAGTGGACACTTTGCATGGTTGGGGGCGCTCGCCTTTGGTGGAAGCTCTTGATATTTGACTTTGTAGAGTCAAATTCCTAAGTAGTACATGGGATTTACTTAAATACCCAGGTACTACAAAATCTTTTTTTACCCAGAAACTACAGAGGTGTCGCATGTTGAACATGCGACACACGGAAAGTTTTTTTTACTTAGAAACTATAGTAATGTCGCATATTGAAGATGCGATATATAAGTGTCGCATCTTCAATATGCGTTATCTGGCTAAATAAAGGTCACGGGCGCGACTTCCGCCCTCCCCACACGAACTTTCTGAATCGAGCTCCCCTCCTGCCGTCCACGACGCCCCCCTGTAGCGTCTGCCTTCCTCGGCCTCCCCCACTCCAAGAAACATCGTTTTTCATCACTCCTAGGTGCGCGAAGAACTCTTTTTGCGTATCTTCTTTGGTCGGTACCGTCCTAGCCTCCATTTCCTCCCACTAGAGCTTAGCCGATCTTCCATACATTGGAGTTGGTAAAAATTTTTTTCTTGATTGTTGATTGTATAATATGTATATGATTTTTCATTTCATGAATGTTTTTTTACTTGTATGTCATGTCACGTATTAGGTCGGAATGGAGGTGTTGTATTGTATGTTTCATTTGAAGGGTACACTTATTGGAGGTTCGACGACCAACGTACGAGGGTTTGGATTATTGTCTAATACGACGTTCGATGAGATTTTGAACTTGGTTTACCGAAAGTTCAACCTGGATGCCAATAGTCAAAAAATCAGATTGTTACATCGCATCCCTTGAGGCCCATGGGAAGATCCGTCATTTTCCTCTATCGTTGATGATGATGATGTGCATGCACTTTTTCTGTATGCCCGGACAATTGGGAAATCAATGCCTACTGACATAATTGTTGAAGATGTTTGTGAGAGCGAAGTCCCCAATGTTGTTCCGACTACACAACCAACAGTTGTCCGTAACACACCACCAACAATCTTCCCTAGCATACAACCACAAGTTGTCCCTAACATGGAACCCTCCTTCGACACTGATGTCCCCATAACACAGCCATGTACAGATCAGGAATGGAGGATGAGTGACTCGTTGATGCGAGAGGTTAATCACGCTTTGGATGATTTCATCCCTTGGGGATCAAATGATGAGCTAGAAGAAGGTAGTGATTGGAATGTCGACGATGATGCGGTCGGCGCGGTCGTACTCCTTCAGCTATGGGCATGGGAGCATTTCCCCCACATTGCTCCAGTTGTGAGGGAAAGAAGACAATGGCACGGGCGCCCGTTAGGAGTCCGCTGGGCAGCGACGTTTGCCCATCGTCGACAACCGACACACGTAGTGCGACCATACCAGGACGCTTTTGACATGCAATCACCCGAGCAGGTAACTTTACATCCACAAATTGTTTCAAGTTCAACCCAAAAAATTTCTGATCTAAATACAATTTTGTCATTCAGGTATTTGGACGCCATACACCGAGGACATCCGCGCAGCTCTCCCTGCCAACTGTCTTGAAGGCGATCGCATTTGGAGAGCGTCTGTACTGTTGATATACTTCCACATTGTGGAGTATTACTTCCCCGGCCGATTCCTGAGACAATTTGGCGACCTTCAAGACACTCCACAACCTTGCTTCACCTTTCAGGACCTCCATGCAATCGACTTGAGGGGGAAGACACATGTGGATTGGAGGGCGAAACACATGTTGTATATACTCCAATGGGATGAGCGGGAAGATACAGTGGTTGATATCGATCTGTCCAATGGGATTGTCGCAACGCCCGCCTACGAGCAATGGTATAGGACCATTACTAGAAGATTTATTGGACGACTAGGTGCAACTATGGCAAGCAACGTAAGTGCTCGAATACACTTTGTTGTAAATTAATTTAAGAAGACTCCAAGAAATTTACCTCTATGTTTTTTTATTGGGAAGCAGCTCGCCAAGTGGAGCCGAATATATGATATTGGACACGAGGAATGCCGCGGGATTGCGACACAAGCAAAGGCGGAAATGGAGCAGTGGTTGTCGTTTCAATTTGCAGATGCCGTCACAATACATGACAACCACGCTGATGTGGCACATGCGGAGGCAAGGCAAGGAAGAGCAAGAGGAAGAGGAAGAGGTCGGGGAAGGGCGCGTGAACCAGTACCAGAACCCATGGACTATGAAGCAGACGCTGCGATGGATGAGAACTTTGCGCCAACGGAATTGGGGACAGACTTCGTCACACCTGTTGCCGAGCGACCACGTGACGACTTGTCAACGCCGCAGGCACTGTTGAGGCAAGGATTGGACGGCAGAGAAACACAACCACTTACTGCATGCTCACGCCGTTGCCGATGCCAACCTTCGATGAAGACGTTGCTGGGCCCTCGCAAATCAACATGATAGACGAGGCGAACCGTTTGTTACCCTTCCATCGTCGTGATTCAACGATAACATATCAACGGAGGAGAAAGCGTTGAGTTGTAAAGCTTGTAGTTGCTAGTGTGATACAAAAAATGCAGTGTATATCCATGGACAATTCTATATATATAAAATGTTTGGATTATCTTTTTGCATCACAATATTTTTCTTTTGTGAATGTCTGTGCATTCATAGCACACATTTGTGATTGTGGATACAACTTTGAATTTGTGTTCATCGACACGAAAAAGGCATATAAATTGATGGTTGAGGTTCATCTTTGCTCTTATTTGGTCTCTTGTCATAAGAAGACTAAGGGCCAAAACAAGAGATTCAAAATCTCATATATCCAGACCTGGCCTGTCAATTTCTAGGGAGTAACTTATATATCGCATGTTCAATATGCGACATATAAGAAACTCCCTGGATTCGTTCCAGGGAGAAACTCATATAATGCATGTCGAACATGCGCTATATGAGAAAAATCCTGGAATTGTTCCAGGAACTTTCTCATATAGCGCATGTCGAACATGCGCTATACGAGGAAGTTCCTGGAACAAATCCTCTATCAAATCCAGGGAGATCGTCATGTATCGCATCTTCAATATGCGACATTACTATAGTTTCTAAGTAAAAAAACTTCAGGGGTGTTGCACGTTCAACATGCGACATCTCTGTAATTTTCAAGTAAAAAAAGATTTCGTAGTACCTGGGTATTTAAGTAAATCCCAGGTACTACTTAGGAATTTGACTCTGACTTTGTATGGTGAAAGCTATTCTTTCAACATTTCTTTCTTTTTTTCATTGCTTCATACTAGCTCCACTACTTTTACCAAGAGTTGGTGCACACTAATAAACATTTTTTTAGATTTCGTCACGCCACAACACAAAGGTAAATGTCAAGAGAAAGTACAAGAACCATGTTCTCATACTAGGCGCTGACACTCAAGTTTCATGAAGCTTTCATTACTTTTATCCCATCCTCGAGCATCATAAAATCATGTCCAAACTCAAATCCCTCATTCAAGTTCCTCAAGTGAAATTTCAACACATCTCATCACAATTGTAGTCGTGTATGTGAGGTGCTGATCATATTCTTATGGTTGAGACTAAGCGTGCGATATAGCACACAAATCTTTCAAACTAGGGAAATGTGAATAATTAAGTCAAAGACCCTAAAGACAAAGGTTGGTTAACTCAAAATCTCAAGACCTCATAAACCAAGTGTTCTTGAACTTCACTAGTCTTGTGTGAATGTGTAAGTGTCAGGGACTAAACCAACTCATTAGTTTTTTTTTGAAAAAGAAAGAAAAGAAGAAAGAAGTTTTTTTTAAAAAAAAACTTTTTGATTTTTTCAAAAGTTTTTTTTGAAAAATAAAGGTAAATAAGAAAGGACACACACTTTTTTTTTGAACAGAAGGAGGAAAAGATTTTTAAAAAGTTTTTTTTAAAAAAAGAGAGTTTTTTTTTCAAAAAAGTGTATATATTTTAAAAAAAATCAAAAAATTGAAAATTTTTGTTTTATGATAAAGTTTTTTTGTTATACCTCTTATTTACAACAATTTATCCATAACCCTTTATTTTAATTACAAACAAGTCAAAGTATGAGCTATAGGTAAAGTATATATGTAATATATACAAGCCCCCCTATACTTAGCATGTGTTATGTCCTCATGGCACTAGGTGACAAAAAGCCATAGCTCATACTAAGCATGAGTGGGAGAAAAAAAATAGAAGAGAAAAAGAATATAAGAGCATTGGAGAATACACAACTGGCATCGGTCCCCCTATACTTAGGCTCTGGTCAGCCTAGATATTGGAGAGAACACAAGATTTGGAGACCCATGAGAGTGGGAAAGAATATACAAAAAGAAAATAAAAAGAAGAGACGGAGCAACTCAGATCACTCACCCCCTGTACTTAGGATCTAGTCATCATAAGTATAGCCGCAAAATGAAAATGATAAGGAACTGGGGCGGGTGATGCAAATCATGGGGGGGAGGGGGAGGGAAATAAAATAAAGAAAAACTATACAAGGAGGAGTGAGAATATACAAGGATCAAGAAGGTTTGTGACAGACCTTCTTGCAGGAGCGAGGGGGTGAGTAGTATACATATGTGTCGTTGTCAGAATCATCCTTAGGGGAATAATAGTGAGGGGTAGGAAACGTCCAATGAGGGTCAACACACGACTGCTTTTTCAAACATGGCTTAAGAACAACCGAACTGAGCTCACTCATATAGATCACCTCATCCGAACCTGATGAGGACTCCTCAGAAAATTCCTTCTCTGGTATGTCGAAGGCAACTTTCTTAGCCAGTTTTCTAGAACTTGCAGCATCAAGAGGAAGAGGAGAGTGATACGTCTTGAGGAGTTCAGGAGAACACCTTGAGGAATCAATACTTTTCTTCTTCTTACCAGATGACCGACTAGAAGATGGAGTAACCGATTTATCGAGATTGGTTAATTTGGTCCTAGTTGTCTCTTTTGGTGTAGGTCATGAATGTAGTATGTGTGAGATGCTGACCAGAGGTTAATCATCAGATGAATCACCATATGCATTGTAATACTCCTGCAGGGTCATCACACGTCTCTGGTATGGCATAGTGTTCTCAGTTGGCTTGGCATTAGGCGGCTCATGTGTCAAATCATCTAAATAGTCAAAGAAATCAGAAATGATCGTGTCCAACCCAGGGGCAGCTTCTGGTTGTGAGTCCTCTCTAGAAGTTGTCACAGTTGTGGTGATGCAAGCAGTGGGTGATGTGGAGGTGTAGGGAGTCTTAAAACCAATTGTCATCTGGACAGTCGGTATCTCAGGTGTAGTAGAGAGGCGGGACTCGATTGTCTCTCGGAGGTCACGGCTATCTGCGACTTTACAGGTTACCTTAGAATATCGTGTGTCCTGAAATATTGGGTGAGGTCAGAGTGCTCCCAATGCCATGAAATCGATCTCTCGAGTCTCGCAATCTATAGTTGCCTTAGCCAAGGCTAAGAACAGCTTCTCGAGAACGACCGGAGATTGGGTGAACTCTCATCGACGCTCAATGTCAATGATTGTGAAGTCTACTTGTAGTAGAGCACCTTGGAAAGTAATAATGACTGAAATAGTTTCTCTCGACCGTTTTATAGACCAATCAGCCAACTGAACGATCTCTCTCATCTTCCTGCTTGATTCGAGTTTGAGCTTGGCAAACACGGAGGTCAAGAGGACATTTGTCGGTAAGTCATCATATATTCTTGCATGGGTTAAGGTAGTGTATTTGATTTCACAGTCAAACCTAGGCAACCGCTTCACTTTGTAGCTCTTAGCTTTTCTCCCTATCACCAAAGAGGTGGCCATAGACACTATGTGCCTCTCGGTCCTTGTCCTCTTATTTCCCGACCTTTTAGGCATCAATTTACTTCTCACAAATCCTTTGAGGTTGAGAAAGTTTTCAATGGCCATTATTAAGGGAAGCTCAAAAATCAACTCTCTATCAATTGCTTCCCTAACTGCATGATCCATTTTATTAGGTATTTTCCCTTTTCAATTTTTATGTTGTTTTTGGGTTTTTCAACTTTTTGGTCTTTTTGATAGGTGAAGGATAATAGGAGAATGTATAGACTCTTTGGAGGGAAAGTGGTTAGTAGAAGAGGGAGGTAGAAGAGACTTCAGTTGTGCATGACGTGTGGTCGATCCATGCCTTCCAGGTTTTCAAAATTCAATCCGCGAAATCCATGATCCACTTTCATACACAGACTCTTGATCGGTATAGAAATGTCATCCTCCAATAAATTCTCATGACACATCATGAGAGAAGTCTGCTTAGTTGGAGGATACTGTTGAGAGCTCGGGATCTTATACTCAACACACCTTGACTCAGGCATGTAATGGCTGGGTTGAGTATGGCCCATCTATATGGCAGATTTTGATTTGAGCCTCATAAGATGGAGTCAGTAGGCAAGGGTCTGTAAATCGGTCGCATGAATCCAATCCCCTGTATATGTCGGCTCTTCTAATGGGTGCTATGAAGGCCGGTCAATGTGGGCTTGATAACGAAGGTCGATCAAGTCAGGAAGATCGTGTAGTGCAGGCCTCTCCATTCGGTATGTTTAGTCGACCATGTTGTAGCATAAGGTCAAGTCGGGATGTGTATAGGTCAATTGTTATCCGATCCCAACTCAAGGTGACAATGAGGTCCGTGGGGGCAACTGATTCTGCAAATTATTCATCTCAACAGTGGCATGCTCTTCGATTTGTTCCTTTATTCCAGCAAGCGAACGAGAATATGGTGAGTCAATCCAGGGTGGATGTGGGCCAGGGGTGTAAGAATCTGGGGTAGGTGAGAAGTATGAAGAAGTAGGGAAGTCACTCCTTAGCAGTCAAGGTGGGGGTATGGGGAGGAATAAGAGGGCGGAGATGATCAGAATATGGTCGAATAAGAGTGATCAATATATGATGACCGATATTCCGACATCTTCGAAGAGAGACAGGAGAACGAAGTGGATCGAGGAAGAAAGTGTGCAAGTGCACCGAATAACACACAAACAGATAAACACAAGAGCAAACCCTGAGTTCAGCTACTCATCACAGTGATGGTCGCAAGAGTCCGACAGTTTATCTTTTCAATTTTAATTAGGAGATAAATTAAGATATATGTCCAATTACACAAGGCTTAAAAGTAGGTTTTGGGCACTATCCTAGGGATGTGTTGAGGGTTTTGCTCTCCTGAAAATAAGTGTTAATTTTAGTCAAATGTTTTTGGTCGACTCTGATTAGCACCCCTGATTTTAAGTTCAGTTATCACTTGATCAATCCACCAAACACAGCATGCCTAATGATCAATCTCAATTTCCTTTTAACCTAAGTTTCAAAACCAAGGGGAAGGGAGTCAAGAAAAACCGATGCAAATAGTAAAATCAATGATGCATGCCCAGCTAAGAAGACTTACAGTGATCCTCGCGCTTTATATGTGGGATGCAATACAGAATTGAAATTTTATACTATATGAGATGCAAACGAGAAAATCGTTCCTAGACAGGCAGTTCTATTAGTGAGTGATGAACAATTTAATTTGGACTAATAGTTCTTCAGTTTAAGTACGTCTCGTTAAATGTGATGTGTGGTCCTAAAGATTACGAGCACAAGCAATAAAAATATTCTAGTAAAAATGATCTAAGAGCCGCGAGTGTAAGTCCTATTCTACGCCAACCAACCACACAACCACGAACGGATCAAACGTTCAGCCTTGATTCGAGCGCGATCTCTCAAACAAGAGCCGTCGTAAAGAGCGAATTACCTAAATTATTACAACACAATAAATACAAAAATTTACAAAAATAAAAATGCTCTCGAAAATAAATTAAAATTTCCTTGATCTTCAGCAGTCGGCGCGTGTCACGTCCATCGACCTCCGATGCACTCCAAGTCCATCGGGCCCTCGCAAAGAAAATGAAATTTATATTAATAGATGAACCATAAAATATATACAAAAATGAGCAGAAAAATAATTGAGAGAAAGGAAAAAAATAAATGGATTAATTACAAGATGGCTCAGGGGTCAGACTACCCGAGTGCGAGAAAACCTAAATCCAATTTTCTAAATTAAACCCTGAGCCATTTGCCTCCCCAACAACGGTGCCACATGATGAAGTGTCTGAGTGAGTGTATTAATCGGTATTCGTTGTAGCACCGCACTCAGCCAATTAATCAGAAGCGAATCAAATGTCTTTGTGAAGAGGACTCGATTTTTCATTTATATCCCGAGCATGCCCGGGGTCAAACATAAGGAGGCAAAGGAACAACTTTTGGTTAATTCAGAACACTTAGCTCTAGGTTTCTAATGCGGAATTTTTTTTATTTTTTTAATGTAAAATGAATGTGAACGCAAAATACGGTTGAATTAAGCTAATAAGAAAACTCACAATTTAGCTAAATTAATTTTAATGTGAAATTAATCCAATTTAGCATATTATATTTTCCTACAAATATAATCCATTGATGAATGCAAAACGCATTTTTTAGAATTTTAAAGGTTAAAATGCAACAAAGAAATGCACACTTAAACATGATGAAATGGGCCTACAATGATTTTTTTGGAATTTTTGACAATATATGAATTTTTATGATTTTTAATGAAAATAGAGTAGACAACGAGTAATTAATTTATAATAAATCCACAATTTCAATTTATGCACAGAGCAAATTATCGCAAAGAGGTATTTTAATATGCAATCCAGGAGAGTTGGATTTTTTCAAAAATAATATGTCTAGATTTAAATAAAAATCATTTACTAAAATCACTCTAGAATTTATTTAAGGCACATGGAAACTCCATTTTAGATGAAATTCGGAGAGTAATTAAATCATCTTCAAACGCATCACTTCTGATTTTTGCATAATGTTTTGAGCAATCGTGAATTAAATATGAATTTAAGACCACAAATTGGGTAAAATATGCAAATTTTCACTAAATCGATTTTATTTAATTACCCAAAGATCACAAAAATCTAAATAAAAATCTAAATGATATAGAATTAGTTGTCAACAATATGACATTTTTCATTAAAATAAATGACGCTAAAAAGATGTCCAAATTAATATGCAAACATAAGGGTATCCGTACAATTCCAGGAAACAAAACTCACAAATAAACTATGTACAAGGATGTTTTTGCAATAATAGAAAATTTATAAAAATAAAAAATGCAATTTTTACAAAATAAAAAAATAAAAAGGACCTTCTTCCTCCTACTACTGTTAGGGCACGAACGTGGGGGCAGCTGAGCGGGGTTTTGCAATAATAGAAAACTGATAAAATAAAAATGCAATTTTTACAAAATAAAAAAAAAACTTCTTCCTCCTCCTACTATTAGGGCACGAACATGGGGGCAGCTGGGCGGAGGGGCATGGCCCGTATGGTGGCACACGGCGGAGGGGATTGGCTACGAGGAGATGGCGACGACGGAGGTGATCGAGAGGCTGTCGCTGGATGGCAGCCGTGCAGCGGCCGCATATGGCGTGGTTGCGGTGGAGCTGGAGGTTGTAAATGTGGTTGTGACGATGGTGCATGGAGGGAGGAGCGACCAGGAGGAGCCACGCAGCCGACTGGGGCAGCGTGCTAGGGCGGCGGTGGCAGACTGTGGGGGGGGTGCGGCAGCGAAGTTGCTGCAACCCCTTTTCTTTTTTTCTTTTTTGTAATTAAATTTTTTGATTTCTAATACTTTTTTAATTTTTACCAAACTGGAAACAAATATATATATAAAGAGGTGGTAAATGGAAATGATGAAGAAGATGATAGAGGTGGATGATTGTGATTTGGATGTGGTGTAAGCAAATGAAGATTGCCAAGACAAAAAAACAACGTTAGAATATAAAAAAATGAGAGGAATATAGGAAATTTACCTGTGATTCGCCAGATTTGTGGAGCAGCGATGTTGGACTCCTGTCATGGTCTTGATTCGATTTGGCAAAAAAAATAGAGAAGCTATGCGAGCTTGACAGAAAGCTTGCCATGCAGAGACGTTAGTTGCCGTGGATCTCACCTGAAGGAGGTCATCGCTTGAGGATGATGCTAAGTCGTTGTCACAGACACAACATTCCAAGCTCTCTCTTTTTCTCTAAGAATGGCGGATGGGGAAAATGAGGATGAAGAGAAGAATAAAAAGAGAAAGGAGATAGAGGTTAAAACAGTGGTGGAAGAAATGATGTTGAATGGGATGTTAGATGAAGAAAATGGAGTTGAATGGGAGTTGGTGGTAGAATGAAAAGTTAGAGTAGAGAAAGAAAAATAAAAAATAAAAAGAAATTAAAAGTTAGCTACTAAAAAATAAAATAAAATAAAGAGAAAAAAGAGTGGAGAATTTATAAAATAAAACAAACAATATGTACATGTTTTTTTTACTTTTGTAATTTTATTTTTTTGTATTTTAAATAAAAGATATATAGAACATATAAAAATAAAAATAAAATACAAGAAATAAAATAAAATACAAACATGATTTTTTAGATGTGTAGTAATTAAGAAAAGGCAAATAAAAAAGGGTAAAAGAAAAAATATTTATAATACATACAGTGTGCACCTAGGTCTCAAAATCCATATTTTGCAAATGAGCTCTGATTTTAATTAAACCACTTTCATTGGATAGATAATTTTCTGACTTAAACTTTAAAAGTGAGTTTGGTGAATTTGGACTTCATACGGAGTGGGAATTTGGTCGGGAAGTTGGACTTTAGGCTTTTTCTCTTTGGGATCTAGGAGTATAATTGCGTTGAAATTTATTTTGAATTTTGGAATTTTGATATACATTTTTATAAACAAGTCAGAGAAAGAATTAGCCAAAAAGAAGTGAAATGAAATTATTAAAAATACATGAAGCTTAGGCTATTTACAGGTGAAAAACTCCTTTACTTTATGGCTTTTTATTAATAAATTATTTTGTACATATATAATATATAATAATTAGTGTATTTTATTTACAAAGGCTATTTCATTAATTTATTGATTTTATGGCCATTTATTTGAGATTTTACTCAGGTATTTTGCTAAGATTAATATATTGAGACGATTAATTGTGGATTCATCATGGACGTGGTAGAGCTGAGTTATTTAAGTAGAATTTTTTGAGGTAGATCTTTACCAGGCATTTGCATTTTTAGATTAGGTATCCCTTATTATGCCTTCTTTCTCCTAGGATTTTGTGGTATTGGCTACCAAGAATGTATATGTATAAGATTAGGCACTGTGATACAATGTGCATGGTAGGTTTTGCTGACAAACCCAAACTTATAGAGAATAAGCAGTTCCTAAACTTCAATAACTGAATTTCATTAACCTTAAATTCAGAGTCACTCCATTTCCTTGGCGGAAATTGAAATAATCCCTTGTACAAGCAAACTAAGTTGAGCTAACATGTAAGGTGCAATTTATATAAAAATCAATCAAGAATAAAAGAGTGTTGTAGATGTAAAGACTATCTATTTAGACACATATTTTGTTCATTGCATAAAATTAGTGGAGCTCAAGAAATTAAGTCTAAAATGGACCTGATGAGCCTGAATACTCAAGTTCAATAAATCCTTTGAATTTAAGTGGATTAAGGTCTTCATAGTCTAAGTCCAAAACTTGTAAAAAAAATAGACATGAAATCACAAAACATAGGGAGAAAATAGGAAAAATAGTTTTGTATTTTTGAAATATTTTGCTTATGTTTTTTTAACAAAAGGATTTGGGGAATTTTTGTAAAATTCTAAGGAATTTTGGCTATATATTGGTATTTTAATAAAAACAAGCAAAAATGATGTAAAGTTTTTTAAAAAATGATTTTTTATCATTTTTATATTTTTTTGAAAATAATGCAATGGTAGAAAAATATTTTTGGATTTTTTACGCACTTTTAAAAAAATAATGTAAAAAATACAATGCACGAAATAATTTTTTAGAAATATGTGATAAAAAAGAAATCTAACGCATAAAATGCAATGCACGCGCATGTTTATTTGAAGTCAAGTCCTCATGGTGATAAAATCATGGAAGCATAGAATGCAGGACAACACGAGTGGAGAGAATGCAAGATGCAAGTGATCAAAGATGCTTTTTTATTAGTTTTCCGAGTCATTCTGCCTTTTTATGTGGGGTATACCCCATGCTTATGTTGAACTGAAAATGAGAGGGAAATGGAAGAGAAATACCTAAAAGACAACTATTAGAGGAATCCCACAATGTGTGCTGATTTTAACGCCCTCAACTCGGCTCCAAGGTTAGGAATACCCCGTGTCTCGAGTATGCACATCATCCGTATTTAGAAAATCATGATGTGGTGTGTAGTTCAGCTCAAAAGCATGGTGGTGAGGAAGGTACCCATGGACAATTGAAGGTGGGTATGCGATATTGGTAGAATGAAAACATACTATGAATGTTGGTACCGGAATGACAAAAGAGAAAGATGGTTCGACTGATTCGATTGTGAATGGGAGGTCTGGAATCGGCTTTGAAAGTGATATTTATTATCGGTACGTAGGTGAGACATATGAGAGAATGGGACTAGAGATGGGTTCTAATGTATTAGAAGTCCGTTCAATATTCAAGGCATAAGGTCAGTCATGGATAAAATCATTTTTCTCCGATATGTCCAATAAATCCAATTTATTCCAACACAAAATTATCACTAACATCCCCCAAATCAAATATTTGATCATGCATCTTTTCATGAACATCCAAGGGCGGGTGGGTGGGTTCGTGTTCTGCCAAATTCAATAGTCTATCCTGCTCAAGGCCAAGATGTGTACCCTCAATATCAACTGATCCCAAAGATGGTATCAGTGTGGTAGTTGGTTGATCATACTCAAATTTCTCGAGGATTTCTTGGATTTAGCCCAAAAAATATTCAGGAGTCATCTTGATAAAAAAATGAGGTAATGCCAGGTGAAGTACTTGCAAGGTGAAACAATAAGCCGGAAAGGTTGTCTTCCCTAGATGTCATGGGAATGGAGTGGGAAATTATGTGTTCGTTCCTAAGAGAGTCATCAGGGAGGACTTCTGACATCTGATCGAGGGTGAATGGGAGAACATGTGGTGGCAATTCAATCTTAAGCTCTTGATCAAAACTCACATTAATTTTAACCTCATCTTTGTCCTCAAATTCAAATTTTAGTTTTTTTCTCAAATTGGTAATCAACATCATCCCCATATTCTTTCTCAAATTGGAAATTATCCTCAGATTTATGATCAACCTCATCATCATATCCATCCTTAATATTCATTTTGGCTTCATTATTAGATTCATCTAAGTAATAATTTTCATTAGAATTAATGATGATTTCATCATCAGAATCAAATTCATCATTATCCTCGTATTCATCCACAACATCAATTTTTCTTTCATTATTTGATTCATCTCTAGATTTATCATCCACATCAGATTCATCCTCGGAACTTATTCTCCAAGAACATGAATTCAAAGTTAAAAATTTGGTAGACAACTTGGATATTTCAATTGATATGCCATTGGATGGAGGAGGGGTGGTCAAAATACGAGACTCATCATGAGATTTGTTATTGCCAACATTTATTTCAACCTCTAGATTAACCTCACTATCAGCAATTATTTCAGGACATTCATCATCTGAATATCCATTTTCAAAATCTTTGTTCTTGATCAGAGATTCAAGTTTGACCCATTATTTGATGGGAATTTCAAATGAAACTAGGTCCAAACATTGTGGCAAAGAGATGACTTTTGTTAAATAAAAATCATTTGGCTCCAGATCTTGTTGATCTAGAGGCTAGACAAATCTATATCCTGGATTTTTCTCAAAAGATTTTCATAATAATTCTCAAATTGATGTGGTTTTCTGAAATTTTACGTTTGTTCCGACTCATTAATTTTCTCATAAAAAATCTCCTAATTTTGTGCCAGAATATTTTCCTCATACTCATGTTGAGATGTGATTGTGTTTTCAATTCACCCCACGCCGAGTCAAGCTCAAGAATCCCCTGATCAGAAATCTACCTATTCTCAAGAAAGTAGGTGTTTACAGATTTCAATGAATCGACGAGCACTCTCCTCGTGTTCTCTTTTAATATCCATTCTCAAGTTTTTCATTGCATTCAATATGGTATTAGAACCCTCAAAGTTTGTCTCCTGAACTTGGATGGCAAGAGGTTGAGGTGGAGAAGGGGTGCAATAAATTGATGATGTAGACCCATACAAAGATTCGGATTGGATATACATCCCCGAGTTGTAAAACTAAGCACTTTGGTAGGAGAACAATTGGGATTGTGGAGGAGATTGAATTTGTCGGTACTTGAATGAATCGGATTAACTTCCCCAAATGGGACTGGGTGATATCTCGAATTTTGATTGTGAACCGACATCGTTCGTGTAAACATCTACCTCACAAGTTGATGCATACTGTGAAGAGTAGTATAGACACTAAAATACATGTTTTTATTGTACTACTCTTCATGAGGCAATGATATGTTCAATAGGAGCCATTTCCAAAGAGTAAGTCACGAAACAAACATAGAACAAGATCAATTCACTAGCACGCGCAAGTTGGAGCAAAGGCGGTTATTTCCTTGATTTTGTATTATTGTTCACAAGAAAACATGCGCACAAAACATTGACCCAATACCTATTTGTATATTAAGGACTAACTTGAATTTCTACGTTTAGTTGCGTCCACTTCCAAACAATATGGGTGCAAGTATATAGATAGTAGAATGACTACCCGTATTCCTTGAGGACATTACCAAATGCAATGCACTTTAATCACCTATTGTGTTAAGGATTCCCTCTCTGAGAAGGAACTAAATGTTTTTTAAATTCACTAGTTAATAAATTTACATAGGAATTTTTGTTCCGACCTAAGTTTGTTGTTTGTGCATGAAACTATGTGCAATGTGCAACATTTCAATTCATTTCAGATCGCTTTCGTCAGAGTTACACGGTGACTTTCTGGACCTCATCTTTAATAAGCAAACAAGGGGAGAAAGTTCCACAGAGATGAATACAACAAAACTTGATTTTATGATTTTCAAAAAAAAATAAAATACACACAAATACAAGTACTTAAAATTGATCAGTTGATTGGAATGATTTTACAGTGCATGGCTTGTTGGATCCAAAATTTGCGATAGGGAGAATAAGTGAGAATAAGAGAGCACGAGAGAGAGAGATCCACCCTTTATGATTTTTTGTATCTGAAATGGAATATACATGAAATTACTTTACAAAAATAAAATAAAAATGTCAAAAATGTTAAATAAATTATGTAAAGTTACCGAGTCCACAACAATGACGCTAAAATGAAACTACGATTTTACGTGTGCTAACAAGTGATTTTCAGTGGTGTTGTGTACACATGCACAAACTTAAAGATTTCATATAAATTTTATTCAACTACAAGCCAAGAGATATTTAAATAAGCATAGGGCAAGTAGAGTGTCGATCCATAGAGACCAGACATGTTGCGCGGATTTTTATTCTATTTATAAAGACATTTTTGACTTTCATGATTCAATTCAGATCCTATTTTTCTTTTTATTTCGAGACCTTAAAATGTATTTAAAACTATGTCATTATATACTAAACATCATTATGCTCACAAATGAGTTTTTTTGAAGAATTTTCTGCTATTTTTGATGATTTCTTGGAATTGCCAAGAGCATTTATGTGTTTTATAAGAAAATTAGGGGCCAAAATGCAAATTAAGCTAAAACTACATGCAAAGTTCCCATCATATAAAAGTACCTAGACAACATTGAAATTTTCTAACTAAAAAATTAATGAGTGAATTGTAGATAAAAAGAAACAGCGTTAAGAAGTTACATAAGCGTCCCTTAAGGACTAAATTGTAATTAAATAGAACTTGAATATCAAAAATACAAATTTAAACAAAATTAAAAAATAGAAAAAAAATACATATTGTATACTAAAGTTTAATCAAATTACAGAAATGTCATGGATGCTTGAAAAAAAAGAAATTTAAAATTATGAAGGGATCTCTAGGGCCCCTTCTTCTTGCTGATGATGATGGTTGTGCCGTGCTCGACTCCTGATGGCAGAGAAAGGTTGGAGGAGGACTCACGGTAGTGAGGGAGGCGACATGCGACAGTTTGCATCGGCTTGCAGGGAGGTACATCGACGAGTGGAGGAGAAGAGGTCAGAGCTTAACGGTGGTGGACATCGGTGATGAGGTCGAGCTCCGATGATGGTTCTTGGGCATGATGGAGGACATCAAGGAAGAGGCGTCGCATCTTCAAGAGTATCTTATAGTAGCGAGAGGTGACGGAGAGGCAGTTGGTGGTGGTAGGGCGCATGGCCATAGTTGGGTTCTCCTCTTCGATGGATCCTCCTACTCCATCTTATAGAGATCGAGGGAGAGGAGGAAACGGAGGAGAGGAGGTGGTAGCGTCAGTAAGGAGGCCAACCACTCTATGAGCTGTTGCGTGAAGGGGGGGGGGAGCTGCCATTGGAGATCGAAGATGAAGAAGAAGAAGGGGTGGTGTGTAACGTCCCGGGCTTAGGTCCCCGGTCCGTCATCGAGGAAAACTGGCCCTGACAACTTGTTGGGTTCGGGCCCAGATGGATCCGTTGACAATCACCCAAAATGCTTAAGCCCAAGTTGTCAAGTAGTAATCCCCACCACTTGTAAACCACACCCACACTTCGTGAGTTTTAGATGTGGTACTATGTTTGGGGGCATGGGTGTTACAACCTCCCCCACTTATATTCGCAATGTCCTTGTTACGACATGGTCCATCACTTATCCCAGTGACAGTGGCGGTTGCACGCTCCGGGTAGCCATTTCCTCCTATCTCTTTGTAGGGGCGGCTCCACCTCTCGGGTAGCTCTTTCCACTATCAGAGGGAAATTGGCTCTGATACCATTTGTTACGTCCCGGGCTTAGGTCCCCGGTCCGTCATCGAGGAAAACTGGCCCTTACAACTTGTTGGGTTCGGGTCCAGATGGACTCGTTGACAACCACCCAAAATGCTTAAGCCCAAGTTGTCAAGTAGTAATCCCCACCACTTATAAACCACACCCACACTACATGAGTTTTAGATGTGGTACTATGTTTGGGGGCATGGGTGTTACAGTGGTGCCCCTTTTGTTGGTTGCAATTGTGTGAGGAAGGAGAGGGGCTGACATCAACACCCTTGTTTTCTTTTTTTTTTAGTTTTTTCCTTTTGTTTAGAACAAATTTGGGAGGATTTTAGCTGATGTGACCTATAAATAAAATAAAAAATTTAGAAACATTAAATGGGGTTAAAGCCTAACAAGAAAAATAAAACAACTTGTTAACAACTAAATACATCAATTTACAAAGAAAATAAGAGGACGTGAAAATCTTCTAAAAGTGTCCTTTTATTTGTTATATTATTTTTTAAACTTTGATTATCATCTATTTTTAGTAGTTTTTGAATGCGAATTATGTGAAAAGTGAAAAGTGAAATTATACACAAAATGAGGTGAAAATGTGATGAGATGAACTCAATTTTTTGCTTAATTCTAACATATTAATATGATAAATTAATGATTCATCAATGAACCTTATCCAAAATCTTGACATGGGTTGTTATTTTCCTCATCTTTGTCGATGTTAATGTTTGGCAAAAGATAAACTTTCATGTTGTTCATTATCCTCTTCAGATTTTTATGCAAGATTTCAATTATAATGGACCATAAATATTATCAACTAATATAGCATTTATTAACATGATCAAAGTAAATTCTTCATTTACCAATAATTTAATTCATTATTTCTTGCTCTTTAAAATATGAAAATGTTAACTTGAATATAACTTGATCAATGGAGGTTGCTTCAACATATAGGGGGTGAATCGAATTTTATCGATCGAATCCATTACTACTAGAGTGAATTCATCGTCGAATCTCAGAATCGGGAAGAAAGTTGATCTTTCGTACAATCACTACATATTGATGTAAGAATGTATCAATCAAGTGGGATATTAATATCTTCAAAAACTCAGCCCAACAGATCAATATAAATCATCTAACAAGGAAAGATAACCATTCATTTGACCACCAATACAGTCTAGGTGATAATTAGATACACTCATGTGCTCGCCTCAATATAATAATATGGGTAGATTGTTGCATGCCATATCTAATGAAAATATCAAATGTATAAATGAGTAAATACAATTTAAAGGACACTGAGTTATTTTAATAAATGAGTAAATAATAAGTCTGATGTCTACGCGTATACACAACAATGAATGGGTATGCTCATATTTCATGAATGACTATAGTGTTTGGTGTGAGACATAATCTATGTCTAATTTTTTCCTAAGTTAAATATATTTCTATTTTTTCCCATGTTGGTACAATAAATTAAGTCTCATTAAGTCATATCAATTAGATAATGAATTCAAATATAACATAAAATATACAAGAAAAATATCTTACTTAGTACTAACTGATCATAATTACGTTATTTTCTAGTACGAGTTATACTCTAATGCACTCTAATACAGTTCATAATAGTGATACTTTTTTTCATAATTTGCAAGGAGCATATTTACATTATTCCATTTCAAAGGCAGTGAGTAATAATTTATATTGTGCATTTGAGGTTAACTAAATTAAATTCAAGATCTAATTGTTTATAACAATCATAGATGAAAAAATAAATCTATGGTTGTCAATGAATTGGATCCAATTTGGCCTACATCTAATTCAATCACATTTTGAAGGGATATGTATAATAAAAATATATTAAAAATATTTGGAATAGAAGATCTTTGACGAGGATAAAAAATCCAAATCGACAATGTTATATAATCTTCTCTCCCAAAATGTTATGTAAAATAAACTACGAGAGGACAATAGTGACATCAATTAACTTTTGCTTTATGAAGAAGATGAGAATGTCCGAGACAATAACATACTTGGAGAGGAGATATAGAGTTGGAGGGGAGGGGATGAGAGAGTTAGAGAAATGATAGGGTTAGAGAGAAAGAAAAAGAACATGTAGGGTGGGGAGAGTATATATAGGGAAAGGGAATGGGCTACTGAGTATATTTAACCAGCATTCTACCACCCAATTCAATACCTATTTTTAAAATATGTGTGCTTCATACCTATTTAATTACTTATGAATATTTTAATATATTAAAAAAGATTATGTACTATAAGTTTAGGGACTCACCATGAATTTGCTTCCAACTAAGTGCAGATCTTCATAAGATTTATCAAATCATTGGATCCTTTGATGGCAGGTCTTCATGGACCGACCAAAATATTACTTCATTTTGATGGCATGTCCTTGGGGATCTATCAAATTATTAGTTTGTTTTAATGGCAGGTGATGATATGTGATTTATCTACATATACTCAAATTTTGACCTTAATTCCCGAGCAAATATACATAACAAGTGCACCTTAATAACATACAAATGAGCTTAAGAAAGAAAATCAAGAAAATTCAACAAATAATGGAGTTTTAACTTGTATATATTCACATGTATATAATGTACAACCTTCGTTAATTTTTAATAAATTTGGATTGAATTCAATTGACATGAAGACAACTTTATAATGTATATATAACTAATCTAACCACATAAAATACTAAAAATCACTAGCACAAATTACACATAAACCTAAACCCTTTAAGCAAACATAAATTCAAAGGTCATTTTCTACTTATTCAGACTCATGAAACTCTACTTACCTTTGAAATAGTACACTCTCAATTATCTACAAAACAAGGCTAATCTCAAAGGAATCGAGTATGAAGCTTGAGTTTTAGGCCATATTGTGTAATCTCAATTATATACTCTCAATCATTTCATGTACATATTTTTCTCTTTCAACTTATTTATTTTTGCTTTTATTTCTTTATTTTGTATTCTAACTAGAAAGAAAGAAATTGAAATCCAAAAAAAATAAAAACTCCTAAAAAACAAAAAAGAACTTTGAACACATAGCTCTATTCACATGTATATATCTTCTCTATCTATTTTATTTCTCTTTTCTGTAATTATTAAAAAATCTGGAAAATAAAATAATTTGTTATTTAACATGGTATTGTTACTAAAAATATAATATGTATATATTACTAAAAGAAATTTAAAGAAAAAATATAAAATTACAAACATCATGTATTTTATACGTATAAAGTACCTTCAAAGATGTTTATATTTATGTACATTACCTCTTTTGGTTTTGAGGTATTCATTAAATTACTTCTTGAATTGACCTCATCTTTAATTTTTATTTAAATTTCCTTTATGTTTGTATCCTGTGAATTTTCTAGCATGGCCAGTTTGTAGATCAACCTCCAAGTTAACATGCCATGTGGTCACCCCTCATTGGCTCACTACACAACGCTCTTGCCACATCATCCTTCCCTGCTTGATTTCGGTAAAATCACTGTATGACAGATTAAACTCGCTCCCCATTAATCGTCCCCTATCCATGCCAACCCTCCAAGTTGACCAAGCGACCAACTACTTCATCCCCACTATGCTTGCAACCCGCGATCAGTCTAGGACTCACTCGCAATCGCCTACGGTCTCCATCAACCATTATGCATTGAAAACCTTCTTCTACCTTAGTTAATGTTGTTGAATAATTATAGCACTGATAAAAAGATACAATTCAAAATCACATAAAGCTTTGGAGTTAAAATGAGGGTTTTATTTATTTTACTTGGGGTGAGTACAAGGTTGGTCATAAGAAGGTGGTAAAGCTTTTACATTTGACTTAAGCGCACTCACTTTATTTATTCTTAAGTAAATATACAACTGTAATGCAAATGCAATTAATACAATTAATAAAGTGCACTAAAATGTAAGTGAATGTAGTGTGCATGCATGCAGTTAATGCAAATGATTTGTATGTTGTATTTTTTATTTTTGATTATTGATTTTTTATATGTTTAAATTTTGCAAAAGTTTAATAAATTTTAAAAAAATATTTAAAAATAAGAAAATGAAATGTGATACATGACATAAGTAAGGTGACTGAAATAAGGGTTCTATTTATCTTTGATGATGATATGTAAAATAGGAAATAGATATTTTTAGATTTTTTGAGGTTTTATGAAGTTTTGGTTATTTGAAGAATATATGAATATATTTAAAGTATGACGAACCAAAATAAAGTTTAAATTCATTTTATAATGGAAATAGCTCAATTTGCAAATAGGAATTTTGGTTCATATGGGCTTTAATAATTCTATATTTGTTTTTCTCGATTGGGGTATTAAACAAGGTTTACATTCGTTTAATAATAATCGAATTTAGTAGGAATTAACTATGAATTATACAAGATATGAAGTGTTTTTGGAATTTAATATTAAAAAAGTAATAATTTTCAAAATCAAAAACATGGGTTGCAGTGCTATGAAAATGCAACCTACAAATTTTAAAAATAAATAAATTAAGATGCATTGGTTAAAACTGTAAATGCAATAGGCACATGATTTGAATTTTAAATTTCTAAAAATTAACAAATCATAAAATTAAATTATCAATAAATCATATACTATAGAGCTCAATGAGAGGTAACTATGGGTATTTTAATTTGTGGAAACTTGCACACAAGTCTATAGAAAATTCAAACATGCATTTAGACAATTAGTTCTTGTAGGCCACCAATAATTGATTAATGCGAGACCTATGCCAAAAAGTTTGCTTACAGAAAGTTATAGAACATATCCAAGTTTCATATTTTGCCACAATATCCTTGAGTTAATATGGAATTTGCAAATAGAATTTAGTTTGCATAAAAAACTAATATCTAATTAATGTCGCATCGAAAAATGTCTAGACTATGTTAAATAAAAGAGCATGAAGCAAAATTTAAATGAGACTGATTTCATGAATTTCAGAGCTATGGTTCACAAGATTAAAATTTCAAGCCAGTGATTGAAATGCAAAATTTTGAAATGAAAAAGAACATGAAGAGGTCAGTGTAGGGACTTTTTTGTTATTTATAAAATCTGAAGGGGGTTCCTTGAAATATGACTAGCGAGTGGTCCTTTGTGCAATATCCAGAACTTCTGAAGGATGCCAATGTAATTTGTCCACCCACATGACCAGTCTCAGATGGGGCATGGGCTTGGTCTTATAACGAATATGAACATGATGTACCCCTGATTGTATGGCTAATGAATGTACACATAAGCACGCAAGAGAGCTTCAAAGACTGGTGATCGGATGGGAGAGATCTTGACACGTGGTGAGACGAGGGGTGACTAAATGGATGTGGATGTGATCTCCTTCAATGGTGAAATGAGAAGAAGTCCAAGGATCGTACGATCGTTGGCCTATCCTTGCATCAACGACCCCAATGAGGTGGAACGGATGAGACGATAATTGGTAGTGATCCTTGAATGGTTACGATCGAAGGAGTGGCGATGATAGAATGGTTCTAATGTGTTCCCCCATTTCTCCTTCTTTGTTTAGCTCACGTGTAAATGTGGAGCTCTGATGAATATGTTGGGATTTTTCTTGATGGATGTGCACCTGATCCAGTGAAGTAGTAGTGGTAATGCTTTGGTGGAGCTTTATTGATCAATTAATGATTGAGCAATTGTGGTTGGAGCGAAGGGGGATGGAGCTCCTCCATGGTGGTTCATGCAAGAATAAGGGAGGATCTCAAGCCTCTTTGAGCTTGGTTGTGGTGGTAACTACAGAGGAGTAGAAGCAGAGCTCCTTTGATGAGAAAGGACCGATTAGTTGCAGCTCCAGCAACATTGACCAGAGGGGGGGGGAGGCGATGAATCGTTATTAGGCTATGTTAATATTGTATTGTTGTAATACAAAACTAAAGTGAATGGGCAAAACCACACGTAAGATATCTCGGTGAAGAGAGCGTAGCTTAAATTTATATTTGGATAGTCTAGGGTCAAACACAGGACATGAACGATTATGTTATCTAATCTAGCTTAAATATCTATTTAATCTGACTTTGAGGCAATCAAGGTCAACACGAATGAATGTATGATTTTTTTAGTATTTTAGATGCAATATAACATGCTACAAAAGGGATGGTATGCAATACATGATAGGCATAATCAACCATAAAGAGACTATTCAATTAATGTTCAAACACAAGTCTAAATAAATAGAAATTAGTTTCAAAACTCCCATTCAAATCAAGCTCCAATGCCACTTTGATATCAATACACCTTAATAATAAAGATCCTAAACAACTTGATTCATATATAACATTTAATTAGGAAATTAATGATTTAAAATCAGAGATTAAATCACCTAGTTAAATTCTACATGCAACAATCTTTCCAGGGTCTATTTTATTTCACAATTTAGACATAGGTGCTAATGATAGCTTTGAAAACAATGTCTAATGATCAGTAAATTTCTTTGGTTAATAAATTAATACACAAGACTTATATCATAGAATTAAACACGCCATTAGAAAGACAATTAAAAGATTTTTTAATCAAGACCAATTTCATCTAATTTGGACATCAAATGCAAAAGATATCAAACAATCAATCGAGGGGTCTTTTGCAATAAAAGCATGTATCAAAAATATTAAAATCTAATAAAAGAGGTCCAAAATGGGATTATTTGTAATATAAATAAGTCAAATTAGCATGTATGTAAACGTTCTAGGCGTACAGTGGTATATATGCAATAATCAGAAGTCGGCAGGACCTAGATGCAAGTAGCCCAAGAGGCGGGCACGTATTGGGTGTGTGGAAGGACCAAACTGCAAATATCCAAAACCTGTCTGGGCACTGTGATTCACCCAACCATGTGTGTTAGGCACATGGGGGTTTAGCTTTGTCTGGAGGTTCGGGCAACTAAGTGGCTCGAGCCACGTGGAGTATTGCAAGTGCTTCTCTCGAGGCTTGGGTACTCCAAGGTTGAGAGGGTATGAGTCAGCCTTGGGCCTATTGTGGATCGTAGAATCTAGGCGTAAGGGGATTGATCCAGCGATGCATGTATTCCACCTCGACTGAACTCCTCCATGAATGGTGGCGCTCCATCGGTGCTACAACATCACCTTGGGAACTCCTCATTCGACCTCCGCTTGTGCTAATTATCAGGGAAGGTTGTTGAAGCTCGGGCGAAGGTCAATGTCAATCGGATAAGGCTCTGGGGAGGATGGATCAATGAGCTCATGACACTTCACCGGAGGTAGAGAAGATGATTGAAAAGCTACTAGGACTTCTGGTTATTAAATATGAGGAACCTGTCGGTATTAAGAATATGGCCGAAGCAAAGGGGGTGATTGGGGTTGATTTGAGTGGACTAGAGAGCTGAATGGGGTGAAGACGATGAAGCTCTTAATTGGTCCTTCTTCCTTATAGGAAAAAAGAGAAGATCATAGTGGGGGAAAGAACTGGAGGAAGGAGACGAGTGGTTGAAGAATTATGCAAGGATAAGGGATGTTTGGTGGTGATATGTAGCTGGTCAGAGTGGGTGAAGAGTGTGTTTTGTTGTGTATAAAATGGAGAAAACATGCAAGGCGAAGAACTAGGATCATATGGAAGCTGAAGAAGTTTTCTGGCTAGAAGAAGGAGCCTAAGGATGAAGCTCTGAGACGCTTCATGTCTTCTCTCGACACAGCAACAAGACGTGGAGCTCAACTAGCAGTAGATCGTGCCACGTCACGACCAGAATAACCGCAGATCCCGCTGGAGTTGCTCTCGTTCTTCGCCCGACCACTCTTACTTGCCGTTATTAAAGGGGAGATGGAAACTTGGAGGTTGCTCACACAAGGGAGGATAGCAATAACTGACCGCCTCCCCTCGAGTTTTGATTAGAGATATGGGTGGGGAGCGGTTGGTTTCAAGAGCTTGGGAGTTGTTATGCTATAGTGGACGATGAAGGTTGAGGAGTTTGCGAAGATGAGGGACGAAGGGGCTCTAGGTTGGTATCAGAAAGATACGGAGAGGACACGTGGATCGCTAGGGAAAAAAAGGAGAAAACCCGTTAGAATGGAGGTTGCATCACATGGAATGGAGGAGGTAGAGGTTGACAATGAACATGAGCCCTTGGATCATGGGATCCAATGAACCTAATGTGGGTGCAATGAAGAGGCGACGAGTCATATGATCAAATGATCAGATGGTCTCAAATGCGACGGGAATGAGAGAATAGGAACTGTAGGAACCATCTGATCAATAGATCAGATGATGGAGGGTGGAAGTAGCTGGATAAAGAGGGTCGGGTCACGTGGTGTGCCTAGAGGTAGCCACATGGCTCAATGAAAAATTGGATAAATGTAACAAATAAAGATAATTATAAATAAAATAATAAATGAAGTCAAAATAAAAGTGTTCAACATGAAAGGGGTGTAACTTTTCAAGATCCACAACTTTTATGTAGAACTCAAAACCAAAATACATTATATATAGTAATATTTTTGTAGCCATTTTTATAGATATAAAAATATCAATATTAATTGTTTTATGTGTTTTTTGGAATTTTAAATAGAGTTATCTTTACATTAAATTATGTACACCATTAATGTAATTTTTGTGGATTTTATAAAATAATGGAAAACACATAAAATGAAGAGACATATAGATATATATATGCACAATAAAGTGAGATTTTATTTATTTACATGAATTAACATTAATTATATACAAAGTGTATATTGTTAATTATATTTAATTAATAATTTTATTAGTTTCTTAGGATAATATTGAGGGTTAAAAACTCAATATAATGTCGATGAATATGAGATTCATCAAAAGGTCTGAGAGATGGTATGGAAATGTGTGGGCGGAGGAGTGATGATGAGAAATAATCAGTTGGAGATGAATTTGAATCAAATCAAAGAGAAAATGAAAAGGGGGGAAGAGATGAAAGAGCTGATAATTTGGGTGAAGGAAGAAAGAAGAAAATAATAAGAAGAAAAGAACAAAGAAGAAAAAGAAGGGGATCACCTGGTGTGATTCTCACTTGAGGTCAAGCAGAGATTGACGAAGACATCTTGTCTAACATCTCACTTTTAGTTAGCGTCGAAAAAAAATTTTAACCTGTAATTTTTTTGTTATCTTATTTTTACAAAAGATTTGGGTTTGTTTTATCCAAAGATTAATTCATTATATTTATTTGCATATAGCAACACAGATTATGCTGGCAGTCATATGGATTGGAAAAGTACAAGTGGCACATGTCAATTCATGGGGAATCCCCTTATTTCCCGGTTTTCCAAAAAAAACAAACTTGTGTGGCTCTTTCTACTACTGAAGTGGAGTATATAGCCACATCACTAGCATGTTCTCAACTACTGTGGATGAAAAACACAGTCTCAGGAATTTGGTTTGACTTTCAGAGAGAATAGAATTCTGTATGAAAACACTAGCTCTATCAACGCTAAGACCACGGGTCAACCACTCTAGGACAAAACACACTAATGTTAGATAATGCATTCTGATAGAAAATGTCTAGAAAGATGAAATCTGTTTGGACTACATTTCAACAAGCAGATAGCTAACAAACATCTTTACAAAACCCTTAGTTATACCTCAGTTCGAGACCACTAGAAGAGACTTAGGGTTGTGCAAATTGAGTGGTTTTGTTGAATTTTGAATTTACAAAAGTATCTCAAATTAGGGCACATTTTATCGATAAAAAAATTAGGTTTGATCAATCACACATAATCGATCATTGGTTAATCATTGATCCATCATACTTGATCGATCACGCTATAAGAACTGATCAGTCATCCAGACTGCTATTTACAATTTAAAAATTGGATTTTTAGCGTGAGGATAAGTTCGGAAATTAGTCCTAGGGCCCGTTCGGTAGGAGAATAAGCAGGAATAAGGATGAAGAATAAGGGGAATAAGGGTTTATTCTCTGTTCGGCTGAAGGATAAGAATAAAGAGAATAAGGTGAAATAAAGGTAGGTAAGGTGGGATAAATATAGGAATAAGAGTGAAATAAGATGGAATAATGGGGAATAGTCGTACCACTGGGAACCGTGTCAGGAGGAGAATTGACCCCTTATTCCAGGGCCTATTCTCCAACCAAACAGGGCCCTAGGATGTCGCTCAGACCTTCCTATTCAGACCTACACGACTAGCATCATCCTATTGCATGACACATCAAATCTCTTACTTGGAAAAAAGGACACATTAGTATCCCTTAAAAGAAGAGATTGAACTCATCCAATTTCCTTCAAAGGTCTTTAAAACGATAACCAAGCCCTTACTTTTGTCTCACACATCTAGTAAGCGAGAGAGAGAGTCCACCAAACTCGAGTTTCTTCAAACCCTATAGTAGGCCCAATCGATCATTCTTAAGAAGCTAATCGACAATCCCTGATCGATCATCCTCCAAGTTGATTGATCATATGTAAGTTCATGATTCTTGTTTCCAGTTCTTTTCCATCTTTCTTTAGATCCAATTCGTTTCTTAAGGTTCCTATTATTACATGAACTTGTTGTAGTGCTAAAGATGGTCCCTAAGGGATCAAAGGCCGCTTCCTCCTCGCGATCTGCCTCATCTAATAATAGGATCCAAGCCTACCCGCGCCTAATAAACCCATCTCTTGGTTGATATTTAGGGAGCACTTCTTGACCTTTAGGCGGATCTTTAACCTGGACCACATCCGCAACTTGTTCAACCCAATATTCTTCCTAGAACGCATGGAGTCCTTGATATATTCTATCTCTCCAGATGTGGTCGTCGAGTTCTATGCAAATATCAAGGACATTGGTGACTCCTCGACCTATCGCCTTAAGATCACCGTTAATGGAACCACCTTTGTAGTCTATACCTTAGTGATCTCCTCTATCTTAGGTTGCGCAAACATCGATCATACCCTTATCAAGGTGATTAATTCCTTAAACTAGGATGAGTTTAGGGAATCCCTAATGCCTATGCCGAATTTTTGGAAGCTCCTCCAAGCTTTGAACCTTAGGCCCCTTCCTAGGTTCCTAAACCGAGTGTCCTCGTGGTGCTTTATGAATCATAAGACCAACCTCACTCACATGACCTTAGAAATCCAAGTCTTGACCTTTGTCTTCGTCCTGATCAAGCCCTTTCAACTAGTACCTTTACCATAGAGCAAGACCAAGATCGAAGAAGAGGAGTATGGCACCCCTCCATACGAGTACAATCCTTATCATGTCATCGAGCGTGGCAAGAAGGCCTGGCGCTCTCCCAAAGGAGATGAGGATGCATATTATGCCTCTTCAGATTAGTTGCAGTCTTTCTCTTGTAGTTCTTCCTTTCCTTTTCTTTTCTTAGAATCCTAATCTTTAGTTTGGTGTTTATTTCACTTCTTTATATGTATGGAACTGTAGTTTGTGGGCCAAATATTTTTGTAATATGTTCCTTGTATATTTAATGAATTATGCATGTTTTTCACTCTCTTTGTCTTTCTTTTGAATTGGTCACAAAAGGGGAAGACTGAAATTCAAGCCAAAAATAGACTTAAAGATTAATGTATTGTCTAATTAAGGGGGAGAAAAAGATAAAACAAATATTTTACAACCTTCACTCACCTTACACCTCTAAAAAGAATTAAAAGAGATGTTTTATGATTCTTTTAATATAGGATGGGGTGAGGTGTGGGGGGGGGGGGTTAAAAATCAAAGTTTGAACTTGTGGTATGCAAATTATTTTGATTTGATAATTTATTATGATGTGCAATATTTATATCAAGTTTGATTTGAAAATTGCTTGTGCTTAAGTGATTACAACTCTTTAAGTTTTTGAAAAGATTTTCATCATCATTTAAAAGGGGGAGATTGTTAGTTCTTTATTTCTCCATGATTTTAAAGATAACATACATACATAAGACCATATTGCAGTTGTTCACATATTCTTTACGACTGCAGGACTGCAAATGTGGATTTCAGCTCGACAAGACTTCAAAGAGACATCGCCTTTAAGTGAAGTAGAAGCTCAACCTTGATGCTTGTATTTTGCTCAAAAGTGTTGTAATTGTTTATTTATATTATCTTGCAAAGTTGTAACCTCAAGAAAGCTTCAACTAAAAGTTTCCATATAGAGAGAACAAATATTCATGAACCGATCGATCATCCCTTATCACTGATCAACCATCACTTATCGATCACACCTTATAAATCACTATTGTTGAACTTATCGATTATATTTTGAATTTCCACCCAATAATAATCAATTGATCGATCATAGCATCTTAGCTGATCGATCATTTACAATTGATCGATCATACATCTTGAGCTGATCAATCATATCAAGGAATCATGTCTGAGTTCTTATCGATTTTGTTTCCAATGATAATGTTCTTTTGGACCCCATACGCATTGTTGGAACGCACATAACTCGAGAAATCATTCTTACATTCTCTAGAAAAGCAAGAAGCTCTGAGTCATTTCCTCGATATGCTTCCTCATGTTCAACGATTCATTCGATCTCTCGAAAAGCATATTTTGGTTGAAAGCTGTGAAGCAAAATTTTTCAATTCAATAGAGTTCGATCACTCGCCTTCTCTCAAGTTCTTCTGCTTGGAGTCAGAGTACTTTTGGCAGCTTTCTCAACATGATGATATTTATTATTATTTTTGATATTGATTATTCGTATGTGATATATCTGTGATATAATTGTTGTGGTACTATTCGTGAATGTTAATGCGATTATATTCTGTCGATTTATCTCTAGATATCACTACTCTTATTGGATATATATATATATATTTCTTGATATATGTGAAGATAACTACTCTCTGGAAAAGATTATTGCTCTCTCTTTATTTCCAGTTAACATCTTTCTACATAACTTTAGGCGCTTGATCTTAAGTTGTTGTAAAGCTCTTGGATGTGAAGTATCCAAATAAGCACGAAGAAAGTCGAAGCTCATTTGTTCTTCTGCTTGGGCTACAGTATCTGATTTGTAGCGCTGATATTGGTGTTTGATATGAGATTATGAAACATCATCTTTGCAAACAATTGATATATCTACGCAAATATCTTGGGGTTTAGTGAAGCAGTTGATTAGCTCGGCTAATCGAAAAATCCCGAGTTAGGAAGACTCGGGTCAAGATTTTTACCCATGTGGATTTCCATGCTAAAATACTGTGCAAAGCATGCTGATTATATTGATTAGTTGATTGTTTATGTACTTTTTGAATATTCTGCGAAAAGTTTTAAAACTGCTTTGAACCAATATTCACCCCCCTCTAATGGTTTAGTGATCCATGTACTCAATTAGTGTCTCATCTGTATTCTCCTATTCCCCTCTATCATCTTGGTGTTTTTTTGGGTGATATCTTTCCGAATATATCCTTACTATCAAACAGAACAAGATTGAAATTAGAGTTGGAAGAAGAAAGTAAAAAATGATGTAAGAGTCTTTCTCGATATGAGTGGAGGGAGAATAGGCTTAGATCTAACCTATCTCAAAGAATGGCTTATTGAACCAAAAAGAAGGCCATCACAGGTCGAGGTAGATATGATAAGAGAGTCATCTCACATCAATGAGAATATCAAAGATAAATCAATTAATGAAAGGCTCGTAAAGTTCGAGCAAAAAGTGATCCTACCAATAAAGATAGTGCTATAGTAAACTTTATGAAGCATTTATAAAGTCAATAAGAATGTGATATCCTAGCCGACCATCTTCCAGAGAACATAGTTGATGCATTGACTTTCAAGAGATGTACATTTTCATGCCATTACTCTCAAGAGATGCTTTTGAAAAGGGTTATATCTATTGAGCTTGTACAAGATGAATTCAATGAGGTTAGATCAAGAGATAAATAACTATATGCAAAAGAAAGGGAAATTAAAGTGCAATGCTAAAATAAACAAACAATGCAAGATGCAATGAAACATACAAATATGTATAGCGCAAAAAACTAAACACAAGAAATTGACTCAGTTCCTAAAAGTTGTGAGGTAATGTACAATATTTTCTATATAGAATGCTATAATTTGTTATTTTATGATCATAATATAAAGCAATGTATAATATATAATGCATAACAATACATAACATCTACCATTATTATATATCTTTTGTAATCTAAATTTGCTCTTTTTACCTTGATGAAAGAAATATATAAAGGAAAATAATTGTATGGTACCTATAAAAAAGAGTATTATTGACAAAAAATTGAACACAATGTGATTACCATTTCAAAACAAAATATCAATTGAAAAATAACATAAATTTATCAGATTATTTGAAACAATGTTAATACCAACATACATCTTGGCATGATAAAATCACATCATGTGTCGTGATGACCATCAATATCTAAAAATAAAATCCATGAATCACATGTGATTTTTGATATATAAAGGAACACCTTATATGAAAGTGAGAAGACTTTGTAATTTCTCTTTTTTGTTGTCTATGTTATCTTGTCAGTAATAAGTAACACTACAGGTTGTCATGCAATGATAACCAACAAAACGAGAATGTAGGAGAGGTATCAAGATCCATGTATAATACATATATTAAGGAGGAACTTAGCATACTGTGACCATCGTCTTCTCCTGCGAGGAAAGGGTGCACCACTATCTTCCCTTAAGATTGACGGATCTTTGGTCCACAATGAAAAAGAAAAGGAAAAATGTGAGAATGAAATGTCAGAATAAGAAGATAAATAAAGGTTGGTTATATATATATATGCTATTTCATATTAGACTTTATGGTTAATAGTTTATATTTTATTTTTTTAAATATTGGATTTTTAATATTTAATTAATAAGATCGTATGTGTATGTGTATATATATATTGAATGGAAGTATTTTTGAAAAAAATCCACATTAACTTATATTTAATTTATTTGGAAGTAGAATCCATCAAATATATATTCAGGTTGTTTAATTTCGAATTAACTTTTTAAATTTTATGATATAAATTTGTTCGGATTTTATTTAATTTTAGGTACTTGAATCGTGCAAGATGTAAACAGATACAAAGGAAGGAAGTAGAGGAGGCTCTGAAGGCTATGAAACCTAGGAAAGGTGTAGGACCTATGAGACATTCCTATAGAAGTATGTAGAGTTCTAGGTGAACACGATTTGATTTGGTTCACTAATTCATTCAATGTTATTTGGTGAAGCAAGAAAATGCATGCAGAATGAATGAGAAGCATCATTGTGCCTCTTTACAAGAACAAAAGAGACATCCAAATTGTTCAAATAATAGAGGTATAAAACTGGTGAGTCATATTATGAAAAATTGGGAACATGTGACCCAAAGAAGGTTGAGACAAGTTTCCAAAGTAACATAAAATCAATTCGGATTCATGTCAGGTTGCTCAACTATTGAAACCGTCCACTTGTTGAGGAGAATAATGGATATCTATATAGCTAAAAGGAAGAACCTCCATATGTTTTTATTGATTTGGAGAAGGTTTATGACTCTGTCCCACATGAGACTCTATGGAGAGTTTTGGAGAAGAGACAAGTACATGGTCTATACATTAACCTTATAATGGATATGTATGACGGTGCTTCATATTGTGTAAGGATCCAGTCTGCGAAGACTGACTATTTTGACATCAACATCGATCTGCACCAAGATTCAACTATGCATCCATTCCCTTTTACTTTGATTATGAACGAATTGATTAGTCACATTCAAGATGAGATGCCTTGGTATATGTTATTCATCGATGATATTATGTTGATTGATGAGACTAGATATAAGTAAGTGTAAAGCTTAAGATTTGGAGGCATGCCATGGGGACTAAGGGCTCGTTTGGTTACCGCATTACCTCAGGGTAACCCGGGTCATCCCCTGCATTCCTGGGTCATTCATGGGTTGGAATTCCATCACAAATCTATGTGACATCACATTACATTCGTTATTCCAACTCTCTACCAACCCTCATAACCATCCAAACAGATACTGTTACCAGGAGGTTACCCCTACAGTCCCCAACCCAGTAACCAAACAAGCCCTAAATGATCTCGTATAAGTAGGGCCCATACTGAATATATGCAGTGCACATTTGATGGAAGCAATGGTGAAGGTAGCGAGGTGAAGATTAGAGACAATACCATTCATAAGAAAAATCTTTTTAGATACTTGGGCTCTATTTCGCAACATGATGAGGAAGTCGATGGAGATGTTACTCATAAAACAAATGCAAGATAATTAAAGTGGAGATGAGCCCTTATTGTTCCATGTGATAAGAAAATTCATTTGAAAATCAAAGGAAAGTATTACAAAGCATCCATAAGACCTGCTATACTCTATGGATCTGAATATTGGCCTGTGAACTATAGACATGTGCAGAGAATAATAGTAGCATAAATGAAAATGCTAAGGTGGATATGTGGTCATACACAAAAAGATCAGATTCAGAATGATGCGATTAGAAGGAAAGTTGGTGTCGCTCTAATAAAGAATACGATGCGAGAAAACTGCTTAAGATGGTTTAATTACTTGCAAAGGAGGTCGACTGATACGCCAGTTAAAAGATGTGATATTTGGAATGTAGAGCAGGCTAAGAGAAAATGATGACGGTCCAAAAAGTGTTGGAACAAGACTATCTGAATGGATTTTATTTATTTGGATCTAAGCTCGAAAATGATCCAAGAAAGATCTACGAAAATAAAGAATCCATACCAACCATGCTTAACGTGGGAAAAAAACTTTGTTATTGTAGTATGAAACGAATATAATCTAATGGAATAAATAAGCACCTACATGTAGGGTGCGTTCTTGTATCGGGTTAAACCACCCCAAGGGTGGTTTAACTCCCCTACCCCATATTTTCTCCCTCCACGTGGGTCCCACTTTTTATCTTTTTAAAAAAATTAAATAAATCAATTCTCCATCATCAATTCCATCAAAAAATAATATACTATACCATCATATCATATAAAAATTATAAACTACTCCACTTCTACTCACTTTTTCAAACTCCAATACAATCAAATCACAATAACTTCTCACTTTTTCAAACTCCAATACAATCACATCACCCCAAACCCACTTCTAACTCACCCCCAGTTTAACCCTCTATCCAAACACCAAAACCCAAAAATGGGTTACCTGCAACCCGTTTAACCCACCTAAACCCACTATCCAAACACGCCCGTAGAGCACAGAAATATCTGTTCTAACCGTAACCATTAAAACGAGTATCTTTGTGAAACGACTAAATTCCTGCCCTCCGACCATCGTCCGGCCCTCACTCCCTCGTAAACCCTTATTTTCGGAAACCTCCCGATCTTTTCTCCCCACTTTCCATCGAATCAAACCCTAAGATCAGCTGATAATGGACTCCGACGAGAGCTACGACAGCCCGACGGAGCTCAAGAAGCAGAAGAAGGGCAAGCCTAGAACACCCTCCAAACCTAAAACAAGCGAGCTCAAGCAGAGTGAGGATCACCTTCCTTTATTAATTCATCAATTACTCAGGAATCTACCACACAATTGGTTGATAAAGTTTGCGTTTTTGCTCGTTTTATCATGCAGAATCTCCCGCTGAGTTCTTTGCGGAGAACAAGAACATCGCCGGATTTGATAATGTGAGGTTTTTAATGGCTGTGAGCTCGTGTATTTTTTCACATCTCAAGAGAGTTTTATGTATTGAGTGTTTTCGCAATCTAGCCTGGGAAGTCGCTTTATACCACGGTGAGGGAGTTGGTGGAGAATGCGCTCGATTCCGCTGAGTCGATCTCCGAGTTGCCAGATATTGAGATTACGATGTAAGTTGGATGGTGATGTGGGTGTTAGGTGGGTGAAGGTGCATCACAATAGGTGGTTGATTTATGGTTGTTGGGGCATAAATGGGATGACTCGTTTGGTTTCTCAGCGAGGAGATCAGCAAAAGCAAGTTCAACTCGATGATTGGTCTCATCGATCGAGAGCGAGTGGATGCGGAACTCTATGGTGATTTCGAGTCTGCTAAGGTTCGCGAGGTGAGGATCGGAAAAAACATGTGGCGTTCACTTGTTTAGATATTAGTATTGTATGCTCTATTTTTGAAGATAACAATTATTTACATTGTTTCATCTCTGTCCTATAAAACTTTGTACTTTTTGTGAATATAAATACATATTCCGGATGTACGGGGAACAATATATCTGGTGACTTTCTCATTATTATGTTTTCTACCAGAAACGACTTGCGAAGGAGGCCCGTGCTCTAGAAATCCAAGCTAAAAATGTCACACTTGGGAAGAAAGTTAAAGAGCCATCTGCTGTGAAGACCTTTAAAGGTCGAGGAGAGGCGTCATTTTACAGGGTCACTTGTAAGGCACGATTTGATTGTATTTGTATTTTAAGATTCATGATACGAAATCAAGAAATTCTGCAAGTTTTTTTGTGCCTTATTATTTCCTTTATTAATAGTGTGACAAGGTTAAAGGAACATTCTGCCAAATTATCTTCTTATTGCAAAGATTTCATAGGAATTGGCGCTATTTATTGTCCGCTAGATATTTTGATTTTTATCCAGGCTCCTATATGTGTCTAATTCAGGTGTAGCCTTAAGTAAATATCGCGGTTTCTAAGCTAGACTGTGCAAAGGCACTTAGGCACCTTTCTGGTCGTGCAATTTTGCTTTTTTTGAATGTTATCAAATGACAGTTTTAGAAAATATCTCTCGTTACAGATAGAAGTTATGGGTGTTTGTTTGACATTGGAATTTGGTATTATGGGGAAGTCTAAATGGAGTACAACCACAACAAAGTCTTTTCTCACAATTAAGTAGGGTCGGCTACATGGATTCTTCGCCTCCATTCAGATCTATCTTGAGTCAATCCCAGGCTTATATCCAAAAAACTAAGATCCAGTTTTCAAAAAAAAAAAACTAAGATCCCTCCGTATAGTATCTTTCCAATACTTCTTGGGCCATCCTCGCCCTTTCTTAGCCGGCTCAACATCCCAATACTCGCATCTCCTAATTGGTGCATCTGTTGATCTTCTTTACAAATGACCAAACCGTGTTAAGCAGTTTTCTCGCATCTTATCCTCGATCAGAGCTACACAAACTTTCTTTCTGATTGCATCATTCTGAATTCGATCTTGACGTATGTGTTCATACATCCACCTTAGCATTTTCATTTCTACTACAACCATTCTCTGCACATGTCTATGGTTCACAGGCTAACATTCAGATTCATAGAGCATAATAGGTCTCACGCTGCTTTGTAAAACTTTCCTTTAATTTTTAAAGGAATTTTCTTATCACAGATAACGACAGAGGCTCCTCTCCACTTTAGCCAGCCTGCATTTATTCTATTAGTAACATCTCCATCAATTTCCCCATCCTGTTGCAAAATAGATCCCAGATATCTAAAAGAATCTCTTTTCCGAATGTTATTGTCACAAATCTTCACCTCAATTCCTTCACTATTGTTTCCATCAAAGGTGCACTCCATATATTCCGTCTTAGCCTTACTTATACGAAATCCTTTAGTCTCCAATGCATATCTCCAGACCTCAAGCTTCTTATTTACTCCATCTCTAGTCTCGTCAATCAACACAATATCATCAGCAAATAACATACACCAAGGTAACTCATCCTGATTGTGACTTAACAACTCATCCATAATAAAAGTAAAAAGAAATGGATTCAAAGCTGAAGCTTGATATAAACCAATGTTGATGTCAAAATAGTCAATCTTCCCAGACGGGGTCCTTACACAAGATAAAGTCCTATCATACATGTCCTTTATGAGGTTAATGTATAGGATATGTACCTATCTCTTCTCCAAAACTCTCCACAATATCTCTCGTGGGACAGAATCATAAGCCTTCTCCAAATCAATAAAGATCATATGGAGGTTCTTCCTTTTAGCTCTATAAATCGCCATTGTTCTCCTCAGCAAATGGATGGCTTCAATAGTTGAGCGACCTGGCATGAATCCGAATTGATTTTCTTTTACGTTGGAAACTTTCCTCAGCCTTCTTTCGATCCTACGTTCCCAAATTTTCATAGTGTGACTCATCAGCTTGATACCTCTGTACTTTGAACAATTTTGAATGTCTCCTTTATTCTTATAAAGAGGCACCACGATACTCCTCCAATCAAAGCATTTTCTTGCTTCGCCAAATAACATCGAATAGATTCGTAAGCCAAGTCAAACCGCGCTCACCTAAAAATCTCCATACTTCTACAGGGATGTCATCCGGTCTTACACCTTTCCCAGGTCTCATAACCTTCAAAGCCTCATCTACTTCCTTTCTTTGTATTCATCTATAACTTGTACGATTCAAGTAACTTTCACTACTAGCTAGATCACTCAAAGTGATCTCTCTATTTCCTTCCCCAATGAAAAGTTTATGGAAGTACTACTCCTATCTAGTCTCTATGTCGTTGTGAGTAACAAACACGTGGCCTTCCTCGTCCTTAATGCATCTCACTTGAGAAAGGTCTTTGGTCTTTCTTTCTCTTGCTTTGGCCAACCTGAATATATCCTTCTTGCCCTCCTTAGAGTCGAGATTTTTATAAAAAAACTTCATAAGCTTTTGACTTAGCTTCGCTTACAGCCTTCTTTGCTTCCTTCTTCGCTATTTTGTAGTTTGTGACAGTTTTCGTTGTTCTATCCTTAGACATAGCTTTAAAGCATGCTCTTTTAATTTTTAGTTTCTCTTGCACCCCTTCACTCCACCACCAAGCTTCCTTTTGACCTGTAGCTCCTCCCTTCGACTCACCTAGTATCTCTTTGGCCACCTTTCGGATACAAGATGCTACTGCCTCCCACATCTTGTTTGCACTTCTGCTACAATCCCAAGATAAGTCTTCTAAAGCCTTCTCCGTGAAGCCCGATTGCTTCAGTGGAAGATTCCACCATCTAGTTCTAGTGATCTTAGGAACCCTCCTTTTCTTTACCGGGCCTTTTATTTGCACATCCAAGACTAACAAGCGATGTTGAGTTGTCAAACTCTCTCCTGGGATTACTTTGCAGTCCTTACAACACAACCGGTCTCTTCTCCTCAACGCAAAACAATCTATCTGTATTCTAGTTGCTCACTCTTATAAGTAATTAAATGCTCCTCCCTCTTCTTGAAGAAAGTGTTTGCTATGAAAAGATCATATGCCGTTACAAAATCCAAAATGACTTTTCCCTCTTTATTTCTATCCCTAAAACCATGTCCTCCATGAACACTAGCATACCCTGAAGCATCTTTTCCCACATGTCCATTAAGATCTCCACCTATGCAAATCATCTCTCTTTGTGGGATTTCTTGTAAAATCTTATCCACATCCTTCCGAAAAGCTTGTTTAGTCCTTTCATCTAAACCAGTTGGTGGTGCATAAACTGAGATGGTATTGAGAATTTCTTCAAGCACCAATTTTAGCAAAATAATCCGATCCCCGAATCTTTGCACCCCAACCATACAATCCTTCAAATCCTTGTGAACAACTACTCCACCATTTCTACCCTTATCTTTACCTGAATACCAAAGTTTAAAACCTGTTCCTGGGAGTACCCTCAAAACAAAAGCGCGTTTCTAATAGAGATGACAAAATAGCATTGATAAACTAACACAACATGAGTTAATGTGCATTTGACGTGGTGGTTTCAGTACATATACCATGGGAAAGTGCCTTAGACTTTCTCAGACAACGTATTTTGTTAATTGCGAGTTTGGAAAGTACCCTCTAAGGGTCCCTGTATACAGGAGATCAACTCTGTTGAGGCCCTTATATGAGAGATCTATTCATTAGGTTTCTATATGACTGGATGAACACCGGGATATAATATAGTTCTTGATGGTACTTAACCACCCAACTAGATAAGGGAAGGAAATCAAAGTGCTCTGTTGTTTATTATTGTCCTAAGAGATTGTTCGCAAAAGCAGTCCCCCCCCTCCCCAAGTTCTACTACCAGAACATGTCACTCTGCTGGAAACATATGATGTTGCATCTTCATTGCCTCCTCCATTATCAACTTATTTTGATTTGGAAATGGAGAAGTCATCATGATGATCACTTTCCGAACCATCTAGCAGAAGCAGAGATGTTGACCTAATCTCATCAAGTATAGGAGCATCATTGTCATTCATCCAATTCTGCAAGACGTCCTCATCATCATCGTGCACCTTAAAGATATATGCAATGTCGATGGGGTTTATGTAGTCTTGTTTGGCATTTCCCACCCCACAACCACAGACAGACACACACACCAAAAGATTTCTAAAAATATTTTATCCTTAAGATGGCAATGTCAGCATCAATTTAACATATAAATTGTATATACTGATACAGATCCTAGACTTGCAAATTTACTACATATTATATTTTACCAAACATTCCACCTCAGGAATATATTTTGACATTTATATAATTGCAGGATAACGGAAGAGGAATGCCGCACGATGACATTCCAAATATGCTTGGGCGAGGTCATGACACTATAACTGCAAAATTTCACCTGCTGCACCTCCATTTTTTCCTGAAAAATTGCCGTGATAGGATTTATATAATTGACTGGTTGCTTGTTATCTCTTTAAGTTGTACCCTCTCTGGAAACATGTTTTTTTATTAAAAAATGGATATCTCTTACTCGTTTTCTCTGCATATTCTGCAGTTCTTTCGGGTACGAAATATGGGCTAAAACAAACACGTGGAAAATTTGGATTGGGTGCTAAAATGGCAAGGCTTCATTCTTATTGCTGGATATTTACTAGCTTGGGCAAGTTTATTTTAACCACAATTAAGACTACTTGAATTTTTATCATCTTACTTTCTTGGGACAATCCTTTCAGGCACTAATTTGGTCCAAAATGAGCACTGGGCTCCCCATTGAAATTATGTCATCAATGAAAAGCCAAACTTATGTTACTTTCTGTAGATTGGACATTGATATCCACAAGTAAGGAACTAAGTCTGCAGAGTATTTTGCCTGTTATTCTAGGTTTATTGCTCTATTTTTTACTTGCTTGTAGTAAGATTTGAATTTTATTTTTCTTCACTGTGGAAGTTCCTCGCTATGATGATGCAAATGTAATGTAGGAATATCCCACACGTTCACTTGCATGAGAAGAGAGAAAATGAGAACCTTTGGCATGGGGCTGAAATTCAAATAATCATTGAAGGAAACTGGACAACTTACAGAGTAATTATCTGTCACTATTGCAACTCTGTTCATGATTTGCATCTTCCCATCGTATTTCTACACAACTACCACAACAAATACCAAGTATGCCCCTGTTCTAAGCGAGGTTGGCTACATGCATTCTTCGCTTCCAAATAGATCTGATCGGGTTACATGGATTCTTCGTTTCAGTTTCTGTGAAGTGCAACATTTTTCTTTGTAATTAACAGAGCATTTCTAAATATACAGTCAAAGATTCTGCACTATATGCGGCAGATGGCTGTAATAACACCGTATGCTCAATTTCTGTTCAAATTCATCTCTGACATGGCAGAGTAAGCGTTTGTCCATGCTTCTATGTAAAATTCACTTTGTACTCTACTTATGATTAGTATCCTCTGCTCTTTTACAATATTATTTCTTTCATATAGAAAAAATGTGACCATTCGTTTTGCACGAAGAACCGATGTGATGCCTCCGGTTCCTCCTGAGACGAAGTATCATCCGTCAGCAGTAGATCTACTTCTGATTAAACGCCTAATTGCTGAGACTTCTAAGCAAACTCTTATACAGTTTCTTCAGCATGAATTTGTGAATATTGGAAAAGCACATGCCGAGCGTTTGATTGGTACTCTTTTCATATATCTTAGTGAGAGTGAGCATTTACTTGATTACTGACATTTGCCAAATAACTTTCCTTAATCTGTAACTATTCCAGGAGAAATGGGCCCTGAATTCAATCCTAAGATGCCTGTGAAAAGTCTCAATGACCAGCAAATAGTCCGCATCCATCAATTGTTTCGTCAGGCAAAGTTTGATGATCCCAGTGGCGATGTACGCAAGGCTCGAGTCACGCTGATACATTTTTTATTGTTTAACCATATGATAATTTTGAAAACTTGAATGTTAGTGTCTTAGCCCTGCTGGGGAGTACAATCTTCGTCTGGGAATCATAAAAGAATTGCATCCAGACATGGTTGCAACTTATGCTAGCAGGTTAGAGGCTTGATGTTGTTTGTGTTTACTTAATAGTTATGCCAAATGGCTTTTAGTTTTTTTTTTCCGGAGGGAATTTGGAGGTAAACGTTGTTGCATTTGCTGGCCTTAGCACTAAAGATATGGCGGGTTAAAGATGTTGAAAATATGCCAAATGCGCATTCTGATTACAATTATCTCATTTTGACATTTTCCATGTTATGTAAAATGTAGCCCACAAGTCTTTGAAGGTCACCCGTTCATCGTTGAAGCTGGGATTAGTCTGGGCGGGAAGGATGTTAAGCAAGTAAGTTTGGATACTTCTCTACAATTAATTCTATGAATCTTATATTTTTGTGTGGATAATCTTTGGATTGATTTGACATTTCAAATATATGCCCTCTTAAGCATTTCAATTCTCAGATCTAACTGAATTTCTCATCTCAATTCTGTACTCAGATCTAACTGAATTTCTCTTGCTATAGTAGGATGCCAACCGATAGATACAAATATGGATATATGTGTTACATATAAAAATGTATATAAAATCTGGATGCAAATATTTAAATGGATATAAAATCTGGATGCAGATATAAAAATGGATATAATATTTGGAGACATAAAAATTTGTTTGTGCTCACGGCAGACGCGTTGGCGGTTATGGCGGAGTGGGCAGTTTCTGGGGGATACTTCCTTGGCTACTTGAAGGGGGAGTCTCTATCAAGGCCTTAAATGTCGGTTTCGGTCCCCATTTCGGTATCGACCAAAACAGAATTTTGATGGAATTTCGGTGGAATTTCGATCGAAATTTCGGTCATTTTTTGTACTAGGGCCCCCATATTTCGGTCATTTCGGTCATTTTGGTCGAATTTCGATTTCGACTGGATATTGATATTCGACAGAAATTCGACCGAATTTCGCCGAAATTTGAGGCCATGGTCTCTATCCTCGTCCTCCTGTATGCTGATGACACGATTTTCTCTACGGAGGGAGGGGCTGACAACTGCAGAAGCCTCTCGATGATTCTGGACATTTTCGGTGATGTATCTGGGCTGAAGCTAAACATGGGCAAGTCGGAGTTTGTTACTTTTGGCTTACCTAAGAGAGTTCGAGAATTGTTCAGCTTGGTTGCATTCACTGTGCACGGACCTGTCAATACATTATCTGGGGGTGCCGCTGGTCGTTGGTGGGTTACACAATGCTGATTGGATATCGGTGATTGAAAAATTAGAGCAGAAGCTAGCTAGGTGGAAGTCGTTTTGCCTATCGGGGGGGGGGGGGGGTGCAGGTTGGTACTCTTATGGTTGGTTCTGTCTGCGATTCCAATTTTCTTCTTATCGTCCAGACTTGTGCCAATTAGTATTAGGAAGAGGATGTGCTTTTTCTGGTCGACAAAGGGGCAATCCAATGGTTTCAATTTGGTGGATTGGAAGACAATATCATGTACAAAGGAAGATGGGGGTCTTGGAGTATGGAGTGTGGAGGATATGAACAAGGCTCTTCTCGATAGGTGGGGGTGGTACGTATTTGGGGAGTGTGACAACCTAGTGTGCAAGCTTATTCGAAGAATGTACGAGCCTGACCTCTTTTTCCCAAGCTCTAGGGGCCTTGGTGCAGCGCCATCCTTTTTTTTTGAAGGGGCATTTATAGTGTGGCATAGGAGATACAACCTTTTTAAGGCCCATGGTTGGGGACGGAAGGCATTTCTTTTTTGGTCGGATAATTGGAGTGGGGACGGGTCTTTGGACATCATATTCCTGTGGTTGAATGCGTTGGCGGAAAACCATGGATGCATGGTTGCAGAGGCGTGGGATGGGGATAACTTTTTTCCTAGATTCAGATCTGACCTTTCTGAGCAACGAGTGGTGGAGCTTCTTGATATGCTGTCGGAATCGGAGGGAGTAGCTGGGCCCACTGGATCTGGCGGGATGGTTCTTTCTCAGTTAGGAAGGCGTATCGGACTCTGAAGGGTCCCATGGCCTTCGATCTTGGGGGTTGTGAGGCAGATTGTAGGCGAATATGGAAATGAAAGATTCTAGCACGAGTGGAGGTGTTCATGTGATTGTTTAAGAGAGGAAGATCGATGATAAAGAAAGAACATACTTGTGCACTCCATACAGAGAGCCGACCAAGGGCGCCTGAGAATCTGAGATGCTTGAGCGGGGTGGAGGATATGGATCACATCTTCTTCACATGTGGTACATTTGCGAAGGTTTGGAATCTTATTGGGGGTGGTGCTATTAGTTCTGGCAGCATGCTTGACTTTTGGAGATCCATTGGGGCGGATTGGAATGGCACGGAGAGGAAGAGATCGATATGGCTTGTTGTGATCTGGGCAATTTGGTTGGCCAGGAATGGTGTCATTTTTAATCATGACCGTTTCCGTGAGAATTGTTGTGATCTGGGCAATGAGAATGTTGTGGCACATGCCAAGGTGTTGAGTGAGAGTTGGAGTATGTAATGTGTGGTCGTGTTCTTTGTGGCGGCATGTAAATTTCTACTTGGTGATTAATGGTGAAGTTTTTGGGCTCACACCTACATGGTGCAAGCTCTTTTTTCTTTCAAACAAATGTCTTTAAATATGGATGTGGATAATCATGTTTCGGATACAAGTTTTAATGGCCTGCAGATGGATTATATTTTAGATAATAAATGCATCCTGACAAAGAGTGTTTGCAAAGTTGAAATTAATGGTTGACTTAATCAAAGTTGCATAAAGTACAAGATTATAAAAGAGAAAAAATAATGTGCTAAAATGAAATAACTTGTATACTTCCTACATTTGAAAATGGCTTCGAAATGTAATTTTTTGCATATAACCATGTAACATACATAGATATATGTCTTCAGAAGAATGGGGTGATCACCCCAACAGTAACAATATCATGGCCATCAGTGAATGATGGGAGGAGTGGAGCGAGGGTTTCGCAGGCGACCCCCTAGGGGGTGGGGGTTGGATCGAGGTTCGCTCAAGGAGCGCGCACTGCAAGTTGGACGTGAGGGTCGGTCACCATCGGCCTTTCATCAATCCTTTCGGGGGGGGAGGGGGGAGGGTTGTTTCGTTGTGGCTCGACGAGGCACTGGGCGCGGCAATGCCGGGAACCTGTACGGTGCTTCCGATGTCGGGGTTTCTCGCACACTACCTGGTTGTGTCCGGTGATGCAGGGAGGTGACAAGGCTATCGTGATGTTGATCTGGGAGGGTGGGGGGTTGTTCATGGGATCGTCTGATGTGGGTGCAGTTTCGACGGCTCGATTTCGTGGAGACATCGTGCAGATAAGCCCTTGGAGGGTGGTGGCAAGGGGGCTTACCCGTACTGAGGCGGGGGAGCTGTTGCGATGGTTTAGGGAGGGGCGGTCATTGTAGCGGTGGCATTGGTTACGAGCTCATGATGGAATGCTGGAATCAAAGCCTTTGGACCGGATTTGTGTGAAGGGCCTCTCATTCGTCGTGAGGGGTCTGTTGAAGTTTCGGGAGCTGCTTCACGGAATTGCGTTGGTGGACGGGGTTGAGAGCGCGGGCTGCCGCCCGGGTGAGCCGTTGGATCCCATCCTCCATGTGCGGGGACTCGGCCTCAAGAAGCTGGGGTGTTGGGAAGTTTTCGGAGGGGAGGTCGATGGTTTTGGAGCTCGCCGCGGTGGGGCTCGCCTCACAGGTTCATGGCTCGGTGCTTCGTCTGGGTGTTCGGGCGGTGGAGAATCCGGTGGCGGAGGGCGGTGGAGCATCGACTCGGGCGGCGCAACGTTCGATTGAGGGTCCGACGTGCTTCCCAAAGAAGACCCATCGTCTTCTGTCAGGGATCCGATTCGCCACGATATCCACGGACCGACTCTCGAGGCATGTGACGGTCGATATCCCTGCGATCTTCTCGGACACTTGTGATTTGGGAGAGGCTCGTGTTGAAGCGCCGCTAGACAAGGGCAGATCTCACGTGACTTTTCGCTCGGATGTTCTGAGTCATCAACCGGCCCGGATTCCTAACCTGAATGGGTCTTCGGTCTTGCGGGCATGCTCGGAGGTCCGAAGTTCTCCTCCGGTTCCTGTCTGCTCGGACTCGTGTAACTCCAGACCTGACATCATGTCAGGACTCGCAACTACGCACCGTCTTGACCCGCCTTCGTTGGTTGGTGGTGGTTGTCTCGTCTACTCCCGAATAAGGCCCATTGGATGGGGCGGGTCTGCCCTCGCTACTGGTGGGGCTTCGTCGCGCGAGGGAGGGGAGGGTGTTGGGGGCTTCATAGGACATGGACCTTTCGAGGACGACTAGGGCTGGCTATTGAGTCATGGCTCGATGAGCCAGGCTCGGGCTCGGCTCGATAAGGGCTCGTGAGCTTGGCTCATTAAGCTATTGAGCCGAGCCCGAGCCAGATTTTTGGGCTCGATAGCATATCGAGCTGAGCCCTGCTCAGCTCGATAACTCAATAACGGGCTCGATAAGGAATATATATATATTCTATTTGTGAAACTACAATGATTTTTATTTGTATTAGTTTTGCAACATTGTTAATGGTGGATTATGTGTTTATGTTGTTTATGTAACAACAATGTTGGGTGGACTATGTTGTAGACTTGGATTTTCTAGCTTTTATCTATGTTAATCTAGGTTATAGTTAGATATTAGTATTTTTTTCTTTTTTATTAACAAGCAGAATGTTACAATATATATTACAATTTTACTTTTATATACAACTCGGATGGTGGCCTACTGGTAAGGTGACCGATCTTTAAAAAGGAGGTCTCCGGTTCGAGCCCGGACAAAACCCTTTTTCACCAAAAAACACTTATTTCCTTAACGAGCCTGAATAGACGTGAGCCCAGACCAGGCTCGATAAGAGGCTCGGGCTCGATAAAGGGCTCGATTCAAGACTTCCCGAGCTGGCTCGACAAGGGCTCGAGCCCACCGAGCTCGAGCTTGAGCCAGCTCGGCTGGGCTCGATCGAGCCCGAGCCTGAGCCCAGTTGGGCTTATCGAGCCCGAGCCCGAGCCCAGCCCTGGCTCGACTCGTTAGGCTCGATAGCCAGCCCTAAGGACGACACAGTGGAGGCGGATGGCACGGTGGAGCAGTCGGCAGTGGTTGGTCCCAAGGCGGAGGCACCTTTGATTCTGACGAGAACTTTGGGTGCCTCGATGGAGGCCTCTGTGAGGGATCTTGCGATGGGCTCCTCACCACAGCTGGGAGTTGGGGATGGGCTCACCAGGGTGGAGGTGCTGGGCAGGAAGGGCTCGGGTGGTGTTGCAGGGGAAGGGGGAGTTCCTAAGTTGCTACCCCGGAGCTCTGAGATGGGGAGCCCTAGATTCAGGTCTTGCTACGTAAGGAAAGACGCCCTTAGGTCTGTGAGGAAGAGGGCAGCCTTGTTCAACTCGACGACTCATGAAGGGCACCTGCATTGGTCATCTGCTGGTCCCTGTGCCATGCCAAACCTGCAAAACCGCTTCAGGATCTTGGACAGGAGTAAGGTTGCAAAAGTCGGTAGTCGGTACTCGATCGGTCGGGTCGCTGACTAAGGATTAATCAACAGTCGGGCCATTAATCGGATTTAGTCGGGCTTTAATCGGCTTTAATTTTTTAAATATATAAACCATTTTTATACATATATTATTATATATTTACATAGACTTATATATTATTTTACTATCATAATGAATCAAAAGAAGTAATAGAATTTAAATAAAATAGTAAGGGTATTAGAGTAAGTTTGCTTTTAAAAAAGTAAAAAAACATGCTATTTCCAAGCAAAAATTGGTTGACTAGTGGACCTAGTCGGAATTAGTCGGTACTTGGTCGGCCACCCTACTGACTAGACTAGTCGGACATACTAATTGGGCTAGTCGGGCGACTTTTACAACAATGGACTGGAGCATGGCCGAATGCCTTGGTGTGGTCCCGCCTAAGAAGCTGAGCTAGATTGTTCCTTAATGAAGATGCTTTCTTGGAATGTCAGGGGATTGGGCCACCTCGATAAGCGGTTGGGACTGCGAAACCGGGTAATGAAGGCTTGTGCAGACGTTTTCCTTCTTCAGGAGACAAAGTTGTCGAGGTGCGTGGACGTCGTCAGGTGGGGGCTGAGTGGGGGAGACCGGTTTGACCTGGCTGTGTTGGAGGCTTAGGACGCTTTGGGAGGGTTACTCATTGGCTGGAAGAAAGATGAGTTTGAACTGTTGGCGGAGTCAAGGTCTCTTTTCTGTTTGTCCGTGACCTGAGACGGAGAGCGGATGGTCTTTGCGTCCGGATCATGAACGTCTACGGTCCTACTAAGTCTGAGAGGAGCACCTTGGTGATGAAGTTGGAGTAGTTGGGTTCGGTGGATGCGGTTGGGGTCTGGATTATCGGTGGAGACTTGAATGTGACTTTGCTCACTTACGATCGTCCGCAGCAGAATGGTGGTAGAGATCCTGGTTTGGAGGACTTACGGAGGGTAGCTCACTCCTTGGGCCTGTCCATTATTGATGCGGCCGGTTGTTCCTATACTTGGCAGAATGTGAGATCATGGTCCAGACTAGATAGATTCTTCCTGTCGCCTGATGGGATTGAGCATTTCCCCTTATCTCATGCTTGGGCGTTGTCGCGGGCCCACTTGGATCACACTCTGATTCTCTGATCGTCCAACGAGGAGAGGACAAACACGTTCTTTCGTTTCGAGTGGAGTTGGCTCTTAGAGGAGCGTTTTAGGGAGGTCGTCGCTGAGTGGTGGATAAGCTGGAACCCCGTGGGATCGATCGTCTCTCGGTTGGCAGTGAAGTTGTGGTCACTGAGGTCCTTTCTTACATGGTTTGGGAGGGAGGTGAAGGATAGGCGAAGGGCTAAGAGGGGAGAGGCCTAGGCTGGCGTGGTGCGTTTGGACGAACTGGATGATGTGAGGGGACTGGACTTGGCGAAGGTGGCGGAGAGGCTTGGCGTGCTTGAAGAATTGATGTTGGAGGACAGAAAGGAAGAGGTAGAGTGGAGGCAATGATCTAGGCAAAGGTGGTTGAAAGAGGGTGACGCCAATATGAGGTTTTTCCATTTGGCGGCTTCTGGGAGGATGAGAAACTTGTTGCATGAGGTTGAGATTGGGGAGTAAGAGTTTCGGGGGAAGCGCGGATTGGATGTGTGTTACGGGCACACTTTGTTGAGGTGACGCGAAGGAGAAGGGGGGGGGGGGGTTGGGGGTGGATGAGAAGAGGGGTGGAGACCTTGTCTGGCGAGCAGGTAGACAATTTTGTGGTCCCTTTTTCTGAAGAGGAGGTGAAGAGAGCGGTCTGGGGTTGAATACAGATGGTGCATCGGGTCTGGATGGCTTCTCGGTCATGTTCTACTGCGAGTTCTGGGATTTGGTGAAGGCAGAGATCTTGGAGGTTCTGAATGAGTTCGGGGAACGGAATAGAGGATTTGAGAATGTGAATCGGGCCCTGTTGTTCCTCCTTCTCAAGAAGGAGACTCCGGTGAGGGTGGAGGACTTCAGGCCTATTGCGCTCTCCACCAGGAGTTCTGGGATTCCCGGAGGTTTGGGTTGAGTGGATGAAGAGATGTGTCACTACCTCCTCCTACTCTATCCTGATGAATGGTAAATCAGAGGGGGGATTCTTTGGGCCTCAACGGGGTGTCTGTCAGGGGTGCCTGCTGGCTCCTATGCTCTTTGTCCTGATGGTGGGTGCTCTGGCAGTTCTTCTCAGGCGTGTGGTGGAAGTGGGTTGGTGTGAGGGCTTTCGGCTGGGCGATATCTCTATCTCGTTGCTTCAGTATGCGGATGATATTATCTCATTCCTTGGGAGCACGAAAGAGCAGAGTTGCAACATAACGCACATGGTAGACATTTTCAACAGCCTCTCTGGAATAGGGGTCAACATGCACAAGTCGGTGGTAATTTCGTTTATGATGGATGATGCGGAGCACGCCAGATTTGCGGCGGTGTCGGAGTGCTCTCTGGGAGAGCTTCCTATCTACTACATGGGGCTACCGTTGGTGGCTGGGTGGTTGAAGAAATCTGAGTGGGACAACATTGTGTAGAGAATGGAGCAGGGATTGGCGGGGTGGAAGGCGATCACCTTATCTCGGGGGAGGGAGAGGAGCTGATTCTTCCGAAGCATGTGCTCTCGGCCATCCCTACCTTCTTCTACTTCACCCGGTTGATGTCGGTGGATGTTAGGAAGAAGATTGGGTCTTTGATGAGGAGGTTCTTCTGGTTCGACGGAAAGCAGCAGAGGTCCGGCTTGCATCTGGTGAACTGGGACGAGGTGACGAAGGGATGTGGTGAGGGCGGTCTGGGGGTTCGGGATGTGGAATACATGAACAAGGCGTTGATTGCTAAATGGGTGATTCGGATTTGGGACTCTTCGACCACGTTGGCGGCCAGGCTTGTGCGGACTATCTATGGTGTCAGGGGAGAACTGGTGGCTGGGAGAATGAGGTTGGAATCGCTGCTTTGGGCGGGAATCCGAGAGGTTTTGCCTTCGGTGGTGTCGAGACTACGACCAAAGGTGGGAGATGGTAATTTATTCAGATTCTGACTGGATGACTGGATGGGGGAGGGTCGTCTTGGGGACATATTCCCAAGGCTTTTCGCTCTGGCGGCGTCAAAGAAGGCTCTTCTCTCGCAGGTGGCGGACTCAGGTACGTGGTCGCCGTTATTCATGTCGGACCTCTAGGAGCAACGGTTGGAGTATCTTAGGTTGCACGCGGAGATCCCATCACCGCGGTGTCTCTCGTATGACGTCGACCATTTTGAATGGGAGGGTGGAAGGTTTTCGGTAAAAAAGCATATGAAGGGATGGGGAGAATGGTGCAGGAGCAGGATGCGGAACTTATTCGAGACATAAAGGTGGTATGAACTGCCAAGAGCCCGTGCCGGGTTAAGATATTCCTGTGGTGGCTAAGAAGAGACCGGTTATGCGATAAAGCTAGGAGGGGAAGGATGTTTGGCCTGGCGGACACAAGGTGTGGTAGGTGCGAGGGGTTGGTAGAGGATTCGAACCACCTCTTTTTCGAGTGCCTGTCCTCGATGCTGGTGTGGAGGGAGGTTGGGATCCCATGGGTGGAGGCCGACGGGGCAACGAAGTTTCGGAGATCGATTCGGGTGGTGGGCGGCAACTATACATATGACTGCTCCAAGCCGTTTGCCGTTCTTTGGGCCATCTGGAATGGGCGAAACGACCAGATCTTTAACAATCAGATTTTTTACTCGGAGAATATAGTGTCTCATTGTAATGCGCTTTTTAGTTTTTGGACATGAAGGTAATGTACTCTAACCGTTTCTAATGAAATAGATGCTGCAGTGACTCCTACCTTGGGAGTTTACCCTCTTTTCAATAAAAAAAGATATATGTCTACACAGATTTCAGTACAGATACTATTGATATTCGCAAAAAAAGTATTCATATTCATATCCTTAAAAGAATGAAAACGATATCCGTATCTGCAAAAAAAATAAAATTCGTATTCTTATTCAGTTTGTATTCATGTGTGCAGCAAACGGAAATAGATATATCCATATTCGGTTGCATCCCTAAGTTATATCCATACCCAATTGTTTTGTAGGTGTTTTTTTTCAAGTGTTAACTGAGATGGAATATATTATATATGTTTTAAAATGTATACGTCATGCATTTCTTTGACTGATTTTCAACACGTGTTGTGATGGATGGAGGTATATCAGTTTTATTGTTTTCACGCAAAAGCTACTTGTAGTAAATATGGTTATTATTGTGTATTCTCCTTCAATTCTATAAGGGTCTTCTTTTATATGTAGCTTCTGTCAGATATTTGAAGCTTTTGTAGGTCTGTTTATTTGGTATTAGTTGGTTTGTGCATGCATAAAAATGGGAAGGTGAAATCACAAGTCAATTGGTATGTTTTATTGTAGGGATTGAATGTTTTCCGTTTTGCGAACCGAATTCCACTTCTCTTTGAACAAGGGGCAGATGTTGTAACCAGGACCGCACAAAAGAGGATAAGGTTAGATCTTTTTTTTACTTGGACAAAAGATAATTATGTGTACATGATTACGAATACGATTAGTTTGAGGCAGTTATCTTGTAGTTGGAACAGCTACAAAATTAACCAGATGCAGGATAAGATAGGCGTATTTGTGAGCATCGTGAGCACAAAAATTCCATTTAAGGGCACAGGAAAAGAATACATTGGAGATGATATAAGTGAAATATCATCAGCTGTCAAGGTATTCAATAAAGAATTTGGTATGGAGTATAAGATGTAGTTGGTAATGCCCTCTGCAAATTATTTTCTTAGGCTACCGTAAAACAATGTTGTCTTCAACTAAAGTCCAAGATAGTGAAGAAACTTCAGGCTCGTGAACAACAAGAGAGACGGAAAAATCTGACAAGGTAGTTTATGCGTCACTGGAGATATTCAGCGAATACAAGCTTTGTAACAGTGCCAGGTTCTCTCTCCCCCTAACGACAATTGTTCCTTAAAGGTACATCCCCGATGCTTCAAGGGCACTATACGAGGTACTGAAGGAAACTGCAAAAGATCACGGAAAAAGGGAACGATCTTTTGAGGTGGGTGGAGAGGATATCCTAACGAAAGTAGCCAGACAAGAGATTACAGAGGCAACATTGAGGGAAAAACTCATCGAACATGCTGAAAAGGTGCTCATACTTTAAGGATCTCTTCTTTAACATAGTATTTCAATTGTTTCCTTTAGCTATAGTGTAATAGTTCCAGAATGTTTAAGCAATAATTCAAGGGTTAAATACGTCAGCACCAGAAGATCCAACGTAAGAATTTTCTTATGGGTCAAATGTGATATTCCCTCTGATTCTCATAATATCTTCTTCTAACCTGATCCCATTCTTTCTGAAGGAACTTTCTTTCTGCATATCTTTAAAAATTCTGCTTTTTATGTTGGGGCTTATATCACTTGCTGGTTTTCTTGTTTGGATGGCTTGACCAGGTGGATTATGAGATGGCTTTGGAGTATGCCACTCAAACTGGAGTCAATGAGGCGCCTCGTGAAGATATATACCTGCACGCATATGAAGGGAAGGATGGCTTCCTTGACTTTCGCGGAACCAACTTTGTTTTCAGGCTCATCCTCTAAGTCCAATGCCCCCTTCTATATTGCGTCAATTGAGTCTATATTTCTTATTGAAGTTCTGCAGTAAATTTTAAGCTGTCAACTAGCTGTAAATGACATTTGTTTATTTTAAGTTTTCCGCACTTGTTAGTGCCCATACCCATTCATTCGAAAGGCCTCCTTATGCAGATCCATTGTCATTTCCTCTCTTATTGTAGTTTGTACTCTATGCTAAAGTTACGTATAGTTTCTCCTGGATGCATTAATCACACAAAATCTTTGTTGTAATTAACCTATATGCGCAATAAGAGGAAGCAACGGGAAAGCATGTGTTTATGATTTTTTTTTTGTTTTTGGCATTTTAAATGTGAATGCTTAACAGAAGCAACAGGAAAACATGTGTTTCTTTTGAGAGTTGAGTAAGCAAAAATTGGCTTCCGCCTTTGAAGTCATTGGTTGACGTGGTTAGATTCTTCCTGCAAGCTTGCATGTAGGTGATTCTGAGCTCTTCCTGCCGTGATGCAAATAGATGTCAAAACACTACCCTCATTTGTGCTTGCCACATTGGTTCATGCTTCATCCTTTGCTCGCTACTACTATTGATTTCATTCCTGAAAAGATGGCAAGAGCAGTAGAAGAACCCCACCTTGGCCCAATAAGATTAGGAGCGAGCTTCTTCCCTTGTCTTGCGATCGGTAAGATTATCAACTACATTACGAAGTTGGCTAATAGTTTGAGTTTGAGATCGTTTTGGATTTGATTTTCATTCTTTAATTTTAGATTTGCCTTTGATTTGCTTTAGAATTGGAGGGTATCTGAAAAACCTTTTGAGAAATCAAAACATAACTTTAATTTGTTGAGTGTCCTATGCAATTTATCTATTTCTTTTTATATATTTTTGCAAACTTTGCATCAATATTCTTTCATATTTAATTTATCAAGGCAGTTTAAGTGATTATGTTAAGTTGCATTGTAGCCCCTTGTTTTGTTTGAATCTTTACGACTTAGACCTGTAGTTTTCTTTCGAAGCATTTGAAACTACCAAACTAAGTCATAAAATTTCTGAAAAATTCTTAATAGCTTGAAGCATTTAAACCATTTTGGCATTACTACATCCATATTTTGAAGCTTAGAACTCATGATGATACGTTGAAATCAATTCCATCATTATAATTAAATTGCGGGTAAAAAAGACATTAATTGATCTCTGTGGATTCGAACTTGCACTTTACATTTTATTATGCATTTTGGATGCTCGTAGTTGTAATTTCTTATTCGGATTGATCTATTTTTGTGCGAGTACAACAATATTGATAAAATATCATTTTAAATCAAGTGAAACCATCGTTTCATTTTGGTGCCGTTGTCGGGGATTAAACAACGTTTGCATTTTTTCCTTTCAATTGTTGACTTCTTTTTGATATTCTAATTCGTATATTTTTTTCTTTCAGGTACTTGAACTTTGAAAGGACAAAAAAAGGATCCGTGCATTTTAATCTCCTCCCTCTCTCTTTGATCACCAGTAAACTTGAATTTTTATTAGAAAAGTTGTAATTTAATTTTCCCCTCATTTCTTGGCTCGCTCTCCATCAAGAGGACACAATATTATGGATATAGAGCTAGAAGTGCAAGCACTGTGAGCATCCTTTTCACTTAGGCATTTTAAGTTCTAATTTTCTTGCATTTGTTTGCGTTGTGGATTAAATTGGAAAAAATTAGAAAAGAGTTCTTGATTGCATCATTTTTGCGGTCCCCTCCCTTTGTGATAACCTAATTGAAAGACCATCAAAATTATTTTTGATCACATAAAAAGATATGCTTGAAAGATCATCGCAGTAGTTCGAGTGAAAGCGGATAAGATTGTGTGATTGTTTGATTGTACTGTGATGATTGACACATTCATGTGCACAACCCTAGGATAGAGATAAAAATCCTTGGTGCTACTTACGAGTGAAGAGAAAAATCGTAAGTTCTTGACGCATTGGGCACAAGTTCTTGCAAGAAGAGCATATCACTTGTGATCTGAGTACCCACCCTGGATCCCCCAGTTGGATGAGAACGCCGGTTTTTCACAATCTGTCACATCCACCTCTCTTAAATTTAGGATCAATAACTTTGTGATAACATTTATTGTGCAACAAAAATTAAAATCGAAAAGATAACTACATCTGCGGTAACTTGAGTAGAGTTGGTGAATCAACAATTACTTTGTGTTTGTGCTGTTTATACTTGGTTGTCAATCTTTGAAAAATCATTACAAGAACCACTTGAGTACGACCCGATCTACTGATCAAAACTCTACCAATCCCAACCTAGTGAAACGTATGATTCTAAATCTGACTTAGAAAACATGGGAAAAGAGAATCGTCCCAACCTAATGGATATTGTCCTACAATAATTGCAATTGTTGAAAGGAAAATGCTATGATATGCCAAATCATTAGTCCACTAAATCGACCACCACCCATTAGCACCCGTTATAATCCTGCAATTGAAGATCTAGTTCACTGGGTTCAAATTCCACCAAAGGTAGGAGACTTTGAAATAAAATCAACATCTATCTCTTTAAGATCCAAATTTTATGGAAATGAGAGTGAGGGCCCCTTCCTACATGTTCAAGATTTTCGATCCGCCCATGATACAATTATCATCTCGGGGATAGAAAAGAAATATATTTATATGAAGACATTCACATTCTCTCTGAAAGAACGGACACGACAATGGTTCTGAAACTATGAAACTCTTCTCACATCATGGGATGTTTTCATAAAAAAATTTTTCCGTGGGAAAGACCAATGTCTTGAGACAAGCTATATCATCTTTTACTCAAAGGAACAAAGAATCCATTCATGAAGCTTGGGAGTGGTTCAAAGAATTACTCAGGAGATACCCTCATCATGCAATTCCCAAATGGAAATTAGTCTAACTATTTTATGAGAGCATAGATACATCGTTCAAAAGAGTTATCAATGGCTCATGTGGCAGGAACTACATTAGCTATGATGAACACTTTGTGTAGACTTTATTTGAGAATATGACATATAATTCAGTTAACAGTTCCTCCATTGAGCAGTATAGTGGGCACATGAGATCATTTAGTGCAACTGATTTTGAAAAACCCACATGTGACTCATTCAAATAAAAACATGATGAATGACAAACACTTTCCAAACAATATTGAGATTTTTTTAACACCAATGTTCAAGACTTTGAGCAGTCATCTTTCTCTCATGATCAATAACAAAGTCCTGAGACTGTAAATTGGGTACAAAGAAATCCAGGAAGTTCATTTTCAAATACTCACAATTTAGGATGGAGAGAGCAACCCATTTTTGGATGGAATAGTCAACATAACAACCATTACCTTCAAAATCAATTACAACCCCAACGACCAAGTGGAGATCCAATAAATCCACCAACCACATACGTGAACTTTGATGCCCTGACTCAGACTATCCAGCAACTTGCTGCAGCACAACAACAAACCAACCAGGCACAACAATAAGCCAACACTGAAAATGGTCGGTAATTTGCTGAGATTCGATCTTACATCCTAGCATTATCACCACATCCTCTGCCCAATCCTAATACCAACATAGGAGTTCTTCTGGATCAATCCACACCCCACCACCTGTCGGGTCTTTCACTTCACTCCCATGGATTTCAAGCTCAAAGTCAAGGATTTTCTTCCTCACCTCATAAAACCAATAATTTCATTTAAGAAGCTCATCCCCAAGGTTTTTCTACATCTATCTAAGGATCTACCCTACAACAGCCTAAGAATAAAGTGACTTTTAAAACACCAAATCGTTCCAACCAGTCAGCCAATGTTGCGACTCTTCAAAATGGGAAAACCACATCTGGCTCTACCATACCACAAGCTATTATATGATCTCAAATTGAGGATGAAGAGGACAACGAGAATGAAGAGGGCCAAACTAAGACTAACACACCTCCTCCTCCTTCCTCTCCCACCATATTCATCCCCTTTCCTGAAGTTTTACGCAGGAAAAATACCAGATTACCCACCCGCGATCCTGAGTTAGAGAAACTATTCTCGGACATTGTCATTGAAATTCTACTTCTTAAGGCTATAGAACAAGTCCCAACTTTCTCTCATTTCTAAAGGAGAAATTGCTCACCAAAAAGGAAATCAAAGGGAAAGAATAAGAAGAATCGCGAGGAAATTGAAAACATGTTTTGCCTCAGGCAACATCTAATGCTATATCACAACTCCTACATGCAAAGAAAAAAGATCTAGGGGCACCGGTTCTTGATGATTTTGCAAATGGTCGATCGTTCTATGAAGAGGCCAAAAGGGTTACTGGAGGATGTTATAGTCATGCTTTAGGGACAACAGTTCTCGGTAGATTTTATTGTTATGGATATGGACCCGACTAATACACTAAGAGAAACACCCCCATCATACTTGGACGACCATTCTTGGCTACTTCCAAGGCACACTTTGATTATGAGGATGAGAGATTAGAGTTTAAAGTTAACTGTAAGGTCATTCATGTAGATTTTATTATCCCCACTTCTATTGACTCTGAGACTGAAGACCGTGGTTGGATAGAAAACTGTGATATGCTTGCCAAAGATCCTTTGGAGGTTAGCCTCAAAGCCTCTCACTCCATGTACAAAGATATGTCTCATCAAATTGCTACATACAATCTAAAATCTACACTAGAAGAACCACCATGCCATTTCTCTGGTCGAGAAATCTTTGAATTAAATGAGGCTTGGTATACACTAGATACTGAACTCATAGTGACTTCATCCTAGTCATACCAATGATGGAACCACTGTTTGAGATCATATGCTTAGCTAAGGAATCACTTTTGTTGTCTCATTTGGACCAACCCCATTCATATCATATTGCATTGGTAGATATATCGATGGAAGACATGACTCTGACCCCACTGATCACCCTTGATATTGGAACCCTTACCACAAGACCTGAAATATGCTTTCCGTGATGATGCTCATGCTGTACCAGTCATCATTAATGCTAACTTATAAGAAACTCAGGAAAACCAACTCATGGAAGTACTAAAAGTAATTCTCAAACTATTGAAAGGAATAAGCCCGACATTCTGCACACACCACATATACTTGGAAAATGACAGTAAACTCTCCCGAGAAATGCAAAGATAATTGAATCCTAATCTGCGAGAGGTCGTGAAGAATGAGATTTACAAGTGGTCAAGTGTCTGTATCATTTATCCAATAGTTGATAGTCCATGTATCAAATAAAGTTGGTTTGACAATTGTAGAAAATGAAAAAGTAGAGGACATACCAGCTCGAGTGGTAACAACTTGGAGAGTCTGTGTCGATTATAGAAAACTCAATCAGGCTACACGTAAAGACCACTTTCCGCAAACATTCATCGACCAAATCATTGAGAGATTAGCCGAAAAAGAATACTTTTGCTTTTTGGATGGATATTCCATCTATAATCAAGTTTCCATAGCATCAAGAGATCAAGACAAGACCGCGTTCACAAGTCCTGTTAGAACTTACGCCTTTCAACGCATGCCTTTCAGATCGTGCAATGCCCCTGCTACTTTTCAGAGATGTATGATGGGTATCTTTGCTGATATGGTCAGTGATTTTATGGAGATGTTTATGGATGACTTCTCTATCTTTGAAGACTATTTTTAGGAAATAATTGGATTTTTGGGTAGAGTCCTACAAAAATACATTGAAGTTAACTTAATCTTATCTTAGGAGAAATCACATTTCATGGTGAAACAAGAGATTGTGTTGGGGCATATTGTATCTAAGAAAGGGATGGCGGTGGATCCCTCCAAAATTGAAACCATCGCATTGAGCCCACCAATCAACATTAAAGGTGTTCCAACTTTTTTAGGGAATGTCGGTTTCTACCGACTCTTTATACAAGATTTTCTCAAAACATGCCCCACCTCTCACTAAAATACTAGAGAAGTATCAGACCTTTATATTCATCGAGGAAGCATTTGAGTCCTTTATTCCTTTGAGAAAGATCATAACCGATGAACCAATATTACAACCCCCTAATTGGACTCTTGAATTTGAAATAATGTGTTGTGCTTCTACTTATGTTGTTGGGGAAGTTTTAGGACAAAAGAGGGATGTAAAGTCATATTCCATCCACTATGCTAGCAAAACACTTGATGATGCACAAAGGAATTATACTGTGACTGAGACCGATGCGGTGTTCTCACTTGAAAAATTTCGATCTTACATATTAGGTTCCCATATCATAATTTACATAGACCACTCTAGTCTAAAATACATGTTCACAAAGAAAGATGCTAAGTCTAGACTCATTAGATGGGTACTATTGCTCCAAAAATTTGACTTCAAAATTTGAGATAAGGTTGGAGCAAAGAACATTGTTGTTGATCACCTATCAAGACTTTCTTCACCTCTTCCACCCGACGGTTCTATCGAAAACATGGTTCCCATTTCTGACGCTTTCCCAAATTAAAATATAATGATTGTATCTCAACTTCCTTGGTATGCGGAGGACCGTTAATTACCTCGTCACTTCCAAGTTACCTAGCGATTGGCCGAGACATAAGAAAGATAAAACCAAAGCTCAAGCTTGATACTATAATTGGGATGACCCTCTACTTTTCAAAGAGGATACTGACTTGATATTGAGATGTTGTATTCCTGAGTCTGAAATCTCTAGTGTCCTATCTCACTACCATACCACTCGAGGAAGCGTACTACCATCAAGGTACTTCAATGTGGCTTTTATTGGCCTTCGATATTTAAATATACTCATCACTTTGCTCAAGCATATCTTGCCTGTCAAACCAATGGAACAATGACTCGTCGTGACATGTTGCCCCTCCAATCAGTACATGTCATCGAAATTTTTGACACTTGGGGTATAAGATTTCATGGGAACTTTCACCACATCACATGGCTACCAGTACATTCTTCTTGCTGTTGATTATGTCTCTCGTTGAGTGGAAGTCATTCCCACTCGTGTTGCTGATAGCAGAACTATTGTCAAGTTCTTGATTGATCTATTTTCTCGATTTGGACTACCTTAGTGATGAAGGAATCCACTTTCAGAATGCATCAGTGAAAAAGTTACTTAAGACTAATGGAGTTGAACTCCATGTCTCGACCGCCAACCACCCACACACCAATGGAATGGATGAGCTATCAATCCAAGAGATAAAAATCATACCCCAGAATATTGTTCGATCTGATTGCAAGGACTAGTCCCAATATTTATCATCTGCTCTTCGGGCCTACCACACAGCCTTTCGCACACCCTTAGGAATGAGCCCATACTGCTTGTCTATAGAAAATCATGTCACTTACCTATTGAGATTCACCACAAATCACTTTGGATAATAAAAAAATGTCATTTGGATTACGATGAGGCTGTAAAGAAGAGACGGTTGGATTTGGTTGAAATTGAAGAATTATGATCCCAAACCTATGGCAACAATCTGACATATAAGGAGAAAATCAAGATATGGCATGATGCCAACATTTTGAGGAAAAACATTCCATGAGAATCAAAGAATTTGGTTGTTTGATGCAGAAATTATTTCCAGGTAAACTGAGATCGAAAGGGAAAGGACCATACATTGTAACCCAAGTTTTTGACAATGATTCTATAGAGATAACTGACCCAATCACTAAAGCCACATTCAGAGTTAATGATCAAAGATTAAACTCATTGTTAAGCCATCTGGACCCATGCATGTTATCGAAACATATATTCTGCATGAATTATAAGCCTTACATCACAACGGCGAGGTGTTAAATCATGCTTCTTCGTGAGTTACTTCTCACATGTATCTTTTCTTAATAGCATTTTTCATTTCTCACACTTCTATTTTTCTTGCATTGATATAAGTATCGGGGTAGCCCTCTATAAATAAAAAAGAGAAAGAGTATATATAGCAAAAAATTAGATTCCTTCTTGCATCCTTACACTCTCCTAATCTTTTGGTCCTCTTTCTGCTTTCTACATTTTTTACCATGAGGGCATGCTTTTTGGTAAGCATGGGGGTGTTTGTAAAATTTTCATGTTTTCAAAATCTCCATACTTTGCAAAACTACATGTTTATTATTGAAAATCTCAAAAAATATTTTTCAAAACTTTTGCATAGCCAAAAATCACATAAAAATTTGCAAAATTTCCAAAAAAATCTTTCTTCCTAGTTTTTCTCATCTTTTTGAGAAACTAGATCTTTATTGCATTGGTCAAAGACCGAGGTTGAGTTGACCATAACACACTTAATTCTGTCAGAATTTCACTAGGCATGAGTTTTAGTATTTGATGAATCTCCATTTCATCACCTTTATTCTATCATTTTGGCCTCAAAAACCCCAGCAAATGCAAGTAAATAACATCAAATTGTATATAATAGCATTCATGATTCATTGTATTAATTCCACATTAAATAAGGTTTTAATGCCAAAATTATAGAATAAAGAAGAGAAAAGAAAAAGGAATAAAATATTGTAAATATTTTATGACCCAAACCCCGAGACCAAGGCCAGAATGGTATTGGTCGACAAGGAATAAAGTAGGGGGAGATAAGGGCCAGTGTACAATAAATACCTCATGCATTAATTCATTCATTTATGCATTTTTGGCACCTATTTTGTACATAATTATTTCTTCATCAAATAAAGAAACTTTGTACATGAAAGTTGTAGATAATAATGTAACTAAAAATACAAAATTGAGTTGTGTAAAAATAATACCCCGTGTACATTTTATACACAGAATAAAAAGCCAAAATCTCAACTTCACAGACCCATATCTTGCAAATAAAAACTCCAAATCACCCAAACTAACCTTTAATTGTATATAGCATTCCATAAACTATTTAATAAAATTGGTTTCATGATTTTTGGAGTCCATATGCAGAAGTTAGGTTTTTGGCCCTCCTAGTATATAGGACTGATTTAGATATTCATTTTATTCAATATTCATTATTTGTATAAATTCAAATTTTTAGAATTTTGTAAATAATGTACATAATGTATATGCATAAGAGAAGTTAAAGAAAACCAAAATTAATTTGTAAAATAAAATAAGTCTACAAATTCATAGACAAAATACCTATGCTATATACTTATACATAAATAAAAAGGATTTTAACCCTTGATTCTTTTATTCTTTTATATTTTTATAATAATGTATACATTATACATAACTCATTAAAATTACAAAACCAAAATAAAAAGAAAGAAAATACAATAAATAAATTAAGTGTACAAAATACATAGATAAAAGACCTATAAGTATACCTACATACATCTATACCTATTTATTTAAAAATATAAATAAACTCATAAAAATCAAACAAAAATATCTTTATACTCATAAAAATAAATTATAAATTTAAAAAATAAGCCAATAAAATAATAAAAGAAAATAAACAAATTAAAAATAAAAATACATAAAAATACATGTAAATACATACAAATACACATTATTCAAATTAAACTATAATAAAACACCTCGAAAAATTCAATAAAAATCGTAAATAAATACTAGACGAAATAATACACAATTTATATTTTATAAGAAAAAATTAATAAAATCATTTAAGGCATCAAATAATTCAATTTCTCATCAGATTCCCTGTTTTGTCTCCTAGCGGCTGACCTGGACGAATCACAGGCCGTCAACAGTTGACCGCTCGGTCAACTGCTCCCCCAGCCGCCCGATGTGACTTAGCGTGTCTCTTCGCCCATCTTCTCCCATTTTTCCCGGGCATACCATCCATCAATCGAAGATGCTTCCTACACAAGAATTGTTCTCTAATCATCACTGAAGCCCGCCAATTCTTTGGATCAACCTAATACTCTTTAGATCATGCAATAATCGTCGGTCAATAAGGCCTCTTGCCAATGTTTATAAATTAGAAGCTCCGCCTCCTTTCTCATTTTGGGCCACTTTTATTCCAACCTAAAGCCCAGATCTTGCTCCTGGATTGTTCCTCGTGACAGGGGGAGTAGCCCAGCACCTTGACTTGGCCGGAGGAAGGAGAGTTTTGTCGTGGCGGAGCTCCGGCGTCCGCCCTGCTCCCTAGAGGCCCCCAGGTATAAGAGCTGACCTTCTATGCATTTTTAGTTAGTCTTAGATGTTAGTTTTTCATTCCAGTCATTAGATTAGGTTTTAATTGATGCCTGTAGCTTAAAAATCGAAATTCGAAGTTCGCCGGAGCTCAGCTCCGGCGACTTCTCCACTGTTGATCCGACTGTCTCCGACCGCCTCGTTCACCCCATCTCGAACCTCAACGCATTCTCCATCTATTGCACTCATTTGTTCAACCCAAGACTCTAGGTCCTGGCGAATCGGGGCTCCTCCTTCGCCGTTCGCCGGAGCCCCTCCGCCCACCTTCATTTTTGCGTTGCAGCTCCAAACCACGGGTCGAGGAGCATCGCCTCGAGCCCCTCTTCCTTTCTGTGCAGGTTAGGTGTACTAAAGCACGCCAGGAGACGAAGCCCAAGCGAGCGAAGGTACCTGGAGCTCCGCTTCTTCATCAAGCTCGTGGCGCCGCTCCAGGTACCCTCCGTTCGATCAGACACCTCCACCAGCTAGAGAGCCCTGCCAGGAAGCTATTTGGACCATCAGATGCCCGAGGGAGTGCCGGACGAGCGAGCAGCACCGGATCGAAGGTCGGGGAAGAGGGAGTTCTTCCCTGTTCTTCGTGACTTCGTCTTCACTGTCTGATCGCGGTCCCAGCCCAGATCGCATCAGCACCGTCAGATGGAGCATCGCATCAACCGTCAGATCGGCTTGGCTGATCTAATCTCAGCCTCCCATCGGCGAAGCGTCATCGGGCGAGGAAGTGGCGACGCGTGGCAAGTGAAGAGCGCTGCGCCGTTGGATGCCACGCTTTGTTTAGGGGTAAACTTCACATCCAGCCCCTCTACTTTTTGTATTTATTATTTAATGCCAAAAATAAAAGTCTCAGTTGTAAATAAAATGTATATTTTGCAGAAGGACCCCCGATGTTTTAAGATTTGCACTTTAGTCCTTCCGCGCCTCACGTGCAGCAATCACGTGAGGCACGTGAAATTTTGCATTTAAGCCCCGCCGGGTCCCTGTAATTATTAAATGGTCCTGAAAATAAAAGTTAAAGTGTATTTTTTATTGTAATTTTTTGCATGTATGCCCCTGTGAGATATTTTATTTGCAAAAATACCCCTGCCAGGCCATTTAATTTTTGAATGCTTTGTCTATTTATTTTGTGCTCCTTATTAAATCGAAAAATTTTGTAAAAATAGACTTAAGCTTCTGTTTGGTTGTGCTTGAACGCCATATTTTTAGTTTTGCATTTTGTTGCATTTTTGCATTTATTAAAAATCAAAAACATGTCTTTTATTCACTGTCTAACTTATAAAATCCCAAAAAAATATGAAAATGCCTTGAAAAATTCCAAAAAAAATTCCCTATGGTGTATTTTGACCTATTTTAGTGTCAGTCCAAAAATCCCTAAAAATATCAAAAGGAAAACCTTAAAAATCCAAAAATACCAAAAAACTTCAAAAAAATATAAAAAATCAAAGAAAAATCAGAAAAATATAAACTCAGGCCCTATTTATGTATATTTTATTATCTTTATTAGAAAAATAGTGTGGAAAATTTTTGAGGCTGTTAGCTATTTTTAAGGTCTATCTTTGTAACAGCCAGTACCTAGTCCACTGTTTGCTATTATTTAGCTATTTAAAAGTACTAAAAATGTTTGCAAAAATGCCCAAAAATCACAAAAACAGTAAAAATCATGAAAATTCCAAAAAGACTTTATTTCTGAATTTTTGACCATTTTTGAAATATTTTTGTACCCCTTTATGTATATATATATATGTATTTTCTAACAAAAAAAAGAAAAAAAATTATTTATATACATATATATATATTTAATTATTTGTATGCATTCTTATATCTACTTATTAACCTTAATATATATATATATCTACCCTTTTTTTTATTATCCTTATACATACCTATATATATATATATTGTATGATATATACTAACCCTCCATGGGTATACGTGTATTTATATATTTATATTATATATATATTACCTAATTATATTATATTAAAAAAATAGATAAAAAAATAAATAAACAAAAAAAATATATATTTTAAAATTCAAAACCCACACAAGGATGACTTTGAGATACATGCTATTGCATTTTGGATTGCTCTCTGTGGTTCGACCTCTACATGCTTGTCCCTGTACATTTTATGGTAGAGTAAATAAAGATTAATTCACACTTCTTTTTGAGCTTTATTGTTGTATTCTTTTATTGTGGGTTAATTGCTGATTAACCCGCGCATTCTGCGAGTGGTCGCCTCAGCGACACCTTTGTATTATTTATTCATGGTGACTCTCGTGGTTTATTCGTGTTATCAGATGGCGCCGTTGCCGGGGTGCAATGAGCATAGCCTAATTCATGTTGTCATTCTTGTATAAAAAGATTCTTGATTTATTATTCAATTTTGTGAGCAACTATTTTTATTGCTATTGATCACCATGCTTAATTGATTTATGTCTTGTGATTGTTTTATCTGCTCTATTTTATTGATTGAGCTTTACTAATGCATTCTTTTTGTGACTTTGATGCGAGGGCCCGCCACGCGAGGATGGCTTCTTAGGAGGCCAATGTATCCAAGCTTGGGGGAGGAAGGTCTTCTTCTCATAACCATCTGGAGAGAGCACCAAGGAAGCAAGGAGATGGGCATTAGTTAGAGCTAGACACTTAGGATTATTTATTTTGTAATTTATGGTGAGAGAGAGACATTTTTGGCATGTAATTAAACAGGACTCTACTCTTCACAATGAGGTCCAGTGCCCGGGTGATTGTTCACCTGGGGGCCTCATCGCGGCTTTTTCGAGTTTTCATCGCCTTCTTTTATTTTGTTTCCCGAAGTTTTGAGCTTTCCGCCTTTCTTTTATTTTGTTTTATGTGCTTGGAGCCCCTAGATATAGGTTGCTTGACTCGGTAGCTAGGTCCAAACATTAATAAGAATGCATGTTCCTATAGTCTACTTCGCTTGGATCTAATCAAACTTAAACAAGTTGTTAATTTGTCTCTTAGCCCTCTGTGCCGTAGCGAACCCTGTAAAGCACTTTCTCCTACCCTCAATTTGTTGAGCAGAGGAGGGGTGAGCCAAGACCGGACTCTCTTGGGCTAGAGATGAATTAGCGGCTTATGGTTCTTCACGCTAATTAGGGCGATTTTGTGCCTTGCATATCGACATGTAGATAGGTTTAAAAATTCTGTTTTGCATACCACATGGAGAGAGCTGGGATGCACAGTAAGTCTTCTAACTCAGTATGCATCATTCGGTTCAATGGTGAGATTTCCATCATGGAACCACTTGCACGGCTTTTCCGCTATCTCCCTCTGATTTTGAGCACCTAGGACTTAAATGAAAATCTACAAAAACGTTAGGCGCTGGTATGAAACAGATCCAAAAAAAGTGAAAACCCAAAAAATTAAAACAAGGGGACTGCTAAATAAACTTTGACCTTAATTAAAATTCGTAATGGACTATCATTGTACCGGGTTCATAAAGCCCTCATTGTTTTCAGGTACCTTGGAGGGGGACCAAAACCCTACTCCCTTGAGCGAGTGCGACCCCTAAGGATTAAAGCCCAAAACCCAGTCTGCAACTGCCTTGTGTATCGCCTGGATTTCCGAAGTAATGGCGCTTCTATCGTACGTAGGCGAGTAGGACTTGGTCACCAATGGTGACTCTCTGTTGTGAGAGCATCGACCCTGTCCGAAGTATTGAGCATAGGCCATGCCTTCACGGGGGTGTCTGTCTCATTGTCCTGCGTCCGAGTAGGTTCTTGCACGCTCACGGGTGATTTCGTTGCGAGCGAGAACCGAAGTATTGGTTTCGCCTATCGGCTTCCTCTCTCTTTTCTTTGGCTGAGTAGGGATCCAGGAAGGGTTACAAGGACTCCAAAAAGTACAGACTACAGGTTACACAGGAGGAGGACAAGTACATGATACTCTTCCGGCAGTACTCTCTCTCTAAGATATGCCTGAAAAATCACAACTCTAAAAATGAAAAGATAATAAATAGCCGAGCTTTCACGACTTCACATGGCGTGAGTTGGTGAACCCAATTTTGCATTGTGTTTGTATGGATCTAGATTAATGTTCAAAGATCAAAGTCCCGCGCCTTTGCGCACATTTTGTTGTGTCTCCCTTTGACCACCCCGCTCAACCGAGCCTTTCTACTGTTTTACACTCCTTTTATTCCTCGTTGACCATCGTATCATTCTTCCAACAATCCGACATTCTCTTGTGCTTCGCGAAGTTGATCCATGGATGGTTTTGTCGGGACCATGCCGACACCTACATCGATTACATAGACTCAACTCCGCCAATAATTTCGAGGCGATTCCCGAGAACCCGATCCGGACTTCGCGGATCGATCTCCAGACTCCTCGTTTTCTACCTTTCTCTTGGCCACCCAATAAACTGGGATCACTTTTGTCCCACGTCCGTCGTTGTGAATGGGAGTCGATTACAGTCTACATCCTTTTCCGTTCACAACATGCTGGGGTTGACCTAAATTCCAGCTTAATCACGACAGCTGAAAGTTAATTGCAAGTGATCTGATTCGGACTATCTCATTCTGCAGATAGAAGCCAGTGCGAGCCCTGGAGACTACTCTGGAGTTCATCTCGTCCGACTCAGACCCTGACATGGCTCCAGGAGGAAAGGGCAAGGGTCAGCAGCCACCCATACCAGAGGGGCAGATGCCAGATCAGAACCAAGTTAATGCACAACTACTGGCGTCTATCCAGGCTATACAGCAGTAGCTGACCGAGCATGCCCTTACACAGACCGCATTCCAGGATATGTTGAATGACATGATGAACCGTGACGATGGAGGAGGAGGCAGACGCAGAGGAGGCCGGGGAGGAGGAGGTGGAGGTGGAGGAGGTGATGATCCTCCTGATGATGACCTTGAATTACCACCACCGAAGCCGACACTCAAAGAAACATATAATCCGGGAGACAGCCAGATGACCGAGTGGATTCTCATTCCACCGGTACACGCTCACTTTGAGCTGAAGCCCCAGTTCATAGCCCTTCTCCCTGCCTTTCATGGAAACACAAACGAAGAGCCGTACATTCACCTCCAGCAGTTCTCCCGCATTTGCCGCACCACCCACTATCCGAATGTCCCCCTGGACATTGTCAAGATGATGGCTTTCCCCTTCAGTCTACAGGACAAGGCCCTCTATTGGGTCAATCATTTGGGAAAGGTCGTGACGACCTGGGAGGAGTTAAATTCCGCCTTCCTGCACAAATACTATCCTCTCGGCCAGCTCAACCAGATGCGAGCCTGTATCAGTAACTTCTCCCAAGGAGCACATGAGTCAGTACACGAGGCTTGGGAGAGATTTACTGATCTGCAGGAGAAGTGTCCCCATCATGATATTCCGAAGACCAGTTTGGTCCAGCATTTCTTTGGGGGACTAAACATAGAAAGCCAAAGGCTCGTGGACGCAGCTTGTGGGGGCTCCCATTTCAACAAGGATGAAGATGTTGTCTGGTAGATTTTTGAAGAAATGGCCGAAGGAGAGGCCGCCCTCTCTTCATCCAAGGCATACCAGAAGCAGCCCCAGATCCTCCAGAAACAAGTTCACATGGCTGCATCCAAGGAAGCAGAGAGAGATGAGAGCTCCAACCTCAGCATCATCGGGGGCCATCTCTCCAAAGTAGATATCATTGAGAAGCGATCACAGGACCTCGAGAAACTCGCTGTGATCGAAAAGAGGACCCAGAACCTGGATAAGCTAGATCAGATCAACAGTACCTCGAACTGTTGGTCGGCACGATCAACTCTGTCCAGTCGGCTTCACCATCAGACGCTCTCGCTGAGAAGAAGGACGAGCAGCAACCGCAACATCAGCCTCAGCCGAGCCAGCAGCCACTGGCAGTCCAACACGTGTACTGCGTGCAGGCACCCGACCAGGGCCCGCCGCAGCAGCAGATGGTCGTATACCAACCAGAGTTCCTTCCTGTACCTGATCCAGTCTTTCCACCACCACCCCTAATTCAAGAAGTAAATGGGGTATGGACTCAGGATGCACAGCCGACCCGTCCTCAGGGACAACCTCAGGGTCAGCAATTTGCCAACCGGCAGTACCACCAACCTCAGGGTGGTCATTTTGGTCAATCCTCCCAGCAGCACCAGCAGCACTAGCAGTACCAGCAGCCTCCCCAGTTTGCACAACAATGGAGGCAGAACTTTCCGTATCAACAGCAGCCGCAGTACCGCCACTCGCAGCCGTATCACCAGTACGCGGCTGCCCCCTCTCCACAATATCAGCAGTATACTCCTCCGTCATATCAACAGCTTCAACTTCCTGCACCACCACAGCAACACCACCAACAACAGCCTCCCCACCCATCTACCCAACAACAACGTGGTCTGCACGCTGAATCTTCTGATATGTCCCCTGCTAGTCCCACCATGGAGTGTCTATCCCAGCTTGTTAAAGGGCTGGCGGAGATGACAAAATGGCTTGATGACCTGACCGCCACCCGAACTACTATTCCGGCGCAGGTCGAAGCTAACCCCAACAATTTCAAGAAGAAAGAGCAGGTAGAATGTGATGTCCTGTCCGTGTCTGGTAACGATATTACTGTTTATTCTAATGCTGTTACTCTCAGGAGCGGTAGGTCCTTGCCTCCGCCTGCTACTACCAGTGGGGTGAATAAAGAAACAGGTGGATCGTCATCTTCCGCATCAGCCGTGCCAGCTCCAAGGGCGGGTGAGGAGGAAGAAGAAGGAGAAGCCAGTCCAGCCGTCGTGCCTTGTCAGCAGCAACTCCAGCCAAAAACACAAAAAAATCAGCAAAAGCAAAAACACCAAAAAGAAGCTTGTAGTAGAAGCAAAGCCGCGCCAGCCTTGGAGGAGCCGCCAGCAGCAACCGATCCATCGCCAGCCGATGGAGCCGACGCTACCCTTTTTGATTGCCCCGCAACACCAGCATTTTCAGATCCAGCTTGTACTCCTTTTTGTAGTCTGGATGTACAACATTCTGTGGGCAATGATTTTGATGTAAATAAGAACTCTCATTTTCCTTCTAGTGGTGTAAATATTCCTTTTCCGCATGCAATACAAAAATCCAAAAAAATTGCAAAACGAAAAAAGGCATTGTCTGATCCAGGTGTTGTGAATATTTTGGATAAATTGACTGTTGAGATTCCCTTGTTGAAGGCCGTGGAATACATGCCAGCTGTAAAGAAAGGACTGAAAGAGGCATGTACTAACAGGCGTCGCCCAACGCAAGACAACAAACGTCGAGAAGAAGAAAAACACGTTCTCTCCATGGCCACAGTTGCAACTATCAGCAACCTCCCCCAGAAAAAGCACGATACAGGAGCACCTCTTATCAGTTGTGTGATTTTTGACCAGGTCTTCGAGCGTACTCTTCTTGACACTGGTTCTTCCATCAACCTTCTGCCCTCATCCATAATGCGAGAATTCGGGCTGGGACCGCTCAAGCAGACACACATGATCCTTTAGTTCGCTGATCGATCTGTCAAGCGGCCCCAAGGTCTGTTGGAAGACGTCATAGTTACCGTGCAGGAGATGAAATTTCCAGCTGACTTTGTAGTCCTTGATATGGACTCACCTACACCCCTGCTCCAGACCCCTATCATCCTTGGCAGACCATTCCTCCGTACTTCAGGTGCCGTGGTTGATTACGGGTCTGGGAAGATCACTTTCAGCTCGAACACCCAGCAAATCACGATAAACATGAACAAAGAGCAGAATTCCACGACTGATGAGAGCCAGGCAGCATCAGAAGCAGACTATGATTTCATTGCGGAGATCAGAGATTCAGAGTTATCATTGGACGATCCATGGACCCGAGAAATCCTCACTCTTGAGGAGGACTTGGAAAGCGCAGTCAACATATGCTCCGATGACTCTTGGGAGACAGATTCTCAGATGCAGGCGCATCTTCTTGAGCATCCACTCCAGACCAAACATGATCAGCTTAGTGCAGAACTGTTCGGTGCATCTCCGGGATCTCAACAGGATGATGAGGATGGCACCAGCCTCAAAGTACATCCCACCACCAGCATGGTATCTGAAGTGACAGATAAAGTGGACAGATCAAAGCCAGAACTCAAGCCACTTCCTGCAGGCCTGAAGTATGCTTTCCTTACGGGTGAAGAGCAAATGTATCCGGTCATCATTAGCAGCAGGCTGAATTCGGATCAGAAATCTCGACTTCTCGAGGTTCTAGAAAAGAACCGCAAGGCACTTGGTTGGAGCGTATCAGATCTCCGAGGGATAAATCTAGCTCTGTGTTCACATCATATCTATCTAGAAGAAGATGCCAAGCCATCCCGCGAATTTCAGAGAAGGTTGAACCCTAACCTTCGGGACGTCGTTATGAAAGAAATCACGAAATGGTGTGACGCAGGCTTCATCTATCCCATATCCGATTCAAAATGGGTAAGCCCACTGCATGTAGTTCCAAAGAAATCTGGGCTTACCGTGGTTACAAATGATAAATGAGAGGAAATTTCAACTCGGGTACCGACATCCTGGCGGGTGTGTGTTGACTACCGCCGGCTCAATGCAGCAACCAAGAAGGACCACTTCCCCTTGCCATTCATTGATCAAGTTCTGGAGAGATTAGCAGGCAAGGAGTTCTTCTGCTTTCTGGATGGGTACTCCGGGTACAACCAAGTGGCGATCGCCCCTGAAGACCAAGAGAAGACTACCTTCACTTGCCCGTTCGACACCTACGCCTTCAAGAGAATGCCCTTTGGATTGTGCAATGCACCTGCAACTTTCCAAAGATGCATGTTAGCAGTCTTCGCCGAGATGGTAGGCAGTTTTCTTGAGGTGTTCATGGACGATTTCTCCATCTACGGTGATAGTTTCGATGCTTGTCTTGAGCACCTAGACAGAGTGCTTCAGAAGTGCCGGGAAGTCAATCTAGTGCTCTCATGGGAAAAGAGCCACTTTATGGTCACAGAAGGTATTGTGCTGGGCCACGTCGTTTCCAAACGTGGCATGGAAGTCGACCCAGCAAAGGTGGATGTCATTTCAAATCTTCAACCACCTCAGTCAGTGAAGTATGTGAGGTCATTCCTGGGGCATGTGGGATTCTACAGGCGATTCATCAAGGATTTCAGCCGCATTGCCCGACCTCTGACAGAACTCTTGTGCAAGGAGACTGAATTCATTGTTGATCAGCCGGTTCTCCTTGCTTTCAATCAATTGAAGGAGCTTATCACTCAGTCTCCAATCTTACAGCCTCCCGACTGGACTCTTCCCTTTGAGATAATGACCGATGCGTCAGATTTTGCAGTCGGAGCTGTCCTGGGGCAGAGAAAAGACAAGGCGCCCTATGCCATTCACTTGCCAGCAAGACATTAGATGAAGCACAAAGGAATTATACAGTGACAGAGAAAGAGTTGCTGGCTGTGGTTTTCGCCTTAGAGAAGTTCAGATCCTATTTTTTAGGATCAAAAGTCACAATTTTCACGGACCACTCTGCTATCCGGTACCTACAGCAGAAGAAGGATGCCAAGCCAAGACTGATTCGTTGGATCCTTCTCCTCCAGGAATTCGATTTGGAAATCAAGGACAAGTCTGGAGTTCAGAACGTGGTAGCAGATCATCTCTCCAGAATAGAGCAGCATGAGCCTCCTCTGAGCAATGCACCTATCACAGAAACCTTCCCTAACGAAGCCATCTTAGCTGTGGATTCTCTCCCTTGGTGTGCCGATATTGTCAATTACCTCGCCTCTGGGGTACTACCATCGGATTGGACGAAGAATCAGAAGAACAAATTCATGTCGACCATCCGCTTCTACCAATGGGAGGATCCTCTTTTATTCAGAGAAGGAGCAGATTGTATTTGGCGCAGGTGCATCCCTCAAACAGAGCAATCTAGTGTCCTCAAGCATTGTCATTTGCTCGAATCTGGTGGACATCATTCTGGAGATCGTACGACAACGAAAGTATTGCAATGTGGCTTCTGGTGGCCCACATTATTCAAGGATGCAGCAGAGTTTGTTAAAAGATGTATTGACTGTCAGCGACTGAAAGGTACACTCACTGCCAAAGATTCAATGCCTCTGAAAATCATTCAGATAGCAGACGTTTTTGATGCATGGGGCATTGACTTCATGGGACCTTTCCCTAACAGTCAAGGTTTTGAGCACATCCTTCTTGCCGTCGATTACGTGAGTCGTTGGGTTGAAGCTATCCCCGCCCGAGCCGCCGACAGCAAAACAGTTTGCCAGTTTCTGAAGAAGAACATCATTTCGCAGTTTGGGATACCAAAGATTATCATATCAGACGGGGGTAGTCACTTCATCAACAAAGAGGTCAAGAAATTAACGAAGGAGTACGACATCGATCACTGTGTCGCGTCTCCTTATCATCCCCAGACCAATGGCATGGCAGAGTTATCAAACAGAGAAATCAAGACCATATTGCAGAAACTTGTTAGGCCAAACAGAAAAGACTGGTCTCAACTCTTGGACTCAGCTCTATGGGCTTACCGAACCGCCTACAAGTCTCCCTTGGGCATGTCGCCCTACCGTCTTGTATATGAGAAACCATGCCATCTGCCCGTGGAATTAATTCACAAATCTCTTTGGGCAATCAACAGTTGTAATTTGGACTCACACAGAAGTGGTCAGAAGAGAAAAGACGATCTGAACAGGCTCTTGGAATTCCGAGACTACGCATACGATAACACCTTAATGTACAAGGAGAAGGTGAAACGCTGGCATGACCGACACATCAGACGAAAGACCTTTGACGTTGGACAGAAAGTGTGGTTATTTGATGCAAAGTTGCGGATATTCCCAGGCAAATTAAAGAGTAAGTGGACAGGGCCATTTCGAGTATGTGAGGTGCGTGACAATGGCAGCATCGCTCTATCAGATTTGTCTCCTGACGCACAACCCTTCGTCGTCAACGACCAACTACTGAAGCCTTACCTCGAACCAGATGCATTCTTGGCTGTTGTTGACTCTATTCAGCTAATGCACCATGATGACATCTTCACAGTACCTGCGGCATTGAAAGATTCAGACTATGCCATCCAACAACTGTTTGTCTGATTTTCTTCTTTTCTTCTTTTCATTTTCTATTTTCTTTTTCGTATCAAAAAGGTGCCGCCCTTGTAGACAGTTTCCTATACTTAGGACGCACTTTGTCCCAAGTATAGGGGGGATGTGCACCCAAGAGTTTTTCATTTCGGTCCGATCCTCTCCATTGTCTCCTCTTCTTGTCTATACTTAGGAGTATCTTACCCTAAGTATAGGGGGAGACAATATGAGTACGATCAGTATATTCCCACCCTTGACCCTCCCCGCTTTTTGTATAGTCTGCTATACTTAGGATTATTTGATCCTAAGTATAGGGGGGACGGTCAACTTCTCATTCATTCATTTCATTCATATTTATTCTTTAGATCTGTCTATACTCAGTACGAGTTATGTCTTTGCTTTTCCTTTCGATCTATGAGGACATAGCTCAAGCTAAGTATAGGGGGGTTGTATATACCTTGTATATACTAAAAGCCATAACTCATACTGAAAAATAAAAGACCACCTCATCATAAAATAAAATGTAAAAAGTAGCTCTATAATAATGAAAGATGATTGTGAGTTCCTCAGACTCTTTGTAATTATACTGATTATTGAGTCAGAAAAATATTTTGCGCGAAACATTCTCTTTTGAAAAATCTTGTGAAATTTGTTTGAAAAGAGTGTGTACAAGTATTCAATGTTTGAAAAATTTGTTTTGTGTGTAAAATGTATTCTCTTTGAGTGAAACCAAAATGTGCGAAAACTAGTGTGCAAATGATTGTGAAAAACTTGTTTGTCAAAATTGCTTTGAAAAATCTATCTATGTTGTGTAAAACATTTGTAAAAGGATTTTCAAATGTGTGAACATGTTTGCAAAATTATCCTGGACTATAGTTTTCAAAATCCTTGTGAAAATGATTCTCGAATCAGTCTGAGGAGTCCGCACAAAAATCTCTCATTTGTAAATAATGAATAAGCCCAAACAAAGCCTATAAGAAACAAAACTATATTGCACATCAAATACAATCTTTCTTCTTTTGTACATACTGATTAATAAATCAGATACCTATACAGTATGATTTGAGAAAAAAATAGTGTGACCAGTTTTGAAAAATTTGATGTGAAATGATTCCAAATATGTGAAAATATTTTGATTGCAAAACTTTTCTTTGTGTGAAGGAAAGGATTTGAAAAATCTATGTGCAAATGTTTTGAAAAATGCTTGTCAAAAACTATTGTGAAAATTATACAAATATAGTGTGACAAATCTTTGCAAAAATAGTTTTCAAATGTGTGTAAATGATTGCAAAAATTATTGTGTACTATAGTTTGCAAAATTATTTTCAAAAACTAATAAGAACACATTACAAATACTTGTAAATCATAAATAAGACACATACAATTCTTTCTGTACAACTCTAAATAAACTACTTCATTCAAACCTGTAAAGTTTTTAGAAACTCATACATTTTGTGAATAAAGCAGCACACCCGTGTAAATCATTGTATATACTTTTTGTATATGTCCAGTTCTTAGTTTATTTGTAAAAATTCTTTGTGTAAAAACATTCTTTGATTCTTTCAAACTTTTTGTGAAAAATTGCATCATTCATTGTGCATAGCATAAGCATCCCATTCATATTCTTTTTGAGTGAGCTTGATGATTGAACCAGTTCAATAAAGTCTCAAATTGGAGCTTAGTTGGACCTTACCGCACCTAACTGCACTGGAACCTTATGGGAACTAGGGTTAAGGTACTTCAGGTCTACACAGACTTAATTCTTTGAGAAATCAGGGCTGGGTTCAAGTCACCTCAGTGGACTAACTAGAACTTTTCGAGACACACGTACGACTCTTGCCGACCGTGACCTAACTTGGACACTTGCACTTTTCACTTGGCTCAACTCAGTTGGAGTGGTGAGGGGGTTGGATTTGCCAGTCTGAGACGCACACGGGTGGAAACATTCGTCCTCGTCTAGGGAGGGAAGTGCACCCCAACCTGATCCAGTAGCCATGAGGTCTAAAGACAGGAGATTGTGGGTTGCGATAAAGCTTCAAAAGAGGGATAGTCTACTGGCTCAAGAGGAAAAACTCCTTATGTAAATGCTGCTGTGAATAGTATGTTGAAAAAAAAAATGGTCAGGCCTGTACAAAAATAAAAATGCCTGCAAAGTATGTACAAAGTCAATAAGCAAGCTTGAGTTCCAAAGACAAATATGTGAGCCTGCAGCTGGATGACTTGACTACACTGGTCTTGCATCCCAGGATAGGTAGCTACACTGGCTACCGTCCATTCTTCTCTTCACCCCCTCCTCTTGAGCTGGTTGCCACTTGAACTTAGAAGGGAATACCCTGCTCCTCGAGGAAAGAGCTGTTGGATTGGGGAATCATTGGGTTGTCATTCTGGAGAAGTCAGTTCTTTTATCATTTCAGTTGGGGAGAGCCACTATCACTTACACCGTACAAGTCAGCTTCATAGTTATAAGGGTTTGCGTATGATGTAGACTAGTTCTGACCCGGCTATTGAGGTGGGTTGAACCGAGTTCTGTGACTATCGAAGGCTGTTGTATTTTAGAGCTGGTTCCCGACTAGGTTCCACACACATTCACACCCAAGGTTTGACAGGAGCTCCAAATTCAGATTTTGTAAGGACATGCAATGCACTGAAAGCACCCTTATTCACTCTATCTTTTATTTTCCTTTTTCTTTTCTTTATTCTTTTTGTACTTATTGCATAAGTGTTTGCTAGGGACTAGCAAAGGCAAGTATAGGGGGGTGATGAATCTCCATTTCATCACCTTTATTCTATCATTTTAGCCTCAAAAACCCCAGCAAATGCATGTAAATAGCATCAAATTGTATATAATAGCATTCATGATTCATTGTATTAATTCCACATTAAATAAGGTTTTAATGCCAAAATTATAGAATAAAGAAGAGAAAAGAAAAAGGAATAAAATATTGCAAATATTTTATGACCCAAACCCCGAGACCAATGCCAGAATGGTATTGGTCGATAAGGAATAAAGTAGGGGGAGATAAGGGCCAGTGTACAATAAATACCTCATGCATTAATTCATTCATTTATGCATTTTTGGCACCTATTTTGTACATAATTATTTCTTCATCAAATAAATAAACTTTGTACATGAAAGTTGTAGATAATAATGTAAATAAAAATACAAAATTGAGTTTGTGTAAAAATAATGCCCCGTGTACATTTTATACACAGAATAAAAAGCCAAAATCTCAACTTCACAGACCCATATCTTGCAAATAAAATCTCCAAATCACCCAAACTCACCTTTAATTGTATATAGCATTCCATAAACTATTTAATAAAATTGGTTTCATGATTTTTGGAGTCCATATGCAGAAGTTAGGTTTTTGGCCCTCCTAGTATATAGGACTGATTTAAATATTCATTTTATTCAATATTCATTATTTGTATAAATTCATATTTTTATAATTTTGTAAATAATGTACATAATGTATATACATAAGAGAAGTTAAAGAAAACCAAAATTAATTTGTAAAATAAAATAAGTCTACAAATTCATAGACAAAATACCTATGCTATATACCTATACATAAATAAAAAGGATTTTAACCCTTGATTCTTTTATTCTTTTATATTTTTATAATAATGTATACATTATACATAACTCATTAAAATTACAAAACCAAAATAAAAAGCAAGAAAATACAATACATAAATTAAGTGTACAAAATACATAAATAAAAGACCTATAAGTATACCTACATACATATATACCTATTTATTTAAAAATATAAATAAACTCGTAAAAATCAAACAAAAATATCTTTATACTCATAAAAATAAATTATAAATTTATAAAATAAGCCATTAAAATAATAAGATAAAATAAACAAATTAAAAATAAAAATACATAAAAATACATGTAAATACATACAAATACACATTATTCAAATTAAACTATAATAAAACACCTCAAAAAATTCAATAAAAATCGTAAATAAATACTAGACAAAATAATACACAATTTTTATTTTATAAGAAAAAATTAATAAAATCATTTAAGGCGTCAAATAATTCAATTTCTCATCAGATTCCCTGTTTTGTCTCCTAGCGGCTGACCTGGATGAATCACAGGCCGTCAACAGTTGACCGCTCGGTCAACTGCTCCCCCAGCCGTCCGATGTGACTTAGCGTGTCTCTTCGCCCATCTTCTCCCATTTTTCCCGGGCATACCATCCATCAATCGAAGATGCTTCCTGCACAAGAATTGTTCTCTAATCATCACTGAAGCCCGCCAATTCTTTGGATCAACCTAATACTCTTTAGATCATGCAATAATCGCCGGTCAATAAGGCCTCTTGACAATGTTTATAAATAACAAGCTCCGCCTCCTTTCTCATTTTGGGCCACTTTTATTCCAACCTAAAGCCCAGATCTTGCTCCTGGATTGTTCTTCGTGACAGGGGGAGTAGCCCAGCACCTTGACTTGGTCGGAGGAAGGAGAGTTTTGTCGTGGCGGAGCTCCGGCGTCCGCCCTGCTCCCTGGAGGCCCCCAGGTATAAGAGCTGACCTTCTATGCATTTTTAGTTAGTCTTAGATGTTAATTTTTCATTCCAGTCATTAGATTAGGTTTTAATTGATGCCTGTAGCTTAAAAATCGAAATTCGAAGTTCGCCGGAGCTCAGCTCCGGCGACTTCTCCACTGTTGATCCGACTGTCTCCGACCGCCTCGTTCACCCCATCTCGAACCTCAACACATTCTCCATCTATTGCACTCATTTGTTCAACCCAGGACTCTAGGTCCTGGCGAATCGGGGCTCCTCCTCCGCCGTTCGCCGAAGCCCCTCCGCCCACCTTCATTTTTGCGTTGCAGCTCCAAACCACGGGTCGAGGAGCATCACCTCGAGCCCCTCTTCCTTTCTGTGCAGGTTAGGCGTACTAATGCACGCCAGGAGACGAAGCCCAAGCGAGCGAAGGTACCTGGAGCTCCGCTTCTTCATCGAGCTCGTGGAGCCGCTCCAGGTACCCTCCGTTCGATCATACACCTCCAGCAGCTAGAGAGCCCTGCCAGGAAGCTATTTGGACCATCAGATGCCCGAGGGAGCACCGGACGAGCGAGCAGCACCGGATCGAAGGTCGGGGAAGAGGGAGTTCTTCCCTGTTCTTCGTGCCTTCGTCTTCATCGTCCGATCGCGGTCCCAGCCCAGATCGCATCAGCACCGTTAGATGGAGCATTGCATCAACCGTCAGATCGGCTTGGCTGATCTAATCTCAGCCTCCCATCGGCGAAGCGTCATCGGGCGAGGAAGTGGCGACGCGTGGCAAGTGAAGAGCGCTGCGCTGTTGGATGCCACGCTTTGTTTAGGGGTAAACTTCACATCCAGCCCCTCTACTTTTTGTATTTATTATTTAATGCCAAAAATAAAAGTCTCAGTTGTAAATAAAATGTATATTTTGCAGAAGGACCCCCGATGTTTTAAGATTTGCACTTTAGTCCTTCCGCGCCTCACGTGCAACAACCACGTGAGGCGCGTGAAATTTTGCATTTAAGCCCCGCCGGGTCCCTGTAATTATTAAATGGTCCTGAAAATAAAAGTTAAAGTGTATTTTTTATTGTAATTTTTGCATGTATTCCCCTGTGAGATAATTTATTTGCAAAAATACCCCTGCCAGGCCATTTAATTTTTGAATGCTTTGTCTATTTATTTTGTGCTCCTTATTAAATCGAAAAATTTTGTAAAAATAGACTTAAGCTCCTGTTTGGTTGTGCTTGAACGCCATATTTTTAGTTTTGCATTTTGTTGCATTTTTGCATTTATTAAAAATCAAAAACATGTCTTTTATTCATTGTCTAACTTATAAAATCCCCAAAAAAATATGAAAATGCCTTGAAAAATTCCAAAAAAAATTCCCTATGGTGTATTTTGACCTATTTTAGTATCAGTCCAAAAATTCATAAAAATATCAAAAGGAAAACCTTAAAAATCCAAAAATACCCAAAAACTTCAAAAAAATATAAAAAATCAAAGAAAAATCAGAAAAACATAAACGCAATCCCTATTTATGTTATATTTTATTATCTTTATTAGAAAAATAGTGTGGAAAATTTTTTGAGGCTGTTATCTATTTTTAAGGTCTATCTTTGTAACAACTAGTATCTAGTCCACTGTTTGCTATTATTTAGCTATTTAAAAATACTAAAAATGTTTGAAAAAATGCCCAAAAATCACAAAAACAGTAAAAATCATGAAAATTCCAAAAATACTTTATTTCTGAATTTCTGAACATTTTTGAAATATTTTTGTACCCCTTTATGTATATATATGTATTTTCTAACAAAAAAAAGAAAAAAAATATTTATATACATATATATATATATATTTAATTATTTGTATGCATTCTTATATCTACTTATTAACCTTAATATATATATATATCTACCCTTTTTTCTATTATCCTTATACATACCTATATATATTGTATGATATATACTAACCCTCCATGGGTATACCTATATTTATATATTTATATTATATATATATTACCTAATTATATTATATTAAAAAAATAGATAAAAAATAAATACACAAATATATATATATATTTTAAAATTCAAAACCCACACAAGGATGACTTTGAGATACATGTAGGCTATTGCATTTTGGATTGCTCTCTGTGGTTCGACCTCTACATGCTTGTCCCTGTACATTTTATGGTAGAGTAAATAAAGATTAATTCACACTTCTTTTTGAGCTTTATTGTTGTATTCTTTTATTGTGGGTTAATTGCTGATCAACCCACGCATTCTGCGAGCGGTCGCCTCAGTGACACCTTTGTATTATTTATTCATGGTGACTCTCGTGGTTTATTCGTGTTATCAGTATTCTTCAGGTTCATCATGGACTTTATTCTTTACGTTCTGCTAGCTCTAGCGGTGAATGAACTTCTGTATCTAACTAGATCACCTAAGTAACTAGTATAAATCTTAAACTCTTCATTAGATATTAAAGAACTGCACATTCCACATAGCTTGATTGAGTTGAGTTTACGAGACACATTTACAATCTAGTTGGGGTAAGGAGTTGTCCTCTTGGTTGTGCTAATGCCGGAATCTTATCCATGTTTAATGAAGGAACCTGATTCGTGATACAATATAGTCTCTCTAATCTAGGTATGTCAGCAAATAACCCTAGTATCGTGTCTCGAAAGTCGATATTAAACTGATACTACCTTGATGCCAAATCCAAAATAAAAACTCCACAAAAATAAGAGTGTATATCACAATACAAAAGAATGCAAATACCACCAGTTTTGCACAAGTGTGCAAAGCAAAGAAAGCAAATAAAGAAGATCTATCAAATAATTCTCCTCCAACAACAAGCCATGATAGCAACCCAATGATGCTACCTACTTTTTTAAAAAGAGACCAATGAGGCCTAGGGTTATGCTCTGCAAAATGAAAAAGAATGAGAGTAACTGATCAAAGCGATCTACGGAAAACTCCAAAATGAGTTACATACATAGATACATACATACATACATACATACATACATACATACATACATACATACATACATACATACATACATACATACATACATACATACATACATACATACATACATACATACATACATGCATGCATGCATGCATGCACATACATACATACATACATGCATACATGGATGCCTGCATGCATGCATACATGCATGAATGCATGCATGCATGCCTGCCTGCATGCATACATGCATGCATGAATGCATGCATGCATGCCTGCCTGCATGCATGCATGCATGCATGATGCATGCATGCATGCATACATACATGCATACATGCATGCATGCATACGTACATGCATACATGCATACATGCATGCATCCATACATACATGCATACATACATGCATGCATACATCCATACATGCATGCATACATGCATGCATACATACATGCATACATACATGCATACACATGCATGCATGCATGCATGTACATACATACATACATACACACATACATACACACATACATACACACATACATACACACATGCATGTACATACATACATGCATGCATGCATGTACATACATACAACACACACACACATACACACACACACACAGACACACACACAGACACACACACAGACACAAAGACGCACACACACACACCACACACACACACACGCACACACGCACACACACACACACACACACGCACGCACACGCACGCACACGCACGCACACGCACACACACACACGCACACGCACGCACACACTTGCACACACACGCACACGCGCACGCACACGCACACGCACACGCACACCACACACACACACACACACACAAACACACACAAACACACACAAACACACACACAAACACACACACATACACACACACAAACACACACACATACACACACACACATACACACACATACACACACACATACATACATACATACATACATACATACATACATACATACATACATCCGCAAACATCTGTATCCGTATCCGTATATCCGTTTTCGTATATAAATATAGTCATAGATTTATTTTTAACCCTATATAACATAATTCTATACCTTCTTTTACCATATTTGTATAATTTTTATGATACAGACACATTTACTAAATTTATATCATGTGTTTTCTATCCAATTCATATATATTAAGTCGATTCTATAGAGTATTTCTAACATTACTCGTAGGGGTGCACCTGGATCGGATTGTATCGGATTTTAACCTAATCCGTGTCCAATCCAACCTTAACGGATTTTTGTTTATCTTAATCCAATCCAATCCATCAAATATCTGAATCCAAACCAACCAATCCATCAGATTACGGATTGGATCGGATTTTTTATACTTACATATTTTCGCTCAATAATTTACCCTGTAGTGTTTGTATTTTATAGCACACTAGACTTTGACATTTGAAATATGACTTCTGGGTAATGTAGATAGATATAATGAAAAGAATATTTGAATAACGCACAATCAAATTAATGTTGATGAACTTCACTAATCTATTATAAAAAGTTGAAGATCACACGTGATGCTAAAGGATTATATTGAATTTGGTATCTACATTTCCTTTTATTAATGGTGCATTAATACATATTTTTGTAAATGATTTTTGACATATGATTTATACAAGTTATCGAATATGGATGTAGAAACTATTTAGATAAATAAAAAACATTATTTCTTTGGATAGATATTGATGAAGTCTGTTATATATTAAGATTGTTAACTCGTGTCTAAATCAAATCACTCATAAGAACATCCTTCAAGGCACTATAACATATCATCAACATACAAGAATCATAAAATATTCATATTCAATTCGATATCCATGACAAAATCAATTTAAATATAGGCCACCAACAATTTAAATACAGGCCACCAATTAGACATCATACCTCACATTTAAAATAGACTTGGAATGGAATTTATTTGTCAGAATTGTACCTATAGTCAAAATATGTATTTTTTTTGGAAAATATGAATCAAATATACATATCAATTTAAAAAGGAAAAGAATTAAAGCATGCTTGTTCATGAATCCCTCTAAAGGTCTGGTGGTACAAGCAGTGGGCTACCACTTAAAGGACCAGGGTTCAAACCTTTCCACCCCCATTAACTAGTAAAAAAGTATGCTTGTTTGTTCTTAGATGGTGTGTACATCTCAACATGTAAATGATCTACTTTCATATATGTGTAAGGTTACAGGTTGGAAAAATCAAAAGGTCCAAGAATAAAAAGTACATGCACTAAGCAATTGTCTCGAATATATTTTCTTTTAACGGAGATCAGATGAGTTGCATTGCTCTCAAGGTAAATGGTATCGCGTCAAAGAGGGATGACATTGTGTGAAATAGTCGATGACATCATAAGAAGTGTGACACTGTTGTACTAGAGGGGGACAACACCGTGCATGAGAGGATGCATCAAAATAGACCAAGAGTGAGAAAGAACTGGTAATTAGATATTGGCAGTTGAGAGTGAAACGAGAGGGGGAGAGAATTGGAGGGGAATGACCAAAGAGGGTTCACAACATTACAAGTTATAGTCATATTTTCCTCTCAAAAAAATTATAATCATATGTTATTATTTTTGAGATTTAATATTTGACTTTTAAGATAAAGAGATGGGGATGGTAAGAGGACTTGTATCCAAGAAACATGCGATGAATGACATTGACTATAGCTTTATGAGATATTATAGATGGGTGAAAAGAAATATTATGTATGTATAATATTTATATATGTAAATATATAAATGTATGTTAACTGATTAACGGATTGGATCAGATTGGATTTTGATAATGATCCGATCCAATCCATACTTCAACAGATTTTAAAAACTCCAATTCAATCCGATCCGTTAAATTGGTAAAACCAAACCAAACCAATCCAATAACATCGGATTGGATCGGATTACGGATTTTGTCCAATCCGTGTGCACCCCTAATTACTCGTATGTGATCAGTATCCGTTTTACATCCGTATCCGTTTTTTAAGGATATGGTAAGATACTTTTAATATCCATCAAAATCTGTATCCGCATCTTTATTCGTATTAAGAAACAGATAAGGATATGGTAATACCTATATCCGTATCTGACCGTTTACATCTCTTCTCCTATCTCTCTCTCTCTTCATATTCTCTCCTCCATCCCTCCCTCTCGATACTCGATTTCTCTCCCTCTCCCTTCCTTCTCCCTCTTCGTATTCTCTCCCTCCCCACTCTCTCTCTCTTCATATTCTCTCTCTCCCTCCCTCCCTTTCTCTCTCCATCAATTCCACATTTTGTCTCTCATTTCCTCCTTTTAAATTTAGAAATATATTAATATTAATTAAATAAAAGAAAACTCATACATATCTATATCATTTACAAAATTTGAAATATATATTATAAAGTTTTTTAAAACTACTATTTTCCTTTTAAATTTACTACTTTGAAAAAAATAATTGTAATTTTTTGAAACTACTCTTGACGTCATTGTCAACATAATGTATATTAATTTCTCCCTCATGGATTTTAAATAGGATCATTACTAAAGGATACCCATAACCCATCCTTAATTAATTTACCTACAAGCGACGATATCAATCTGATAGTGATGAAAAAAATAGATACAAAAGTCTCTCAGGTAATCCTCCCAAGCATTACTCCATTATATATCCGAGGTTTCACAACTATGAGCTAATTACTTTGATCTATTTATTTAAGGGATATTTACACCCATAACCCTGAGTAATTTCATAATTACCCCGAAAAACCTCTATAATCACGAATTACATGCATGACCTCCAATAATGCTCCGTTTTACATCCATAACCTTCCACTAGTTTCGGGAAGTTAACTCAACCATACGAGTGACTTAATCTAACCAATCCACTATCTAATAGTTAGGATTAATTAGAAGTAAAAAGTAAAAGAAAAAGAACATGCAAACGTGGATTGTACGCTGGAAGCACAAGCTTGGGGGTAGGGAGAAGGGTTACGGGCTTGCAGGAGCGGGAGGGGCGCGGAGCTTGCGTGAGGGTTCCAAGTGGGCTTGCCGACGACTTCGAGGCTTCCAGGCAGTGCGTGCGGGAGGGGGGGGGTATTGAAGGAGTGGGAGGGTTCCAGGCGGCACAGAACGGGGGCGAGGTTCCGGGGGGGTCCCAAGCGGGCGGGGGGTTGCAGGAGTGGGAGGCGACTGCGGCGGGTGGGGGGGGAGGTTCCCAGGCCTGGGGGGGGAGTGTTCCCAGGCGGGCGGGGAGTTGCAGGAGTGGGAGGCGGCGGCGACGGCGATGGGGGGGGGAGGGGGGATAGCGCGGAAGGGGTCCCAGGTGGCGTCGGGGGGGGGGGGGGGGCTTCCACGCGGGAGGGTTCCGGGCTGCGTCGGGGGGGGGGGGGGGGTCAGGGGCTTGCAGGTGTTGCAGGCGGAAGGGGAGGAGGTCATTGGGAGGAAGGGGAAGTTGGCGGAGGACGTCGACGAGGGGACGGGTGGTTGATTGTGGAGGAGGAGGTCGGAATGGGGAGGGGGTTGGTTAAGGAGGAAGAGGGGTAGCTTCTTGTAAAATGTAAAATACCTGTCTGATTCCATCGTAGTTAACGGGAAATGGGATGGAAGTTAACACGAGGGTTGTGGGTGTAAGAGTTAAGTATTACTGAGGGTCATGCGTATAATTCGTGATTATAGAGGGTTTCCGTGGTAATTACAAAATTACTCAGGGTTATGGGTATAAATATCCCTTTATTTAACAACTTTTTAATCGTATTATGCAATCATATTTGTAAGTACCACATTGTTATAAATTAAATAGAAAAACTTAAATGAAATTATATTTAGTAACTAACGATGTAAAGAGGGATACAATTCCATGATCGAGGCATATTATGCAAGTATAAAATAAGTATTAACTTTCCTCATATTAAGCTTTGAATCATGCGTGTGAGTTAAGTATTACTGAGGATCATGCGTGTAATTTGTTATTATAGAGGGTTTCCGGGATAATTATGAAATTACTCAGGGTTATGGGTGTAAATATCCCTTTATTTAACAATTTTTTAATCGTATTATGCAATCATATTTGTAAGTACCTCATTGTTATAATTTAAATAAAAAAACTTAAATGAAATTATATTTAGTAACTAACGATGTAAAAAGGGATACAATTCCATGATCGAGGCATATTATGCAAGTATAAAATAAGCATTAACTTTCCTCATATTAAGCTTTGAATCACATGTTAATTCAAGGCCTAACATTTATAATTTTGTTGTTTTTTCTTTAATTATGATAATTAATCAGAATTTATAGTTGTTCTTTCATTATAATCCCACGGTAACACACTTTTACAAATATATAACAAATCCATTAACCTCTATGTTTGAAATAAGAAAAATATGCCTGAAGAGAGATAAATACCTTTAGATTTTAGTCGTAATTGCTAGAGAAGAGGGAACTTGCATTTATTGAAATTATTTTAACATTGTATTATACAATGCTTCGATAAAGATAGAGGATGATAAACAATGATACATACTAAAGTTTTCTCACCATCATCATCACTAAATTGATTTTTGAGGTTGTTTGCATGATTATGGTAGATCGATAATAAAATTATTAACATTATTTTTTTATATAACAATGATAATAATAGTGAAATTAAATATGCCATTATATATGAATTACTAATGTTTCGATTATTTATTTTATGTGCAATATTCCCTTTTATATTTAGATTAATCTTATATACAAAAAGGATAAATTACTAATTATTGCTTCACATATTTTATTACTATTATTATGAATTTAAATAGCCCGCCGCGAAGCCCGGGTATGCTCCCTAGTATTGTGCTATTATGTAGGTGTACGTCCACTTTCTCTTTTCTAAACTGGAGGTTGACGTGGCTGTTCTTTCTAATCCCATCGAATGTCCCTGTGGAGTTATAAACCATGCGGGCCCACTTCCCATTATATTACTCATGGCAATGAGATCAAAGTAAATCTTATGTCTAACATGGTGTCCACCATTCATTAGGGATGAAAACGGTCGGATATGGATGCGAATGTAGGTAAAATCATATCCTTATACATTTTAAAATACGAATACGAATGTGGATACGAATATTGATGGATATGAAAAATGTGTTACCATATCCTTAAAAACGAATACGAATGTAAAGCGAATATGAATCGGATACGAATAATAATAGAATTTTTTGATAGATGAACAAAAGCATACATGTTTAGGATGGTTTACATGTAAAATAGATATACGAGACATATTATTTTCATAAGAATTATATCAATAATGGTGAATGCAATCATCAAAAGTTGTTAGATATGATTATAAATAAATGTATTACTATATTTATGTACAAAAGCAGATATACGAATACGAATATTAACGAATGTCAAAATGATATCCATATCCGTATCCATTTTAAAACGAATACGAATACAAATATTAAAATATGTATAAAACGAATACGATAGCGGATACGAATATATCCATATTTGATTTCATCCCTACCATTCATCTTCCACCTCGGGACCAAGCCTTTTGCAACCTCGGGTAGGAGGCTTAAGGACAATAGCCTCCGCCTGCATGCAACATGGACTCAAGACGATATTGCCTCCTTCCCCCAAAGCTTACACCAGCTACATCTCGCCTGCCCAAGTATTCGACATCTTCGTTTATAAAACGAACCCATCTTCGGGCATTGAGGAGAAAAGAGAGACACCATCATCAAGATACCACCATATTCAACAGACAAGAAGCCATCTCCAGGCCGTCGTCCCTACTCTGCCGCTTTCTAGGCGGAGCTCGGACCTGCTACCGCATCCTCGCCGCTCTCCAAGCACCATCAACAACCTATCCTCACCACCTGTGCGTGCGGCGTAGCCCCCAGCTCCGACATAGACAACCTCCACCCGCATCTTCTAGCACTATCCCTCGCCGCCACCGTTCGCGTAGCCGCTCCACTCTTGCCATACTATGTGTGGACTGTTGGGATTTAATTCCAACGATGAACTTATATGTATATATATTCATAATCATTAATACTGTCAACTTTAATAATGTGTCCCAATAAAATAAAGGAATTTTAACCCAGCAGACCCTATAATCTTTTCCAATTACCTCTACGACCTTTGAAACATCATAATTCCTCCCCCGCCCCCGTAAACTTGCTAACCCTTACCCTACAGACCCTGTGGTTAACCCTCGTTCATTTACTTGTTTAAATTAACCGGATTCTGTTATGTTCTTTTATATTATACCCATTTTGTTTATCAAATTTATTGAGTGCCACTCCATCATCCATGAGGAGTTGATCCCCCCTGCGCCGCCCCCCGCGAGCACCAAGCTTTGAGCCTCTCCACTGTCGCCACCAAGAAGCCTCGCGAACAGCTCCTCCATCCCTGCTCTACCCCCCGGCCGCCTAGGAGCCACGTGCCCAGCTCCTTCCCTCCTCCCATGCTCGAATGGCCCGTAGGAACCCACCAACCAGGTTGCTTCTCCCTGCTCTCCCCCCATCGATGGAGGCCCCCCCTCCCCCGCCCAGGTCGCTGCTCCCTTCTCTCCCCCTGCCGATGGAGTCCCCCCCTGCCGCTGCTCCCTGCACCCCCTCGATGCTGCTTCCTACTCCACCCCAACCCCCATCTCCGCCTGAACCCCCCAACCGTCGATCTCCTCCTGCACTGCCCTCTTCCTCGGGTCTCCGCCTGCACCATCCTCTTCCCCGGGTCTCCGCTGAACCCCCCAACTGTCGGTCTCCGCCTCGATGACAGACCCCCCCTCCCCCTCACTGCTCCCCCACCAATCCCGCCGATGGAGCCCCCCTGCCGATGGAAACCCCCCTGCCGATGGATTCCCCCCCTGCGCCGTTGCTCCCTGCGTCGCCCATCCTCCCACGCTCCCTACTTTTTTCTATTCTTTTTTTTATTATTTTTGGCTAATCCTAACCGTGGGATCATAAATTATTTAGGTTAACTCAAGACTAACCCAAGTAATTGACTCAATTATAGTTAAAATTGATGACATGGTTTGTTGGGTAAGACGGAGCAAGTTTACGAGGTCGGGGAAGGAATTAGGGTGTTTCAAAGGTCGTAGATGTAATTGGAAAAGATTATAGGGTCTGCAGGGTAAAAATTCCTAAATAAAAGGTGATCAAATAAAAGATTTGGAAATTATTGGGGCATTAATGTATTTAGGCTACATGGGAATGTATTATGTAGAGACCTAAGGTGTAATTTGTATTGCTATGGTGGGTAGGAATGCAAATTACAAAAACAGTTATGGAATGGTTCATGGTCCCCAAACAACCAACATGCATGTTTATCTCCCTTTTGAAATCTCATCTTCATAGGGAAGTTATGGACCCCTAACTATCGATATAGTAAGTCTCTCTTTTGCCGTGAGAGGTGTAGAGAGAGTCCATCGAGAAGGAGAGGCGAAGCAAAGTTGTTGGTTGATTTGGAAGGCTGCCTACAAGCTTTAATGGCGTCCATGCAATCAGGTATTCTTTTCTTTGCCTTGCCATATTTGTTGTATTAACTCCACCAAATATCATCGATCATCATTCATACGTCTATTTGTTTCTAAAGATCTTTATAGAGATAGCATGTATTTCATTAATTATAAATTGACATGCATGTAATTAAAGATGATTCATGCCTTTCCTCCTTTTATTCACACGCTATAATTATCATTTGTTGTAACATCCTTTGGTATTGTTATTCTCATGCTATTGATGTTTTAGTTAAAGCCCTTTGTCATTAATTTTGTCAACATGAGAATTGATTTATCATCTTATTTAGTTTGTATATGCCATGCTTGTACATGCAAAAGACCTTAAAATTCTTGTGATTGATTTAAAGTTTACATAATTTATTTTTGTTAAGAAAGGAATGCCCATCAAGTTTAGTTTTCAACAATGGGTTATGGGTCTACAGTTTCCCATTAAGGCATTTTTTCATTGTTAAAAAAAATTAACAATGCTTTTGAATATAGGGATGGATATTTACATATTTCGATATATATTTATTTAAACAATATGCCACCAAAGTGGCCGAGGTTGTTGAAATTAATGTGTGATGAAATATAAAAGGCTATGCATTATTAATTTATATGGATGATATTTTCCCAAAGGAAAATTGATATCCATAGGAATTATGCATGTGGTCATAATATTAAATATGTGATGATTGTTTGGTTATCATGTAAATATTAAATTTACCCAAAGGTAGATTTATATTTGACACGTTATTATCGTCAATATTTATTACTACAACAAGATATCGTCCACAAGTTATATTTTTGTCCAAAGATAAAACTATAATGGAGTGGTAGATATCTTGAGATGGGATTTTTACCTGTATTCAATATTTTGACTTTATTGCAGTTATGTGAGCATTTTATGTTATTTTTTTCAGATATGAATTCCTCCAATATAACTGCTACCATCAATTCGATTCCAATAGTAAATGGCTCCAATTTTAAGTCATGGCAGGAGAACTTGTTGATAGTTCTTAGGGTCATGGATCTCGACCTTACGATAAGGATTGACTCTCCTCCACCACTTACGGATAAGAGTACCTCTGATGAAAAGAGGGATAAAGAAAAGTGGGAGAGATCAAATCGCATGTGTATGATGATAATGAAAAGGGTCATTCCGGAAGCATTCAGGGGCACTATGCCTGAGAAAATAAGTACTGCTAAAGAATTCCTTGCCGATATTGAAAAATGATTTGCCAAGAATGAAAAGGCTGAAATTGGTACACTCTTGGCTAGTTTGATCTCAATGCGGTATAAGGGAAAAGGTAACATCAGGGAGTACATCATGGAGATGTCTCATCTTGCTTCTAAGTTAAAAGCACTCAAACTTGAACTCTCTGAGGACTTGTTGGTGCATTTGGTTCTGATATGTCTTCCTCCTTTATTCAACCAGTTTAAGGTGAGTTATAACTGTTAGAAAGAGACTTGGTCTCTGAATGATCTCATCTCATACTGTGTTCAGGAAGAGAAAAGGCTGAAGTAAGATAAGACAGAAAGTTCTCATCTTGCCTCCACCTCTAAGGGAAAGGGAAAGAAAAGGAAGCAGAAAAAGGAAGCTGCAGTCACAGTACCTCATAAGAAACAACAATATAAGGAACCATCTGCTACGGGTTGTTTCTTTTGTGGAGCTGAAGGACACAGGAAGAAGCAGTGTACAAATTATCATGCTTGGCGTGCTAAGAAAGGTACGCTTCATAGTTTGGTTTGTTCAGAAATTAATTTAACTTCGGTACCACAGTACACTTGGTGGCTAGATTCTAGAGCTACTACTCATGTTAGTGTCTCCATGCAGGGCTACTGAGCTACCGGAAACCTAGTCAAGCTGAAAAGTACCTCTACGTGGGGAATGGTGAATCAGTAGATGTCGAAGCAATAGGAAAATTCAGATTATTGCTGGAGAATGGCTTTTATCTTGATCTAGATGGAACTTTTCTTGCTCCTTCTTTTCGTAGAGAATTAATTCAGTTTATCTTTTGGACAAAGCTGGTTATTCTATTTCTTTTGGTGATGGAAAACTTAGTCTATTTCAAAATTCTGTTCTCATTGGTTCTGGTTTCTTATTTGAATTTGATTGTCTTTATCGCTTGAATATTGTTGCCTCTTATAGTGAGACATTTCTTTCTGCTACACGAGGTATGAAAAGAAAATTTACAGATACAGATTCAACATCATTATGGCACAAACGATTAGGGCACATATCCATGTCAAGGATAGAAAGGCTTGTGTCAACTGAAATTCTAAGTTCCTTAGATTTCACAGATTTTGATGTATGCGTGAACTGTATAAAAGGAAAACAAACCAACAAAAGGAGATTTGAAGCTAATAGGTCATTAAACATCTTAGAACTTATACACACATATATTTGTGGTTAATTCCCTACGGTTGCCTGGAATGGACAACAATATTTTATAACGTTCATAAACGATTTTTCTTGATATGGCTACATATATCTCATTCATGAAAAATCTCAATCCTTGGATGTGTTCAAAAATTTTAAGGCCGAAGTTGAGAATCAACTCAGTAAAAAGATTAAAAGCGCCAGATCTGACCGTGGTGGTGAATACTACGACAGATATGACGGTTCAGGTGAACAACGTACATGACCTTTTGCAAGATACCTCGAAGAATGTAGTATCGTCCCACAGTATACCATGCCAGGATCACCGACCATGAATGGTGTAGCTGAAAGACGAAACAGAACACTTAAGGATATGGTAAGGAGCATGATTTGTCATTCTACCTTGCCAGAGTCTCTTTGGAGAGAAGCACTCAAGATTGCAGCATATATCCTAAATAGCATTCCAACTAAGGCAACTAATAAACCCCATATGAACTTTGGACGGGCAGAAAGTCCAGTCTAAATCATTTTCATGTTTGGGGATGTCCACCTGAGGCAAGGCCTTACAAGTCAAATGAAAAGAAGCTTGATGTAAGAACAATTAGTTGTTACTTTATTGGATAGTCTGAAAGATCAAGGGGGTACAAATTTTATGATCCCACAATTAAGTCCATTTTTTAGTCTGGTGATGCTAGATTTTTTGAGGATGTTGAGTTTGCGAGGGGAGATAATGGTAAAGACTTTGCCTTTGAAGAGGAATATGTTGACATTCTCTTAGGTGTAGTTAGAATTGATAGTGATCGCACTCCTATCATTTCTGATGACATAAATATTTAAGACAATGTTACCGAATCAACCCAAAATGAAGTTATAGAGAAATAAACATCAACACCTCATGAATCTTTGCCATTAAGAAGATCTACTAGAGAGAGAAGTGCAATATTAAGTGAGTATATTGTATTTCTCCACGAACAAGATGTAGACATTGGAGTGATGGAAGATGATCTAATCACCTTTCATCAAGCCATGCAAAGTGTTAACTCTTTAAAGTGGATAGATGCCATGAATGAGGAAATTAAATCCATGAAGGATAACAATGTGCGGGAACTTGTCCCATTACCTGAAAGTGTTAAACCTATTGGTTGCAAATGGATATTTAAAACCAAGACGGATTCAAAAGGTGATGTGGAAAGATACAAAGCTCGCCTTGTTGCAAAAGGATTTACACAAAAGGAAGGCATTGATTATAAAGAGACTTTCTCTCCAGTTTCTTCGAAAGACTCTTTCAGGATTATAATGGCATTAGTTGCATTCTTTAATTTAGAATTACATCAGATGGATGTAAAGACAACATTTCTCAATGATGACATTGACGGAACAATATATATGGTGCAACCAAAAAACTTTGTGCCGGGAGACCCAAAGAATATGGTTTGCAAACTCAAGAAATCCATCTATGGACTCAAACAGACGTCAAGACAATGGTATTTCAAATTTCATCATGTGATCATTTCTTTTGGTTTTGAGATGAATTTGGCTGATGAATGCATATACCATAAATTTTGTGGGAGTAAACATATTTTTCTTGGTATTATATATTGATGACATCTTGCTTGCTAGTAATGATATGAACCTTTTACTGGATACCAAGAAATTTCTTTCAAAGAATTTTGACATGAAGGATCTTGGTGATGCTTCTTTTATTTTGGGTATTGGGATATATCAGGATTGTTCTCAGCATATCCTTGCTTTATCTCAAAAGAGCTATATTGAAAAGGTTCTCAAAAGATATGGCATGCAAGATTGTAGACCATCTGATACCTCTGTGGCAAAGGGAGACAAGTTCAGTCTTAATCAGTGCCCTAAGAGTGATTTTGAGAAAAGAGAGATGCAAAGAGTTCCTTATGCATCGGCAACTGGAAGTCTAATGTATGTGCAAGTTTGTACTCGTCCAGACTTGACATATATTACAGGGATGTTAGGCAGATATTTGAGCAATCCAGGACATGATCATTGGAAAGCAGCTAAAAGGGTCCTGAGATATCTACAAAGAACAAAAGAATATATGCTCACATATAGGAGGTCGGACCAACTTGAGATCATAGGTTATAGCGAATCTGATTTTGCTGGATGTCAAGATAGTATGAAGTCTACATCAGGCTACATCTATCTACTTGTGGGAGGTGCTATTTCTTGGAAGAGTGCTAAACAGACTCCTATAGCCTCTTCAACTATGGTAGCAGAATTCATAGCATGTTACGAGGCATCCAATCACGGGATTTGGCTGCGTAATTTTGTCACTGGGCTGCGTATAGTTGATGGTATTGAAAGTCCATTAAAGTTATTTTGTGATAATAAATCAGCGGCCTTATATTCCAATAACAATAGGAGTTCAACAAAGTCTAAGCATATAGACATCAAATTCCTGGTTGTTAAAGAAACAGTACAAAGTGGACAATTATCTATTGAGCATATCGGTACAAACTTCATGATTGCAGATCCGCTTACTAAAGGATTGCCAACCAAAGTATTTCATGATCATACCATGAATATGGGTGTCATTTCAGTTAAAGATATTCAATTTTAGTGGGAGTTTGTAATTTTGAAAATGCTTGTAAACAGTTGTATTTGGTATCTTGGTAATTCAGTTCGAACATTATGATCATTGTTTTGTATGAACAATTATTTTATGTTCATTATGTTATTCGTCAAGTATGATCTCATTCAGTGGACCACTTGGAAATTGATATGTTATGATCACATTTCATATGATTTTCATGCTACATACCCATGTTCATATCCTTGTTATTAAGTTGTATTGACATACGTGACCATTAAAGGTTAAGTTATGATGATTGTAACGTAGCCATTTTGATCCTATGTTTGATACAACTGGTAGAAATGATTTATGGATAAACATACAAGGGGTGACAGAAAGGTTGAGCTTATTCGGATATTATATGATTATAATATCTACACATATAGTCCAAGTGGGAGATTGTTGGAATTTAATTCCAACGATGGACTTATATGTATATATATTCATAATCGATAATACTGTCAACTTTAATAATGTGTCCTAATAAAATAAAAGGTGATCAAATAAAAGATTTGGAAATTATTGGGACATTAATGTATTTAGGTTACATGGGAATGCATTATGTAGAGACTTAAGGTGTAATTTGTATTGCTATGATGGGTAGGAATGTAAATTACAAAAGCGGTTATGGAATAGGTCATGGTCCCCAAACAACCAACATGCACGTTTATCTCCCTTTTGAAATCCCATCTTCATAGGGAAGTTACGGACCCCTGACTCTCGATATAGTAAGTCTCTCATTTGCCGTGAGAGGTGTAGAGAGAGTCCATCGAGAAGTAGAGGCGAAGCAAAGTTGTTGGTTGATTTGGAAGGCCGCCTACAAGCTTTAATGGCATCCATGCAATCATGTATTCTTTTCTTTGCCTTGCCGTATTTGTTGTATTAACCTCTCTACCAAATATCATTGATCATTATTCATACGTCTATTTGTTTCTAAAGATCTTTATGGAGATAGCATGTATTTCATTAGTTAGAAATTGACATGCGTGTAATTAAAGATGATTCATGCCTTTCCTCCTTTTATTCACACGTTATAATTATCATTTGTTGTAACACCTTTGGTATTGTTATTCTCATGCTATTGATGTTTTAATTAAAGCCCTTTGTCATTAATTTTGTCAACAAGAGATGTAGTTTATCATCTTATTTAGTTTGTATATGCCATGCTTGTACACGCAAAAGACCTTAAAATTCTTGTGATTAATTTAAAGTTTACATAATTTATTTTTGTTAATAAAGGAATACCTATCAAGTTTAGTTTTCAACAAACTCCACCGTGCATCACCCTCCGCTTGGTCCACTGACGAGCCGCTAAATACGTTGAATAATCTGGTCACGTTGTAGCACGTGTACTTAGCGATTCAGTCAGAACCGAGAGAAGGTCTCCGTGAAGAGTGTCTCGGCTTTAATTTATATCCCGGGCAAGTCCGGGGTCGAACTCAGGGAGGCAAAGGAACAACTTGGGGGTTAATTCGCAAACTTAGGTCTAGATTTCCAATGCGTATTTTTTTAGATTTTTTTTATGCAAGTAGAATGCCAAAAACAAAATGCGGTTGAATTAAGACACTACAAAAGCATACAACTTAGCCTAATTTAATTTAATGCTAGATTAATTCAATTAAGCCAAATTATATTTTTTCTAGAATCCTAATCCAGTAATGAACACAAAACACATTTTTTTAGAATTTTAGGGGTTAATATGCAATAAACAAAAATGCACACTTTTTATGGGTTTTTTCGCAATTTCTCACACAAGCAGCAAGCAAAAATCATGAAAAATTTACTGAAATGAAACCAAGATGCAAGAAGACTACAATAAGTTTTTTGGATTTTTTTGACAAAGTATGAATTTTTTATGAATTTTTTAGTAAAAGGAGAGTGACAGTGAGTAAATAATTCCTATTAAATCCACGTTATCAAATCAATCGAAATGCAAATTATCTCAAGTAGATATTTAGATGAGCAATCCAGGAGACTTGAAATTTCGTGAAAAAGATTTCTGTGGATTTAATTAAAAATCAAATACGAAAATCACTCAATAATTTATTTCAGGCACAAGACATCTCCATTTTGGACGAAATTTGGATAGTAAGTTAAGCAAACTTCAAGGCATCACATATAATTTTTTGGAATATTTAGATCAACCGTGTGTGAGATATAATTTTAAGAGCACGGAATGGGTAAAATATGCTGAATTTCAGTTAATTATTTTTAATTAATTACCCATGAGTCACAAAAATATAAACAAATAGTCAAATTGTAGACAATTAGTTGCTCATCACAAAAACATTTTTCATTGAATAAAAAGGTGCCATATTGATGTCCAAATTTAATGTCAAACGCAAGGGTATCTTTGCAAATAGAGAAACTAAAATTACAAGCAACTTATGCACATGGACTGTTATGAAATTACTGAAACATGAAATAAATAAATTGCAATTTTTACATTAAAAAAAACCAAAAAAAAACCCTTTTCTTCTTCGTCAAGATGAACCCAACAGGGAAGGAGGCAACGGCGGGCACGCGGCCGCAAGGAAGGCGGCGCGGCAGCCGCGGTGGTCGGCGGCGGCGCGGAGGTGGCGGTGGGCGGAGGTCGAGGCGGGGCCGCGAACGGCGGCGAGGGGGCGGAGGCCGTGGCTGGTCGAAGGGGGCCACACGACCGGGCGGAACAACCGCGCACGGCGGTGGCGCGCGTGCGGCGCGAGGAGAGCGGCGAGGCGAAGGGCCGCGCGGCCTGGAGCAGCAGCTGGAGGGGCCGTGCGCGGCCCGCCGGCGGTGATGGCGGCTGAGGGAAAGGGGGGCGGCGGCGGTGGGCGGCACCCCCACCGCTGCTGCAGCTTCGTTTTTTTTTGTTTTTTTTGTTTTTTTTTAATTTTTTTGCTATTATAATTTACTGGAATAAAAGAATTGCTTTTTTTTGTTTTAATTTTTTTTATATATTTTTTTTAAACAGAAAATGGATGAATGCAATATGAACAAATACTTCTATTTTTTTTTGGTTTTGTTTCAACAAAGAAAAAATGAACAAAATGCAAAATGACAAGTATGAACAAATGCAAATATAGCGGTGGGTTGATCGAGATGATATGAAAATAAAAAAATGGGGATGTGATGTGATGGATAAAAAAAATAATGATGGTGATTTAAACGACAAGGAAACAAGATATTAGATAAAATAAAATCACGAGAGAAATGAGGAGGAATACTTACCTGATTCTTCGCCGGATTGGCGGAGCAGCTACGCTGAACTCCTGTTGTCGCCTCGATCCGATTGGCGAATTAAAAATCGGAGAAGCTACGCGAGCTCGACGGGGAACTCGTGACGCGGAGTGGAGCTCCGCGGATCTCACCTGAAGGAGGTCGTCGCTTGAGGACGATGCTTCGCCGCTGTCACCAACAAAACACTCCAAGCTCTCTCCTTATTCTATAAAATGGTGGATGCGAAAAAATGAGGATGTACAAATGAATATAAAGAGAAGAGAAAGAGAGGTTAGAATGGTGGTGGTGTTGAATGGGAAGTTGTATTATTGGTGGAGTTGAATGGGAGGTTGGTGGAAGAATATGGAGTGGAATGGGAGTTATTAAAAATGATGGAGTTGAATAGAAGTTGGTGGTAGAGAAGTTATTGTAGAGAATGGGAAAAAATAAATACATAAATAATGATATAAAGTATGCTACTTTAAATACAACAAAAATAAAGAGGAAAAAAAATAGTGGTGAATTTACAAATAAATACATACAACATGTACAATTTTTGTTTACTTTTCTAATTTGTATTTTTTTTGTCTTTTTAATAAGAGATATTTACAACGGAAAAATACTATAAAATAATATAATTAAAATACAACACAATCATGATATTTTTGTATTTTTAGCAATTATGAAAGATACAATAAAAATTAAAGAAAGAATGAATATATACAAGGTATACAATGTACATCTAGGTCCCAAAACCCAACTTTTGCAAACGAGCTCCGATTTTAATGAAACCACTTTCGATGGATAGATAATTTTCTAACTTGAACTTTAAAAGTGAGTTTGGTGAATTTGGAGTTCATACGGAGCGGGAATTTAGCTTGGAAGTTGGTCTTTACGGCTTTTTCCCATTGAGATCTAGGAGCATTTATTTGAGATATAATTTATTTTGTATTTTTGTATTTTTATGTACATTATTATGAACAAGTTAGAGAAAGAATTAGCCAAAAAGGAGTTGAAATGAAATTATTAAAAATACATGAAGTTTTGGGTTATTTACAGGTATAAAACTCCTTTATTTTTGCGGCTTTTTATGTTAATTTATTTTTTACAATCTTATATACAATAATTAGTGTGTTTTATTTACAAGAGTCATTTTGTTAATTTATGGATTTTATGGATATTTATTAGGGAATTTACTTGTGGATTTTGCTAATATCAAGATATTAAGATGATGAATTGTGGATTCATCATCCACGCACGCCCTTGCAACGTAGACTCCAGCCCACACATGTCCTCGTGCGCCCGACTCCAGTTCGCACGTCATCGAGCCATCAGCTATGGCGCCTGCACCTCCGTGCGTCCGCGCCTGTCGGCTCCAACTCACCCTTCTCCCACTGCATACTTCCTTGAAGGGTTTCCCTTCCGTCCAGTGCAGAGAAGAAATCCTCCATTTTTTCTCTCATTCTTAAATATTAGTTTCGCCTTTGATTTGCTTTTAAGTTTGAGGTTATTTGAAAAACCTTTTGAGAAATCAGAACACAACTTTAATTTGTTGAGTAGTTTCCTATACAATTTGTCCATTTCTTTTTATGTATTTACAAAATTTCCATCAGTGTCCTTTCCTATTTAATCTCATTTATGGGATTTTTATACGACATACCCTGTAATCTTTGTTAATTACCTCCACAACTTTTGAAATAACATAAATCCTCCCTCGACCCTGTAAACTTGTTCCGTCTTACCCCATAGACCATGCCGTTAGTTTTAACTTTATTTGAGTCAATTGCTTGGGTTAGCTTTGAGTTAATCTAACTAATGGAAATCCAACGGTGGATATTCTACATCCATTTTCTTTCAGAAAGATCATCCAACAGTGAAAATCCAATGAGGGTGGGCGAATGACCTGGAGGAGGCGGAGCAAGATTGGGGAGGTGGGCGATGACCTGGAGGAGGCCGGGGAGGGGAGGAAACGAAGGTTGGGGAGGTGGGCGATCGCTTGGAGTAGGTCGGGGAGGGGAGGAGGCAGTGACCTGGAGGAGGTCGGGGACGTGGGCGGCGGCCTGGACGAGATCGACAAGGGGAGGAGATGACTTTGGAGGAGATCAGGGAGGTGGGCGACGACCTGGAGGTGGTCGGGGAGGGGAGGAGGCGGAGGTTAGGGAGGTGGTTGGCGACCTGGAGGAGGTCGGGGAGGTGGGCGCCACGCAGATGGACGTAGGAGGAGATCGGGAGGGGAGGAGGAGGTACAGGTCGGCGACGACCTGAAGGAGGTGTCGGTTGACGGTGGCCTGAAGGAGGTGCAGGTCAGCGACGGTGCAGGGGAGGCCGAGGGCGACGCGGGTGAGGTCGGGGACGACACATGAGAGGTGGAAGGGGATGGATGTCATCTTTTGTAAATTTGTTAAACAAAGAGGATAATATGCACCTCTTTTTAACGAAATCTGGTTAAATTTAACGAGCAAATGGATGGGGGTTAACCACATGGTCTGTAGAGTAAGGGTTAGGAAGTTTACATGGTCGAGGGAGGAATTAGGTTATTTCAAAGGTCATGGAGGTAATTGGCAAAGATTATAGGGTCTGTCAGGTAAAAATCTCATTTATCAATGTAGTTTAAGTGATTATGTTCAGTTGCATTGTAGCCCCTAGTTTTATTTGAATCTTTACGATTTAGACTTACAATTTTCTTTCAAGCATTTAAAAATACCAAATAAAGTCATAAATTTTCTGAAAAATTCTTAATACCTAGAAGCGTTTAAACCATTTTGGAATTACTATATCCATATTTTGAATCTTAGAACTCACGAAGACATGTTGAAATCAATTCTATCATTATAATCAAATTGCGAGTAAAAAAACACCCTAACTTAAATTGCAAATTTGTCCGATCTTTATGGATTTAAATCTTTACTTGTTCTCTACATTTTATTATTCATTTTGGATGCTCTTAGTTGTAATTTCTCATTTAGATTTATCTATTTTTGTGTGAGTACAATGATAGTGATAAAAACATCATTTTAAACCATGTGAAATCGTCATTTCATCTGCATAATTTACATCTACGCAAGCTGTAACCTCCAGGAATGCAGCTCTGCTAAATAAAATACCAGTACCATGTGAGGTCTTCAGATACCTATGAATCATATGGGGTGCATCTAAATGTGCATGTTTAGGATGCTTCATGAACTGACTCACTATGTTCATTGGAAAGGATATATTTTTCTTGATGATGGTTACATATAGGAGCTTCCCAACGAACTCCTTGTACCTCCTCTTTACTCCTCAGTGTCATTATCATATTACTTCATGCTTTGGTCCATGGGAGTAGTGACATGCCTGTAATCAGTTATGTTCATCTCAAAGAGAATATTTGTAACATACTTCCTTTGGTTCATCACAAGAACTCATTGGTTCCCGGCAAACTCTAGCCCAAGAAAGTAAAGTAGATTGCCAAGGTCCATGGTTACAAACTACTGACCAAGAAAATCCTTATCCATTTGAAAGCCATGTACATCATCCCTTGTAACAATGATATCATCATGAACAAACAATGGATGATCTATAGTCGATCACACGAACCCTTGTTGCTCTATCAAATCTGAGAGCTTCTAAAATCATTCTCTTGAATTTTGCTTAAGGCCATAGATAGCCTCATGAAGTTTTCAAACCTTCCGACACTCTCCCTCAGCAATGAACTCAGGTGGATGATTCATGTAAACTTCTTCATGTAAATCACCATAGAGAAACATGTTTTCACATTAAGCTGATATAGGGGCCAGTCCCATGTCACTACAACAAAAAGAAAGATCTGCAATGTAGAATGTTGAGCCACTAGAGATAAAGTATCATGATATTCCATCCCGGAAGTCTGGGTGAATCCACGAGCTACAAGCATTGCTTTGTAGCGATCCACGATGCCATCTCCTCAGTGCTTCACCATGAACATCCACTTGCGTCCCACAACAGATGCTCATGTAGGAGCTGTAAGAATGCTCCATGTGCCATGTGACTGTAAATAGTGTCCATCTCCTCCTCCATGACAAGGTGCCACTGATTGTCTTGTATCACCTCATGATATTTCAATAATATCTATACAGTTAACAGTGCCGCGACAAACCTCATTAAATCCTCTGAGAGTCTCCCTAAAGAAACATGAATTGTAAGAGGATAGGTAGCACAATTACGTCTCCGCTTCTGCAAAGAAATAGACACATCACAATCACATGCCTCCTACTCAACCTGTAAACCACCATCCTGAGAGGGCACTTGTTCATCCTATAAAGAAGTCTGTTGCATAAATAACCACTAGTGCCATCAGTAGAAATAATGTGCTCGATACATACCTGAGGTGTGTTGGATAATGGGGAAGGCTCATGAGCAGGGGGAACCATGTGGGGCATATGAACAAAGAAACATGGCAACAATTGAGCCAAAGTATTAGGTGGTGGTATAGGGGTAGCCACAAGAGCAGGTGGTGGTGGTGATAGAGGAGGAGGTGGTGGTGTAGGTACTGGTGTAGGTACCTGAGGTGGTGGTGCCGTAGAAGGAGGATGCACATATACCGCCTCTTCGGAATTATATTGTGAAACTCTAAAATATTAAAAATACTAGAACTCAATTTCCAATCTAATCCATTATCCAAAATGGACAAATAAGGATCTACCCTGTAGTACTCTTCGATACATTTCCAACGAGCCCAAAAACATAAAAAACGGACACCGTATGCAAAATTTAAGCACATAATATAGTGGTTTACGGCTTTTAAGTCGCGAACCCGAGCATATATAAAGCCTAAGTAGTTGAATCACTTAGTCACTTTATCTACAATCATCGTCGGAGCTCTGGCCCAGAGCTCATCAGACCTCCATCGCCGGTGTTTTTTCCGTCCTCCGATCAGCATCAAAATCATCATTTCGAAGAGGAAGATGAGGTCCACACTGTGCTAGCATACATTTCACACTAAGCACCTCAAAATCACAGATTTTGGGGTAGAGGAGATATCTGGAGAATCACCTCTAAAGGTACGGATTTTGATTTTTTGCCTTGTTGTCTTAGGTCGCATGTCTTTCGTACACCGCATATTCATAGTTTTCATGTCGGTCCGATGTCTGGATTGTTCGGGATTGTGCATATAAAGTCAGATTTCAAATCGTATCATTGAATCTGTTGTGATTTTCGAGAGATATAGTGATCTGAAAAATATGACATTTAGGTTAAATTTATCATTGTTCCATTCTCTATACAAGCATGTAATTTGTTTCTTAATCGGAGATGAAAATCTGACACGAAATTGCACCACCCATTGCATTTTCTGAGAGTTTTAATGATCTAAAAAATATTTAATATGCCAGGTTTTCCTTGTTGAATGCACTATCTACACATCTAATTTATTTTGAAATCTGAAATGAAAAGTTGGATATCAAATCGTAGCACCAACTCACGACCTACGGCTTTGATTGACCATAGACGTGGTGTGAAACCCCATATTTTTCATCCTAAAATCTGGAGTATTTTTGGCAGCCAAAAAATTCAAATAGCATTTCGTAGATATCGTTGAGATCTTTCCAACGAGCCAAGAACATCCACTTCCGACATTCCTAACTCAAGATATCAATGTTTTAAGTTGGATAATCAAGATCCATATATGGATCCGAACCGGATCCGAATTTGGATCCAAATTCACCTCTCCTATAAATAAGAGATGGCAAGCTACTCTCAAAACCCTAGCCACCACAATCCTTCTCCCTCTTTGAGCATCACCACTTTGGCCGGATTAACCGTCAGAGGGTCGTCGTCGACATCGGAGAAGAAGCTCCGATCGAAGATCTGCGACCACCATCACGTAGGAAAACTCGAGGTCACCTTCGTACGCGCATTCACGCTACGATCAAGCGACGGAAATATCATTTCCTGTGAGAGGAGATCCCTAGGGAACATCCTCGGAGGTAACGATGTTACCTTCCTCTTGTTGTTGGTTTCGTACGACTTTGTGCCTATATGCTTGAACATGTTTAGAGCCTTGGTTATTCGTATGATGCACTTAATATGCTAGTAGCGATAAATACCCTCTTTTTGTTGTGGGATTAACATGTTTTTTTGTTGAATGCCTTGCTTAAACCATGCTGTTAAATATTTTTCTAACAACGTCTTCCTCTTCTTACTACTGGTTTCATATGATTTTATTTGGAGCCATGTGCTTAATCATCTATGTAGGCATGGTTTATTTTTGTAACAGTGTCCATTTTCTTCCTTGTAGATTTGGTCCAAATGCTTTTAAAAATTCGCCTACTCAATCATTGTTTTTTTCGACGTTTCCATCTTGTTATCACTTCTCGGATATTATTTAGATATCGTGGATTATATTCAAATCATCTTTGAGGAATCTCTCTTCCGAGTCAGTAAAGTTTAGATCATCTTGTAGCAGGACGATTATATTGCGATATAAGGAGATCATGAGATTATAAGGATATGGGGATATCGAATGTCCAAATGCCTTTAAAAATTCACTTTGGAAACCAGATTGGCTGTCATAGTAAGGAGTCGTCAGCTAATTTTGGAGGTAGAAAATATAAGAATAATAAGGAATATTTTTTTTTCTTCATCATGTTTTATTGGTGTAGATAAATGTTAGGTATATTATATTATAATAATTGTAAACGGTTACTGGATAATAACATGATGTTCCTGTCATAAAAGATGCTAGATCGTAAGAATCGACCCCCACGTACGTTATATTTTTTTGAAAGATCTACGGATAGGCATTTAGTTACTGGATGATATAAAGGCTTGTATTTGTTTTATGAAGGTTGATTGTTAAAACAGTAAAGGAATATCTAATTAGTGAGACATAGTGCACAATTAATAAAATAATAACAACTCTTTATTTGGTGTGATTCCATGTAAGTAATAGCTAACTCAAATTGCATGCCTCACTAGTTATTGATATATATTTGTATATATAGTATATTTGTTATTTAAACAATATGTGATGCAAAAACAACAGAAGAAACTATAATGGTTTTACCTCTCGTGAGAGACTTTTACTTCTAAACCAATAGTAATGCAGGAATATCACCTTACTTCATGTTGTTACCATTTAATTTCATAACTTTTGTGAGATTTATATCTTGGTCTTCATAATAGGAAACACCCTTTCATTACTTATTTATAATGTTACCATATACTCACGGTAACTATCTACCTAGAATCATTCATGGATCAAACACATTAAATATCTTGATGATCAATACTCAAAGCTTCTAAAGATTATTCATATCAATTCACTTATGTTGATTATCATCATATGAGTGAAGTTTCACAGTGATTGGGTAGATGGAGTTAGATGCCCCAAGGGATTGGGCATGCATCATTGGGCCCCCGGGTAGATGGCACGAAGGCCGCGATTCCAACGGACGAATTGGATGACGTGTTGCACCTAGCAGTCCGGTAGCATCTGGAGTCGCTCGACGGAATAGGTATGTGGCACGGTTGACGTTCTTGGTCTCTCACTTATACACGTATGGCTCATTTTAAAATTTTATGTGGTCGCATCTAATTTTACTTCGAGTATTATTATTGTGAGAGGTGTTCAGGGATGTGGTTTGAAGTTGGAGATTTGGGATTGTGATCTTTTCCAGTCCGATCAAAAAGAAGTCCTTGAGAGTTACTCAAAATGAATATCAAGTTCCCACGTAGCGGAGGTCTGCGAGTCGCATACTTGCATGTTCTAAAATAATACGAGAAATTATTAATGATCGAATGTCGGTAATTGTAATTATATGTCATTGTGGACTCTAACCAACTTGTAGAAATATCAAGTTCTTTGTGGTGGTACTTAAATAATTATTACATAAATAAATAAAATCAATTCTTTTGTGGTCCAATGTGAATTAGAATGACTTGGTTGTTTTCCTCAGTTTCTATAATATCTGCATATGTCATTTGATAGAGTTGCGTATACATTCTTTGCCTATTTGTATATTAGTTATTATAGTGTTTGTCTCATTACCAGGCATTGCTCATAACGTTACCATCGTGTGAACCCAACAAGTGTAGCTGAGCAGCAACCGCAACAGTAGCGACTTTCGAGGAGATTGGACTTTCTACATCGTACTTGCACCAAACAGGGTGTGTTCTACTTAGAGTAACTTATTTCTTTCTGCAATATTTTATGTTCTATTTGAAAGACATTGTAGTGAGATATTTGGAGAGCTTCTTCTACAAAATTTATAATTATATGATTTATCTCATTCTATGGACATGGACTTGATAATTGTTATCGATGAGAAACCATTTTATATTATTTTCCTATTGTTATTTATATTTCAAATATTGATCTAATGTACATAAGATGGTTTGCTGAGTATCATAGATCATGGGCATATTTGGGTTGTAGGTCCAACACTCTCGTTCCATCGATTTCGGTAACCAGCAGGGGCGGACCGCCACCAATGGTATCAGAGCCCGATACACCATTCTCTCTTTTGCATGTTACAATACCAACAGAATTTGAAATATAAATACAACGACAAAGTCTTCTGATTTTGGAATTAGTTTAAGGAAAATAATTCAAGTCCTATGTAATGTGTCCATTGTCTCTCTAACCATGAAAATAATTTCTAATATAATGATTCTCGCAGAGAATCATGCCACCTCGTGTTGATGCTGATATTACACAACAGTTGGCCTTACTAGTTCAGGCTGTGCATGGTATACAACAACATCAGTAGGTATTGGAACAAAGGCTCCTTCAGCAGGATGACTCCTTGTATCAGCCCTCTTGCGAGGAGGAGGACAGTGTTCATCCTTCGGTGTCTTTGGACCCATAAGGATTAGAGGGCCTAGAGGCGTTGCAAAAACATCAAACGACCTATGCAGCATATCAGAGGTCTAAGGTGCCACAATTCTTCGGTATCGGCGCACCACATGAGACTGAAATGTGGATGGATCATGTATCCAAGGTTTTACGGATGATCCATGCTCCTGAAGAGTCTTGGCTTACATTTGTGAAATTTTTACTAGCAAGATATGCTGAACGTTGGTGGTACGCCATTAGGGAACATCTGGAGGATCCCATAACATGGGAAATATTTCATGATGAATTTCGTAGCCAGTTCTATCCTGATAACTAGGTTGAGGATCAGAGGAGGTTGTCTGCTGAGCTGAAGGAGGGGTCAATGATGGCCCAAGAATACCTCATTCGCTACACTGAACTCTTCTACCACTCACCAGCGACTACTGCTTTCCCTGAGGAGAATTTACAGAAGTTTATCTGGGGATTGTGTGATGATGTGCAACACCAACTGTCTATATTAGATTTCACTTCCATCAAGGAGGTAGCTGCTAAGGCTACCAAGATGGAGACAACTCAGAGTCAGCTTCAGGGGGTCCATCACATTTCCAACCACATCAGTCATGAGATCTACTCGTCGAGATTTCTACATAGCTCGTAGAGAGCATCGTTTCCACCTAGTAGAGAGTGTCATTTCCATCTAGTGGCGACCACTCCAACTGTTAGCAGGTTTGACCCTACACCTACTTTAGGGTAGGGCTTGACGAGGCACGGTACTACTTCCTTCCACTCTTTTACACACTCCCAGAATCGCAATACAGGATATGCTAGCCTGGTCTCGGGAGGCTCCTTTTCTCAACCAGGAGATCGTAGGTGTTTCTACCGCCAACAGTCGGGCCATTTCAAGGCCAAGTGTCCCTTACTTGCTAGCATCTCAGGTGGTCATCAACCAAGTGTATGATCGACTTTCTCATCTGCACAGTCACATGGATCAGCTTCCCGTCGTAGAGGTCGAGGCTTTCAACGTCTTCCACCATGACCAATATTTAGTGCTACAGGTTTTAGCGTCCCACCACAGCCTCAGGGACAATCGAATGCAATCACACAGGATCATGCCCACACCTCAGGAGCTGTAGTGCGAGGTATGATTTCAATGCATGGTGTATCCTTACATGCCTTATTTAATTCGGGAGTTACGCACTCTTTTCTAGCACATTGAATAATATCCAAGTTATATAAAGAGCCAGTCTGTGTTTCATCCACTTACTACATCAAGGGCTCAAGGAGGAAATTATTCATAGTGCGACAAGCAGTGGAGAATGTAGCAATGCATATGGACGGGCACCTGATGCTCGCATATTTTTTACTCATTCAGTTAGAAGATTTTGATGTCATCTTATGTATGGATTGGCTCGAGCAGCATCATGCGTACCTTGATTGCTTCGAGAAGACGGTAGTACTCCATCTCCCAGGCATACCTACCTTTCAGTTTGATGGACGTACCCCAGATAGTGAGGTCTTATATGTATTGGCATTGAAGGCCCAACATTTTCTCAAGCGGAGTTGCATAGGTTTTCTCGCTTATTATGTGGAGTAACTTGCCCAGGATCGCATGATTGAAGATGTCAGAGTTGTGCGGAATTTTCCTGATGTGTTTCCAGAGGAGTTACCTAGACTACCACCAGGAGGGAAGTTTGAGATCACCTTGATACCCGATACACAACCTATCTCCATCCGTCCATATCGAATGGCACCAGCCGAACTCAGGGAGCTCAAAGTACAACTACAAGAGTTGCTGAAAAAGGGATTTATCCTTCCCAGTACATCACCTTGGGGAGCACCGGTCCTCTTCGTAAAGAAGAAGGATGGGTCTATGCGATTGTGCATCGATTACAGGCAATTGAATAAAAGGACGGTAAAGAACCGTTATCCACTTCCACAAATAGATGATCTTTTCGATCAATTGTAGGGTGCAACGGTATTCTCAAAGATTGATCTACGATCGGGTTATCATCAATTGAGAAATAAGGACACGGATGTGCTTAAATCTGCTTTTCACACTAGACACAACCATTATGAGTTTGTGGTCATGCCTTTTGGACTCACGAACGCACCTGCCGCGTTCATGGACATGATGAACATAATTTTCCGTCCATACTTGGATTGTTTTATGGTGGTGTTCATTGATGATATCTTGATCTACCCACGTAATGAGCATGAGCATGAGCAACATCTTCATACTATTCTTGAGACACTCAGAGAACACAAGTTGTATGCAAAATACAGTAAGTGTGAGTTTTGGCTTGCCGAGGTAGCTTTCCTCGGTCATGTAGTTTCGGAAGAAGGTGTGGCAGTTGATCTAGCCAAGATAGAGGCAGTAATTCCTGAGAGCAACCCAAGATAGTTACCGAGATACGCAGTTTCTTAGGCCTTGCAGACTACTACAGATGTTTTGTTAGGGGCTTCTCACAGCTAGCCCTACCAGTTACTTGTCTAACACAGAAAGATGTCCCCTTCGTTTGGAGCAACAAGTGCGAACTGAGCTTTCGCACATTGAAGGAGAGACTAACCAGCGCTCCGATTCTCACCCTTCCTTCAGGCACCTTAGATTTTACAATGTATACTGATGCATCGAAGGAGGGTTTGAGAGCAGTGTTGATGCAACGTGGGCATGCCGTGGCATATGCATCACGACAACTAAAGAACCATGGACGGAACTACCCTACTCATGACTTGGAGTTGGCATCTATAGTCTTCGCGTTGAAGATATGACGTCACTATTTATATGGGGTCACGTTTGAGATTTTTGCAGATCACAAGAGTCTCAAATATTTTATTGACCAACGAGAGTTGAATATGAGGCAAAGACAATGGATGGAACTATTGAAACATTACAACTGCATGATCTCTTATCATTTAGGTAAGGGAAATGTAGTAGCAGATGCTTTGAGTAGGAGAGCACATATCAAGGACACCGCAACATGGCTACAGACTTGGGATATCACAACACTCAGTGAGTGACACTTATTTGATAATACTACAGATGTCCTAACTGTACCTGCCAAGTACAATGGATTATGGGACAGGATTGTGCATGGTCAGTAGACATATCAAAAATTATAAGGTTTGTTCCATCGATGTCTGAAGGAGGAGTTTGATGGATTTAGAGTTTGTGGGTCCATCTTATGGAAGGGAGACCATGTCTGTGTCCCTGATGATGATGAGTTGAGGAGAGACATCCTAGATGAGGTTCACTGTTCTAGATTATCTATCCACCCAGGAAGCACCAAGATGTATAGAGACCTCCATCAGCACTTCTGGTGGGAGGGGATGAAGAGAAATGTTGTAGAACATGTTAGCCATTGCCTTACTTGTCAATTGGTGAAGGCAGATTACAAGCGTCCTCCTGGTTTGTTACAGTCACTTCCTATACCGTTGTGGAAATGAGAGAGTATCTCTATGGATTTCGTGACATCCTTACCTCGTACAGTAGGCGGATATGATGCTATTTGGGTTATTGTAGACCGGCTGACCAAGTCCGCACATTTTATTCCAGTGAACATGACTTGCACTCTGGTAGATCTGGCCAAATTATATATTCAGCATGTTATTTGCTTGCATGGGATTCCCAAGGAGGTCGTATCATATAGAGATTCTCGTTTCACATCACATTATTGGGGATAATTCATGAAGGCCTTAAAAATTGAATTGTGTCTTAGTTTAGCATATCATCCGCAGATGGATGGACAATCAAAGAGGATAATTCAGACTCTTAAGGACCTACTCCAAGTATGTGTCATTGAATGGCAAGGTTCTTGGAAGGATCATCTTCCCTTGGTGGAGGTCACTTATAATATCAGCTATCATGGTAGTATTGGCATGACACCTTTCAAGGTATTGTATGGGCATAGATGTACCACTCCCTTGTGTTGACTAGAAGTGGGTGACAAAGACATTTATTCCACTTAGATAATTGAGGATATAACAAGAGCGGTAGAAATGGCTAGAAAGAAATTATTGACTGCGCAGAGCCGCCAGAAGAGCTACGCTGATCAGAGACGTCACAATCTTGAATTTGAGGTCGGAAACTTTGTATTCTTAAAAGTATCTCCAATGAGAGGTATTCAAAGATTTTATGTCAAGGGCAAGCTGGCACCACGGTTCGTTGTCCCTTTCGAGATTTTGGTTGTATTGGGAAGGTAGCATACCGAGTAGCACTTCCCCCTCACTTGGCAAGCGTGCATGATGTATTCCATATGTCAAATCTCCGGAAGTATATTCGAGACCCTCAACATGTAATTAGCTATGAAGACCTCACAGTTGAACCAATTTGTCTTTCCCTGAGACACCCATGCATATTTTAGACCAAACAGTCAAGAAGTTGTGACGGAAATACATCCCTTTGGTCAAGGTATTGTGGCAAAGTCAGAATATTGAGGAGGCCACATGGGAGCCTGAGGCAGATGTGCAATACAAAAACCCTTATCTTTTTGAAGGTATGATCACGAAACCTTATTTCAATTCTCTTTAAGATTTTTAAGGGTTTCATTCTCTTTAAGATTTTTATACATGAATATATGTCGCATTCAAAATATATACGTTAAATCTTACGTCTCGAAGATGAGACTTCCTTTAAGATTTTTATGACGCAAAACCCCATATTTTTTTGTCCTAAAATCTGGAGTATTTTTTACAGCCGAAAAATTTAAATAAAATTTCATAGATCTTATCGAGATCTTTCCAACGAGCCCAAGAACATCCAATTCCGATATTCCTAGCTCAAGATATCGATATTTTAAGTTGGATAATCAATATCCATATATGAATCCGAACCGGATTCGAATTTGCCACCTCTCCTTCTATAAATAAGAGGTGGTAGGCTATTCTCTCAAAACCCTAGCCACCACAATCCTTCTCCCTCTTCGAGTACTACCACCTTGGCCGGATTAACCACCGAAGGGTCATCGTCGACGACGGAGAAGAAGCTCCGATCGAAGATCCACGACCACCATCACGTAGGAAAGCTCGAGATCACCTTCGTACGCGCATTCACGCTATGATCGAGTGATAAAAATATCATTTCAGTGTGAGAGGATATCTCGAGGGAACATCCTCGGAGGTAACAATGTTATACCTTCCTCTTGTTGTTTTTTTCGTATGACTTTTGTGCCCATATGCTTGAACATGTTTAGAGCCTTGGTTATTCATATGATGTGCTTCATATACTAGCTAGTAACGATATATAACCTCTTTTTGCTGTGGGATTAGCGTATTTTTTTGTTGAACGCCTTGCTTTAACCATGCATAGAGACGTTGAATATTTTTGTAACAACGTCTTCCTCTTCTTACTATTGGTTTCATATGATTTTATTCGAAGCCATGTGCTTAATCATCTATGTAGGCATGGTTTATTTTTGTAACAGTGCCCATTTTCTTCCTTGTTGATTTGGTCCAAATGCTTTTAAAAATTCACCTACTCAATCTTTGTTTTTTTGGACGTTTTCATCTTGATATCACTTCTTGGATATTATTTAAATATCGTGGATTATATTCAAATCATCTTTGAGGAATCTCTCTTCCGAGTCAATAAAGTTTAGATCATCTTGTAGCGGGACGATTATATTGCGATATAAGGAGATCATGAGATTATAAGTATATGTGGATACGAATGTCCATATGCCTTTAAAAATTCACTTTGGAAATCAGATTGGCTGTCATAGTAAGGAGTCCTCAACTAATTTTGGAGGTAGAAAATATAAGAACAATAAGGAATTTTTTTTATTCTTCATCATGGTTTATTGGTGTAGATAAATGGTAGGCATATTATATTATAATAATTGTAAACGGTTACAGGATAATAACATGATGTTCATGTCATAAAAGATGCTGGACCGTAAGAATCGACCCCCACATACGTTATATTTTTTTGGAAGATCTACAGATAGGCGTTTAGTACTGTATGCTATAAAGGCTTGTATTTGTTTTATGAAGGTTAATTGTTAAGACATTAAACAAATGTCTAATTAGTCAGACATAGTGCACAATTAATAAAAAATATAATAACTCTTTATTTGGTGTGATTCCACGTGAGTAATAGCTAACTCAAATTGCATGCCTCACTAGTTATTGATATATATTTATATATATAGTATGTTTGTTATTTAAACAATATATTATGCAAAAACAGACAGCATAAGAAACTATAATGGTTTTACCTCTCGTGAGGGACTTTTACTTCTAAACCAATAGTAATGCAAGAATATCAAATTTCATAACTTTTGTGAGATTTATATCTTGGTCTTCATACTATATACGCAACACCCTTTCATTACTTGTTTATAATGTTATCATATACTCACGGTAACTATCTACCTAAAATCATTCATGGATCAAACACATTAAATATTTTGGTGATCAATACTCAAAGCTTCTAAAGATTATTCATATCAATTCACTTATGTTGATTATCATCATATGGGTGAAGTTTCACAGTGATTGGGTAGATGGAGTTAGATGCCCCAAGGGATTGGGCATATATCATTAGGCCCTCAGATAGATGCCAAGGAGGCCGCGATTCCAACGGATGAGTTGGATGACGCGTTGCACCTAGCATCCCGGTAGCATCTGGAGTCGCTCGACGGAGTAGGCAGGTGGTGAGGTTGGCATTCTTGGTCTCTCACTTATACACGATTTTAAGGCTCATTTTAAAATTTTATGTGACCGCATCTAATTTTACTTCGAGTGTTATTATTGTGAGAGGTGTTCCGTGATGTGGTTTGAAGTTGGAGATCTGGGGTTGTGATCTTTTCCTGTACGATTAAAAAGAGGTCCTTGAGAGTCACTCAAAATGAATATCAAGTTCCCACCTAATGGAGGCCTGCGAGTCGCGTACTTGTATGTGCTAAAATAATATGAGAAATGATTAATGATCAGATGTCGATAATTGTAATTATATACTATTGTGGATTCTAACCAACTTGTAAAAATATCAAGATCATTGTGGTAGTACTTAAATAATTATTATATAAATAAATAAAATTAATTATTATGTGATCCAATGTGAATCAGAATGACTTGGTTGTTTTTCTCAGTTTCTACAATATCTGCGTATGTCAGTAGATAGAGTTGAGTGTATATTCTTTGCCTACCCTTACATTAGTTGTTATAGTGTTTGCCTCGTTACTAGGTAATTGCTCACAACATTACCCTCATGTGATCCCAACAGGTGTAGCTGAGCAACAACCGCAACAGTAGCGGCTTTCGAGGAGATTGGACTTTCTGCACCATACTTGCACCAAACCGGGTGCGTTCTACTTAGAGTAACTTATTTATTTCCGCGATATTTTATGTTCTATTTGAGAGACATTGTAGTGAGATATTTGGAGAGCTTCTTCTAGAAAATTTATAATTATATGATATATCTCATTCTATGGACATTGACTTGATTATTGTTATCGATGAGAATGGATGTTGCATTTATTTTTATTTTATATTATTTTCCTATTGTTATTTATATTTCAAATATTGATCTAATATGCATAAGATGGTTTGCTGATTATCATAGATCATGGGCATATTTAGGCCGTAGGTCTGACACTCTCGTTCCGTCGGTTTCGGTAGCCGGAGGGATGGGGCATCACACATGGCCGGGTCAATGTAATGAGTCATTATCTTAGCAAATGTTATTCATCTAAATAAGTTAATTATCGAGACCTCTTGCAACTAAATCCTAAGTAGGTAAAGGTTGAACCATGGTAGACGATCCTAATGCTAATTGGATAAGAAATGAAATTGGGTAACTTAGTGAAAGCATTGATCAATATTAAATATATTCCAATCTGAGTACTTCGAATCCATATGACATCAGGTTGTGATGTGGTTGGACCACGTTCCTAGCGTACAATGTGCTTTGGTGGTATCCATGATCAAGGTACTCTCCTATGTTGCGGATAGTGGTGCACACGACGTAGTTTCCCGTGTCGTCCTGGGTAGAGGAGTAGACGTTGCCAAGGGATGGGCTAGCACACTTGTATCCCCGGATAGAAGACTAGATTGTCGTGACCCTAGTTGCGTTGATTGGGTGACATGTAGTTCTTGACGTCACCCCAAGATTCTTCCCGAGTTGCCACGAGACATCATCTTCCGAGAAGCGCGCTTGGTAGACTAGTCTCCGCTGTACATCATACGATTAATGAGAGTAGCTAATGAGGCCCGGTCACTCGAGTTGGTTACTCGTCTTGGTTCTCATATCTCACTTGAGTTGTGCCTACAGTCGAGGACTCTTGCTGACACGTAACGGTTTCCAAATGAGTTGATTCGATTAGTCTCATTGTACTAATACTGGTGTTAGATTACTTGAAAGAGAATCGTGTTGGACATTAGATCGATACTATTGAAATGTGATTAATTTTGGAAGATAGGAGAACTACCAATGAAATGAGAATGATAATCTAAAAGGAAAGTGGGAAGGTTAGTAAAGGAAAGCGTTGGGAACTTAGTTAGGGTGCATCTACTTCAGTCATGCCTACGAAGGCCCCACAACCCTAAGATACTATGTACTTGAGAGACATTGTTTTGTACTTATGCTTTACAAAGACAGTTACTTGTTTTGCACTCTTTTGGATATGTTGCTTATGAGAACAATTTGGTATATATATCATGTGGTGAACGAAATGGATCATTCTCATGCATTTCTTTCCTTACTTTCTCTTGCAATAGATACATTTGTACGATTGTGTATGTGTTGAATGTGGATGTGATGTTTACGGGACGATTGCTGAGTATCACGATCCGTGGGATTTGATAGTTTGGTATCGGAGCAATAATACTCCATCATTCTCATAAACACCAAGTTCTCATTAGTATTAATAACAAGGGATAGTGGCTATGGTCTTCTTACCTTGACAGAGTCCATGGAAAATAACATTAGTAACATGATATAACCATGTCCATGTCTCTCTAAGTGCTAAGACGGCTACTAATATCATGGATTGTTTGCAGAACCATATCGACTTGAGTGGATTAAGATGTGGTCCAGTAGCTAACATGATTGGTTGATTTAGTTTAGGGAATGCTGACCTGTCATAAGGAGATGGAGCAGAGACTTCAATGTTAGGAGGACTCCACCTACCATCCATTATAGGATGTCAAGGACAGTGTACACCCTTCGCTCTCTCTGGAGTCAGAAGGGGAGTATGATGTAGATGCTTTACAGAGGAATCATACTACGTATACTGCTTACTAGAGGTATCAGGTGCTACGATTCTTTGGCACTACTATGCCAGTTGATGCAGAGTTGTGGATGGACCATGTGTCCAAAGTGCTACGGATCATACATGCTCTAGCAGATAGTTGCCTGACTTTTGTGGAGCTTTCATTAGCTGGATAAGCAGAGAGATGATGGCACGCCATCAGGGAGCACCTCACCGGGACCATCACTTGGAAGGACTTTGTGGATGAGTTTCGTCTGGAGTTATACACTGAGCACTTGGTAGATGGGCATAGGAGAGAGTTTGCAGAGCTGACACAGGGCTCCATGAAAGCTCAGGAGTACCTAATGAATCCACATTTCATCATCTTTATTCTATCATTTTGACTTAAAAAACCCTTAAAATGCTTGTAAATACCCTTAATTCCCGCATTTTAGCATTCGTGCATGTGCGTAAATAGTGTATAAAATACAACTTTTAATGCCAAAATAATAGAATAAAGAAAAGAAAAAGAATAAAATATTGTAAATATTTTATGACCCGAAACCCCGAGACCTAGGCATCTAGATGACTAGGTCGACAAGGAATAAAGTAGGGGGAGATAAGGGCCAAAATACAACAAAAATCCCTTTTATTTTTATTCATTCTTCATTCATTTTGGGACCTATTCTTGGTTCCACTTTTTATACCTCAAATAAAGAAATTTTGTACATGAAAGTTGTAGATAATTAAATAAAGAAAAATACAAAATTACTTTCATTCAAACATAATGTACAGACAAAAAGTTATGGTCTGAATAAAATTCTAGAATCCCAACTTCCCAGACCTGTATCTCTCAAACAAAAGCTCTAAACGCAGCAAAATCATTAATTATATATAATTTTTAATAAGCTATTTAATATAGGTGGTTTCGCATTTTACGGAGCTACGGTTTGAAAGTTGAGTTTTGGACCCCTATTGTATATTTGTACAGATTAAAATATTCATTTTATTTATTATTCATTATTTTTATAATTTTATAATTTTATAATTTTATAATTTTATAAATATTATTTATAATATATGTGTACATTAGAATCAGAGTAAAAACATAAAGAAAACACAAAAATTAAATACATGTATATAACATCTAGGTATAAGACTTGTACATATACCTATATAATTAATTCTCCTATTTTATTAAGTATACAAAACACTTTAGAAAAATAAATAAAAATATCTTTAAGTGTATGAAAACATTTTGTTAATATATAAAATAATAAAAAATAAATAAAATTAAATATACAAAATAAAAAAAATAAAAATATTAAAATATATAGATATGTATACCTATATAGGCCTAAAAAGGCAACTTGTATTTTTAAACCTCAAATAAATAAATTTAAATCATATTAAAATACTTCAAAAATAACAAACATTTTTTATTTAATAACCTAAAAATAATAAATTCATTTGCTATTTTAAAATAATTTTTGAAGTTTTTTTGCCACAAAATTTTCTGGTTGGTCCACGTGGACCAACCAGGAGCTTCCGCTGGTTGACCTCGGTCAACTCTCTGACCGAGGTCTGTACCTGTGTTAGAAGTGGTTTTTGACTTGGTTTCTCGGACTTTTCGAGGAGCCATCTTTCACCATCTTGTGTAACTCTCTTCTTGACTTTTGATCCTCGATCGATGGGCATCCACGCCCAGGTGAAATCTAGGCAATCGAATCAACGCATCGCCCGATGTGCCTCGATCTTCTAGTCGCCCCATCAACCCTTTATATGGAGCCCCAATTTTCAAACTCAAATTTGAACCCCTTTTGGTCCGCCATCCTCCTCCCTTTGGTGCTCCCCGGGTAGCTGGAGGTGACAGCTCCATCGCCCTCGCGTCAGGCGAGTCGAGGAGGGCCTGAGGCGGCTCCACCATCTCCGCCAACTCTGGCGTCGAGGTTCCCCTACCTCAGGTACACCACCTTCAAGGGCTTTGTTTTCCTTCAATTTCTTTTGCTCTTTTTGTTCCCCGTAGTCTTAGGATCAGATCCCCCAAGAATCTTCGCGTTTCATTCATCCAATTACCCATTAGATCCCTCGCCGGAGCTCGCTCCGGCCGCCATCTCGCGCCACCGTCCCTCGTCGACATTCACTCCACCGACCGCTGAGGCACTTTGCCCTCATCGGTCTAACACTTTTTGCAGGTCCAGTGACGCATAGGAGACGCCAGCGGCTCGTTTTGAGCCTCGCCGGAGGACCCAGGAGCCCACCAGCTCCGTCGAGCCCTCTCGCGAGCTCCGGCCACAGTCGGAGTGTTTTGGAGTGCCCAGGAGCTAGAGGACCACCCCAGGAAGCCTCCCGACCATCCTTGAGCTCGAAAGAACGCCAGAATGCCGAGATCGAGGGCAGAGAAGTTCACCACGCCGGTGGTTCTTCCTTGTTCTTGCTCATCGCCCCTCCGCCGTCCGATTGGGGGCACATTCTAGATCGCACGCCAGCCGTTGGATCACGCCGCACGTAGATCGTCAGATCTTCTTGGAAGATCTCAGCCACCCCAGCACGAAACGGTGTGCACCGTTGGATCGTCGACACATGGCAAGTGAGAGAGAATCAGCTGTCCGATCCTTTCGCCTGGGTATTTTGCATCTTTAACCCCGAGGATTTTTGTATTTATTTATTAGTATTAAATCTTTCATTTGCAGTGTCAAAGTTTGTAATATTTGCACTTAAACCCCCACACTTTCTTTATTTGCACATAGGTCCTTGTCCACGTTACCTCATGTGACTGGTGCATATGGGGTGGGGGACATTTTGCAAGGACCCCCCTGCAGGTCTTTATTTCATTTTAGTCTAGGAAAAGTTCTATTCATTGTAATAGTTTTGGATATTTTGCAACTGAGCCCCTAAGGTTTTCAGTAATTACAAGTAGGTCCCTGTAAGGCACGCGTGTAACACGTGCGTAGGTGAGATTTTTGCGCTTGTGCTGCTGCGAGTTTTGAAATTTACATTTGGTCCTGGAACTTCATTAATTAGTTATATATTTTGTGGAAAAATTGCACTGTGGCCCTGAAATTGTGGATATTTACATTTATGCCCTGCTAGTGTTGATTTCTCTATTTGTTGTCTCTATTCATTTCATGCATCTATAAAATCGTAAAAATTCCCAAAAAATTAAGTTAAGCTCCTGTTTAGTTGCTCTTTCAGCATATTTTTGTTTTACATTTTTATTGCATTTTTATATTTATAAAAATTCAAAAACACGCATTTTCTTTACCGTCTGCATTAGAAAATACATAAAATTAACAAAACCCCTTGAAAAATTCCAAAAAAATTATATTTTGTGTGTTCCTGTGTGTTTTAACTTCAATCCAAAAATCACTAAAAAATTCAAAAGAAAATTTCTAAAAATTACAAAAACCTTAAAAACTTTATAAAAATATAAAAAACTCCCGAAAAATCTTATAAATATAATTTTGCTCTCTGAATTTTCTCTGTTTTATTATCTTCAATTTAAAATTAGTTTGAGGATTTTTGAACTCTGTTTAATATTTTTCATCCTCATTTTAGTTTCAGCCTTTTAGTTTATTCACTGTTTTCGGTATTTTTTGCCTTTACAAATACCAAAAAATTAGGAAAAATATAGAAAAATCACAAAAACATCATAAAAATATAAAAAGCCCAAAAAGATTTTATTTCCTGAATTTTGACTATCTATACCTCTTTTGATAAATATATTAGCTTGCTTTTCTTATATTGTGTAATTATTTTATTAAAAGAAAAGAAAATTTAAAAATATAAAATACAAAAAGAAAGGACAAAATCAGAAAATCAAAATATAAAATTAAAAAAATTAAAAATTAAAACCCCACAAAAATATCACACTTGTAGGCATTTGATCACATTCACTCTTGAGCACTTTTTCGATTTATTATGTCTGCCCCCTGTGTTCGACCTCTACACATACTTGCACTATACACACCTTTGTTGTAGAGTTATAATAAATTTTAAGTCCGCACATTTACTTTCATTGCTTGATTTACTTGTTGTGGGTTAATTGTTGATTTAGCCCAGATTTATTGAGGGTCGCCACAGCGACTGTGTCTCCGCCCTGTGTGAGATACATTTAGACCCCGATAAATCTGTGTTAATCAAATGGCGTCGTTGTCGGGGAGCAACAACGTATAGATCGGCATTTTGTTTGTGATTATCTACCTACCATTTTCACTTCATTTATTTCATTATTTTATATATATATTTTTGAGCTGTAACCTCCTCTCTTTGTTGACTTTGTTCGAGGCACCGCAGATTGAGGGAGGCAAGTTTCCCTAGGCGCCTGTGCACCCACGTGAAGCCAGCTTCGGCCTGCTCAAAGAAGACTTAGAGATTTTTGTAGATTTTGCTCTAGTTTCCTTTCTTGTCTATATTTGTGTAATTTAAGTAAGAGAGTGACCATTTATTGTAACTTAAACGGGACTTGGACACTGCTACACTTCACGAGGTCCAATATCCGAGGGATTGTTCCCTTGAGGGCCTCATCGGCTTTCACGGTTTTCTCGTCGGTTTTGTTTTCTTCGATTTTCTTTTATTTTGATTCACGAAGATTTTGGCCCCTAGATTTAGGATTTTATTTTGATTGTGACGTAATTAATTAGGACCCCACACCTAATATCTTATCTGTGCCTATAGATCGTTAAGTGGACCTTATTAATAACTCACAAAAGAAAAAGCTAATTTGGTCACCTGAGGGGTCACGTGCCGCTAGAGGACGTATACATCGCTGGCAAAATCCGTTGTGGCGGACACCGATTGGCATCAGAGACTGGATCCCGACCTCTCTTGTTGACCTTTTAGCTATTGTTCTTCTCGTGTAGAAATTCTTGTCTAAGGCTGATTTCTTCTTGCATCATATAGGCAGTTTATTTCTTGTCTTTTAATTTATGCGCGGATCACCCTGCATGTAGAGTGTTGGAGAGAGGTACGCATTTCTATCTCTGCATGCATCATTGTGTTTGATCGCGCATCGGCTTTTCCGACTCCCTCTCCTGTTTTGTTGAACTTTAAATAACTCAGGAAATTGTAAAATTTGTTAGGCAATGTTTTTATTCAGAAAAAGACTAAAAAAAAGTGATAACCATAAAATTGGGACTGCTAATGCAAACTTGACTTTAAAACTCACCTCATCAAAAATTTTTGGCTTGGGGAGAGTAACCCCTTGATTTATCTGCAACGAGAGAGTGACTCGCACACTAGGCTAGAGCCATACTTGAACTCCTCTCAGACTACTGCTCTAGGGTTAGTCGTTCTCCAGTGAGGATATCTCCGGTAACCGGTAAAGCAGATCGTGACGTCCTTTGCAGAGTGGATTGATCGGGTAGCAGGTAAACGGTCCGCAATTCATACTGGCTGGGAAAGATCTAGCCTTAGTTCAGGACAGTCTCCTAGGAGCATTGGGTTCCTACCAGCTCTCTTAATCACTCTGATAGATTGATTGATCACCTTAATAAAATTGAAAAGATAATTGACCGAGCCTTTACGGTCATCAGCTCCAGTGTTGTGTAGGTAAACCGGGGGTTTGTTTTCACATCTTATTTGCATTCCAGATCTCATCCGCCCTTTTCCCAGATCAAAATGATGGGAAGGAGATCCCTTAGGCCACGTCTGGTGGCACCGCTATCGAGCACTCCTTCCTATTCATCTAGGTCGGCTTCAGGGAGTCCAGACCCACTCTCCGAGCCTGAGTTTACGTCCACCCTGTTCCCCCTCGACCACCCTTCTTCTTCTATCAGTCCTGTAGTGTCAGAATTCAGTGCAGCACAGAGTTCAGAATATTTGACGGCACATGAGATGGGTTATTTTGCCTTTGCAGAGACCCAAGCTATGGCCGGTAGAGATGAACACTCAGATGAGCAAGGTGACCACCACCGCATCCACTACCGAGCAGAGACCTGTACCTGATGCACCTTCACTGATTCTAGCTGACTCCGAGGCCTATGACATATCTGATGATATTAGAAAAGTTTGCTTTATGACCGCTGATGAGACCCAAGAAATCCTCCGAAAGGGGGAAGACTCGGAAAGTATAGACCTCAAAGTTCCTCCTTCTGGTGTGTGGCGATGTGTTGATGAAATCTGTGGGATTTACATGATTGATACCAAAGCGGAGGGCAGACACCAAGACTAGACATGACATACCTGGTTTGACTACTTCCACTGATAAGTCTGTTCCTGGTCACTCAAATGTGGTTATGATTGAGGCCGGTTATGATCTTAATGCTTATTTTCAGAAATTCGGGCCTTTGATGAGAAAGATGATCTGGTTGAGATTATAGAGGACGAACAGAGTTCGACTACTTCCACTGATGAGTTCGTTCCTTTAGGTTTTGACTTGGATGAGACCTCGCATGACGACACTGATTACACTACTTCCGATGATGATGAGTTCGTCCCTTTTCACTTTGATATCAGCGAGACACCCAAGGCTGGACCTAGTCGTACTTCTTCCTATATTCTGCCTGTGCCTTCACACCATAGGATCACCGAGGATATACACCCTGTCGACCCTGATCAGCTTCCATACACTATGGACCCCGATGTCGACTTGCACCACACCAGATCTATCCCTCAACGGTCCCGCAAGAAGGTTCGCTTTCTACCTTCTTGACCCTATGCACATCCATCTCTGTTGTACATTCTCTTTTGTTCACCTCTATCCCTCTACCGTATTGCTCATCTACCCCATTCTCATGTGTGCCTTGCTTAGGACATACTTTGTCCTAAATATAGGGGGGTCGATGAGCCGAGTGTTCATTCGTCGTTCCATTTCATCACCCTTATTGTTGCCTATACTTAGGGCTTCTTTTACCCTAAGTATCGGGGGAGTGATGCGCACATCCGTTTCTTTCTTCTTCCATCTTATGCATTTCTCTTTTCTTCTTTTCTTCTTTTCTTCTTTTCCTTTTCTATTTTCTTTTTCTACTGAAAAAGGTGTCGCCCCTTTTTGACAGTCTTCTATACTTAGGACATACTTTTTCCTAAGTATAGGGGGGGTGCACCCCGGGTTATTTTATCCTTCGATCCTCTCCATTGTCTCCTCTTCTTGTCTATACTTAGGGATATCTTACCCTAAGTATAGGGGGAGACAATCTGAGTACGATCTGTTCATTCCCACCCTTGACCCTCCCTACTTTGTGTACAGTCTGCTATACTTAGGATTATTTGATCCTAAGTACAGGGGGGACGGTCAACTTCTCATTCAGTCATTCATTCATCGCTTATTCGTTTATTTATTAGACTTGTCTATACTCAGTATGAGTTATGTCTTCTCTTTTCTCTCCGATCTACGAGGACATAGCTCAAGCTAAGTAAGGGGGCGTATATAATGTGTATATACTTTAGCCATAACTCGTACTTTCGTATTTTTCTAAATAATGTGGCTAATAATCTTTTTAAAATTTATTAAAAACCCTAATAAAAAGATGTTGATTATTCCTCAAATTCTTTTTGTATATACTGATTAATAAATCAAGTGAAATTGTTTTTTGCAAAATGTTTGAAAAATAGTTTGAAAATCTTTGTGAAAATCTTTTGAAAACTATTTGGAAAACGTTTGTTACATGTTTTCAACCTTTGTAAAAATGTTTGGTTTGGAAAATTTATTTTCTTTGTGTGAAATAAAATGCTTGAAAAATGATTTGCAAATGGTTTGAAAAATGGTTGCAAAAATATTTGAAAAATCTATATATATTATTTTGATAAACCTTTGCAAAATGATTTTCAAATATGTGTACATGTTTTTAAAAATTGTTTGTAAAAAGTATTTTGGACTATAGTTTTCAAAAGTATTTGAAAAATGATTTTTAAATAAATTTGAGGAATATATACATCACATCAAAATCCATTATAGGTATATTTATAAAATGGACTACTTACCCTTGTAAATTCTTAAAATCCACTTCTTGTAAATATAAGATGCATCCCTGCGTAAATATTTGTACCTAGTTTTTATCCAATTTTTTTCGTTTTTGAAAAGCCCAAAAACATTTGCAAAATTAAAATACCAAAAACATCTGAAAAATCTTTTTGAATAATACAAAAATGCATAAGCATCCTCTTTTCAAAAATCCATAAAAAGTTCAAAATCTTGAAAATTGTATCACAAAAATATTTTCTGCATTCTGCATAACATTTGCATAGCATGAGCATTTTTCGGATCAAGTTTGATAGTTGAACAAGTCTAAATAAAATCCATAGATTGGACCTTGGTTGGACCTTAAAATCTACCTAAAAACATGAACCTTATAGGGGCTGGAATTGTGGTACTTCAGGTCTAGTTGACTTAATTCTTTGAGGATCACGAGACTTTGTTCAATGGATTCTGACTGCCTAAGTTGAGTATTTCGGAGCACACGCACGACCCTTGTTGATAATGACCTAACTTGGACACCTGCACCTTTCACTTGGCTCGACTCAGTTGGAGTGGTGAGGGGATTGGATTTGTCGGTATGAGACGCACACAAGTGGAAACACTTGTCCTCTTCTAGGAAGGGAAGTGCACCCCAACCCGTACAGTGATGAGGAATTCTAAAGACAGGAGAGTGTGGGTTGCAATAAAGCTTCAAAAGAGGCATAGTCTATTGGCTCAAGAGGAAAAACTCCCTATGTAAATGATGTTGTATATAGTATTTCAAAAAAAAACTCCAAAAAAGTGGACATGCCTGTACAAAAATAAAATGCCTGCCGGAGTGTACATATGTTGTAAAGCCAATAAGCAAGCTTGAGTTCCAAAGTCATATCATGTGAGCCTGCAGCTGGATGACTTTACTACACTGGTCTTGCATCCTAGGATAGGTATCTACACTGGCTACCGTCCATTCTTCTCTTCACCCCCTCCTCTTGAGCTGGTTGCCACTTGAACTTAGAAGGGAATATCCCGCTCCTCGAGGAAGGAGTTATTGGATTGGGGTATCATTGGGTTGGCATATTGGAGAAGTCAGTCTCTTTGTCATTCTAGTTGGGGAGAGCCACTATCACTTACACTGTACGAGTCAGATTCATAGTCGTAAGGGTTTACGTATGAGTTGAGATATTCCTGACCTGGCTATTGAGGAGACTTGAGCAAAGTTTTGGGATTCTCGAAGGCTGTTGGATTTCAAATACGATTCTCATTAAGGTTCGCCCGCACTAAAATTCCAAAGGTCCGACTTAAGCTCCAAACTTTGATTTTGTGAAGACAAGTTTGATAATTAAACTTAATACAGCTTTCTTCTTTTCCTTTTCTTTGTTTTTCTTTTCTGCACTTATTGCATAAGTGTTTGCTAGGGACTAGCAAAGGCAAAGTATAGGGGGGGTGATGAATCCACATTTCATCATCTTTATTCTATCATTTTGGCCTCAAAAACCCTGGCAAATGCTTGTAAATACCCTTAATTCCCGCATTTTAGCATTCATGCATTTGCGTGTAAATAGTGTATAAAATACAGTTTTTAAAGCCAAAATAATAGAATAAAGAAAAGAAAAGAAAAAGAAAAAAATTTTGTAAATATTTTATGACCCGAAACTCCGAGACCTAGGCATCTAGATGACTAGGTCAATAAGGAATAAAGTAGGGGGAGATAATGGCCAAAATACAACAAAAATCCCTTTTATTTTTATTCATTCTTCATTCATTTTGGGACCTATTTTTGGTTCCACCTTTTATACCTCAAATAAAAAAACTTTGTACGTGAAAGTTGTATATAATTAAATAAAGAAAAATACAAAATTAATTTCATTCAAAAATAATGTGCAGACAAAAAGTTATGGTCTGAATAAAATTCCAGAATCCCAACTTCCCAGACCTGTATCTCTAAAAAAACTCGAAAACATCAAAATAACCTTTAATCATATATAATTTTTAATAAGCTATTTAATGAAGGTGGTTTCGCATTTGGCAGAGCTACGGTCTAAAAGTTGAGTTTTGGACCCCTATTGGATACTTGTACAGATTAAAATATTCATTATATTAATTATTCATTATTTTTATAATTTTATATTTTTATAATTTTGTAAATATTATTTATAATATGGGAGCTGGGAGCCTGCACCTGAGGGTGTAGGTAACTCCCTGCATCCACCCTTTTTTTTCATTATTTTTGATTTTTTCGAAAAAAATCTTTGGGGGATTTACTTAATATATTAAGGGGAATATGTGTTTCAAGTTTCATGCAAAACAAACATTCCTAACATGTTCATCTAGAATCATTTTCTGCAATTCTAGACCGTTAAAATTTGATGATCTTGATGGAGATGATAAAAGTCTGAAATAAGTTGAAGTTGGAATGACACCATGGTGATATATAGTGATCTAATTATCCCAAGGTTTCATTTTAAAAAAATAAAAAAAAAATCATGAAAAAATGACCCGGGTGTAGGTAGTTATCTACACCCCTGGGTGTAGGATCCCTTTTCTATTATAATATATATATGTATATTAAGATCAGAATAAAAACCTAAAGAAAATACAAAATAAAAACACCTGTATATAATACATAGGTATCATACCTGTACATATACCTATAAAATTAATACTCATATTTTATTAAGTGTATAAAACACTTTAGAAAAATAAAATAAAAATATATTTAAGTGTATAAAAATATTTTATAAATATAGAATAATAAACAAAATTAGCAAAATCAAATACATAAAATAAAAAAAATAAAATATTAAAATATATAGATATGTATACCTATATAGCCTATAAAAGAAAACTTGTATTTTTATACCTCAGAGAAATAAATAAAATCATGATAAAATACTTTACAAAATAACAAATATTTTTCAATTTATAATCCAAAAATAATAAATTCATTTACTATTTTAAAATGAATTTTTAATCATTTTTCGGGGCTTTTTCCTGGTTGGTCCACGTGGACCAACTAGGGGGCGGTCAGCATTAACCGCGGTCATATGTCTGTCATGCTTGCCTGCCCCTTGTCAGACATGGTTTTTGACCCCGCTTCTCGATTTTTTCGAGGCTCTATCTTGTACCATTTCGCGTAACATGCTTCTTGACTTTTCCTCGAACATTGGTGATTCACGCCCTCATCTTTCCTAGGGCCTTGGACCATCAATTTTGTCGATCTGCCTCGTTCTTCCCAGCCTGGTTGTCAACCCTTCTTATAGCCACCCGACTTCCATTTTCGAATTTGAACCCCTTTTCGTCCACCATCCTCCTCCTTTTCGTGCTCTCCCGGTAGCTGGAGGTGACAGCTCCATCGCCCTTGTGTCAGGCGAGTCGAGGAGGGCCTGAGGCGGCTCCACCATCTCCGCCAACTCCGGCGTCGAGGTTCCCCCACCTCAGGTATACCACCTTCGAGGTCTTTGCTTTTCTTCATTTTCTTTTGCTATTTTTGTTCGCCTTAGTCTTAGGATCAAATCCCTCCATTTAGTTTCGCGTTTCACCCGTTAGATACCCAAATCGTACCCTTGCCGGAGCTCGCTCCGGCCGCCATCTCGCGCTGCCATTCCCCGTCGCCATTCACTTTGTCGACCGTCGAGGCAGTTTGCCTTCGGCAGTCTAACCCTTTTTGCAGGTCTTGTGCACCACATGAGACACCTGGGGCTCGTTTTTAGCCTCGCCGGAGGACCTAGGAGCCCGCCAGCTCCGTCGAGCCCTCCCGCGAGCTCCAGCCACCACCAGAGTATTTTGGAGCGCCCAGGAGCTAGAGGAACGCCCCAGGAAGGAGCACAGCCACTTTTGGAGCTCAAAGCGTCGCCGGGGGCCGAGATCGGGGCTGAGGAAGGTCAGCTCCACCGACCTTCTTCCCCATTCTTCGTCCGCGACTCCCCGCCATTGATTCTCGGCTGGGCTCCAGATCGAGCAGCCACTGTTAGATCCCCTTGCGCCTCAGTCGTTGGATCACTCTTTGGGGATCTAATCGTGGCCGCTAACTACGAAACATCACCGATCGTCAGATCTTCGCCACGTGGATAAGTGAAGTGATGTACGCCGTAGGATCGCCTAGCTTTGGGTATTTTGCATTTTCTACCTTTAGTGTTTGTGTATTTATTTATTAGTATTAAAACTTTCATTTGCAGTTTAAAACTTTGGTAATAATTGCACTTAAATCCCCGTACTTTTCTTATTTACAATTAGGTCCTTGCCCACATCACCTCACGTGACTCGTGCACATGGGGTGGTGGACATTTTGCAAGAACCCCCTAAGGGTTTTCGTATTTTGTTTTAGTCCAGGAATTTCTTTATTATGTGTTATATTTTTGGAAGAATTGCAAATAGCCCCTCAAGTTTTTGTTATTTCTATGTAGGTCCTCGCCATGCACGTGCTAGTCACGTGTGGGCCTGGAAAAATTGCAGGCTTACCCTTGGGATTCTGGCTATTTGTGATTGGTCTTGGATTTTTGTTTAATAGCTATATATTTTGCGAAAAAATTGCACTGTGGCCCCTGGACTTCTGGATATTTACATTTATACCCCTTCTAGTGTTGATTTTTCTATTTGTTGTTTCTATTTATTGCATGCATCTATAAAATCCTAAAAAATCCACAAAAATTAGCACAAGTTCTTGTTGCATTCTACTTTCATGTCATATTTTTATTTTGCATTTTTATTGCATTTAAATATTTATAAAAAAATAAAAAACAAGTATTTCAGCCCTGTATGCATTATAAAATACCTAAAAATTATAAAAACTTTTGAAAAATTCCAAAAATCTATATTTTGTGTATTTAAGTGTGTTTTATATTCAGACCAAAAATCATTAAAAATATAAAAGTAAAACTCCAAAAAAAAGAAAACTCCTAAAAACTTTATAAAAATACTAAAAATTCAGAAAAATCCTAAAAACATAATTTTTATCTCTAAATTTTCTCTATTTTATTGTCTTTAATTTAAAATTAGTTTAAAGAATTTTGGACTCTGTTTGATATTTTTCATCCTCATTTTAGTTTCAGCCTTTTATTGTATTCACTATTTTCATTATTTTTGACTTTAAAAATACCAAAAAATAGGAAAAATAAAGGAAAATCACAAAAACATCATAAAAATATAAAAAGCACAAAAATATTTTATTTCCTAATTTTTTGCTTATTTTACCTATTTTTCTCTCTATATTATATCTCTCTTTCTTTTATTGCATATATACTTCCTTAAAGAAAAAGAAAATATAAAAATACAAAATACAAAAAGAAAACACAAAATCAGTAAATTAAAAATAAAAATATATTAATATAAAATTAAAAATTAAATAAAAAAATTAAAAATTATAAACCCACAAAAATAGCTCACTTGTAGACAAATCATCACATTCACATTTTGAGCTTGATTACCCGATCTATCCTTTCTGCTCCCTGTGTTCGACCTCTACACTGCTTGCACACTATACACATTCTTTGTAGAGTTATAATAAATTTTAACTCCGCACCGCCTTTCATTGTTTGATTTCTATTGTGGGTTAATTGTTGTCTGAAGATCCGGATTTCGCGCGGTCGATTCGACGACTGTGTTCCTGCCTTGTGTGGAACACAAGACCGCCCGATTTTCGTCTTCAACAGTACCTAATCCATTATACATTGTTTGAACACCACTCTTCTACCACTACATCATACCCACATGAGTACTTGTAGAAGTTCATCTGTGGCATGAGACAAGAGGTATAGGATTTTGTGTCTACCCTAGACCTTACCTCTATTAATGAGATGATGGAGAAGGTGATGAGGTGGGAGGTTACTCAAAGTCGGCAACTTGTAGGACAAACTCAGTTGCAGTCCCAACATTTTAGTAGGCCAGCATGTTGAGGTTCTTTCTGTTCTCATCGAGATCGTCGCTTCCACCCATTTGTAGCAATAGAAATAGCTAGCATTTCTACACAACCCCATGCCTTAGAGCACGTCTTGGATGATTACAGTACCACATTTGATTGTCCCTTGATACACCTACATAGTTAGAGACAATAGGGAGGCGGCATTGTGTTTGGAGAATCATTGTCATAGAAGGCTTGTTTTCATTATCAATGGTCTGGTCACTTCAGAGCCTGGTGCCCATTACTTGCTAGAAACTTTAGTGCACCTCAGAAGAGTGCAAGGCCCAACACTTCTCTCCAATCTCGAGGATCCAATTTCCATCACAAATATAGGGGATTCGAGCCTCCTCCACCACAACCGACATATAACGCCGCATGATACAGTTCTTCACAGACACAATGAGGGTGTTGAATGACGATACCCAGGAGCAAGCACATGCCTCTGGCTCAACCATCTAAGGTATGATTTCTATAGATGTATTTTCATTCCATGTTTTATTTGACCATGGCATCCCATACTCGATTTGTGCACACCATTTAGTGCCCACTTTGGGCAAGCCAAGCATGAGTACCTTGATCCCATACTACATAAAGGGCCCAAGGGGCTTGTTGTTAGTCATTAGACATGCCATTGAGGATGTAGTAGTATAGATCGTTGGGCATCTCATGCCTGTTTTTCTACTAATGATATAGTTGGATGATTTCAATATTATTCTAGGCATGGATTTGTTAGAGAAACATCATGCATTCTTAGATTACTTTGGGAAGATGATTGCCTTCCGTCTACCAAAAGTAATAACCTTCCATTTTGATGGATGTACATCAGACACAGAGGTTGAGTACATCTCTGCTTTGAGATCACAACAGGTTCTGTTCCAGGGATGTGTGGGATATCTTAAATATATAGTTGACACATCCACCCAAGATAGAATGGTTGAGGACATCAAGGTTGTTCTAGAGTTCCCTGATGTGTTTCATGATGATCTTCTCGTATTATCACCATAGCGGGAGATAGAGTTCTATATTGTGCTGCTACATGACACTCAACCGATCTCTATTCCTCCATACAGGATGGCACTAGTCGAGCTCATGGATCTCAAGGTGCAACTGCAAGATTTGATTGAGAAGAGATTCATTCGCCCCAATACATCACCATGGGGAGTGTCAGTCCTCTTTGTAAGGAAGGACGGATCCATGAGATTGTGCATTGACTACATCCATATCAACAAGCGAATTTTTAAGAACTGTTATGCACTCCCATGTATTGATGTTCTCTTTGATCAATTGTGGGGAGCACCAATGTTCTCCAAGATTGATTTACAATTTGGATATCATCAGTTGAGGATCAAGGATTCGAACGTACTGAAGTCTTCATTTCGTACGAGATACATACACTACGAGTTTGTCGTGATGTCATTTGGGCTCATGAATGCACATGCCACTTTTATGGACATGATGAATAGGATCTTTCATCCATATTTGGACAAAATTGTTGTGGTATTCATAGAAGAAGATGTGTTGATTTATTCTCATGATGAATATGAGCATGAGTCGCATCTTCGGACTATTCTGTAGAGTGCATCGGTTATGTGAAGTACAACAAGTGTGAGTTTTGGTTATTTGAGGTGGTGTTTCGTGGCCACGTGATTTCAGGTGTGGGATTTCTATTGATCCCGTGAAGATCGAGGTAGTTGTATCTTGGGAGCTGCCAAAAAAATCACTGAGGTTCGCAACTTCCTTGACCATGCTAGGCACTACTGACGTTTCATTCAGGGGTTTTCTCAGTTAGCCCTTCCCCTTACTTAGTTGATGCAAAAGAATGAGCCATTTGTTTGGAACGACAATGTGAGTAGAGCTTTTGTACATTAAAGGAGAAATTGACTTCTGCACCTATTTTGACCCTTTCTTCTAGTATGTTGGACTTAATGATTTACATAGATGCATCCATCGAAGGATTGGGCGTTGCATTGATGCAGCGAGGGTAGGTTATAGTATGTGTCACGGTAGTTGAAGATTCATGAGCATAGCTACCCCACACACGACTTGGAATTGGCAGCAGTTGGCTTCATATTGAAGATATGATGTCACTACTACGAGTTTACACTTGAGATATTCACGGATCACAAGAGACTCAAGTACATCTTTCATCAACAAGAATTGAATACGGGGTAGAGACGTTGGATGGAGTTGTTGAAGGACTATGATTGTGTCGTCTCCTACCATCTTGGTAAGGGAAACCTTGTGGCAGATGCCCTGAGCAAACGGACACATACGAAGGGAGCAACAACTTTGTTATAGAGTTGGGATGTGCTTCCTGCACTTAGTGATTGGCACCCATTTGATAGCACATCAGATGCATCAACTATACTAACAAAGTACAATAGCTTGTAGAACCGCATCGAGCATGGTCAATCGACAGACCAGAGATTACATGAAATATACCATAGATGTCTGAAGGACGAGTATGATGGATTTAGAGTTTGCAAGTCTATCCTGTGGACGAGTGACCGCGCTTATGTCCTAGATGATAAGGAGCTGGGGAGAGACATCTTGTGTGAGGTACACAGTTCCAGACTTTCCATTCATCCATGTAGCACAGAGATGTACAGAGACCTTTGTAAACACTTTTGGTTGGAACGCATGAAGAGGGATGTAGATTCACATGTTAGGCAATGCCTCACTTGTTAGATGATTAAGGCAAAGCATCGACACCCTCCTAGTTTACTTGAGCCTCTTCTCATTCATGTGTAGAACTAGGAGAGCATTTCTATGGATTTTGTTACGGCATTGCCACGTACTATAAGCGATCAAGATGCAGTTTGGGTGATTGTTGATCGATTGACCAAGTCAGCCCATTTCATTCCTGTTAGCAAGACTTACACACTAGCACAGCTTGCCAGACTCCATGTTCAACATTTAGTAAGATTGCATGGGATTCCTAAAGAGGTGATTTCAAATAGAGTATTCATGTTTCACCTCACATTTCTAGGGAAAGTACATGAGGGCATTAAGTACCGAGTTACATCTCAGTATTGCATATCACCGTCAGATAGATGGACAGTCTGAGAGGACCGTTCAGTCACTTAAGGATTTACTTCATTCTTGAGCAATGGAGTGGAAAGAATCCTAGAAGGGTCATCTTACTTTGACATAATTCACATACAACAGCAGCTTTCATTCCAGCATCGACATGGCACCATTTAAGGAACTGTACAGGCAACGATGCACTACACCTTTGAGTTGGCAGCATGTGGGAGATAGTACTCTTTACACCATTGAGAACATCGAAGATACTATTAGAGCTGTTGAGATGGCATGACAGAAGTTGCTGACAACTCGGAGTCGGTAGAACAGTTATGCGGACCGTCGATGATGGGACCTTGAGTTTTAGGTTTTGTATATTAACTTTGAGCTTTTAAACATAAGTTGTTCCTAACTCTACATATCTAAGAATCCCTTATTATTTCAGGTTGGGGATTTTATTTTTTGACAGTATCTTCAATGAAGGAAGTATAGAGATTCGGTGCTCGAGGCAAGTTGGCACTGAAGTTCATTGACCCATTTGAGATTCTAGCTGGTATAGGGAAGGTTTCTTACAGAGTGGCACTTCAACCACACCTTGAGGTTGTTCATGATGTATTTCACGTGTCTAACCCACACAAGTTTGTCAAGGACCCCAAACATGTGATATCACACGAGGACTTGGCCGTCTAGATGAATCTTTTCTTTTCTGAGGCTCCAGTGAAGATATTCGACTGAGCAGTTAAGAGTCTACGAAAGAATGAGATTCCCTTGATCAAGGTCCTCCGGAGAAGGTAGAATGTGGAGGAGGCTATATGGTAGCCTGAAGAAGACATGAGGGAGAAGTGTCCTCGACTATCCTATTTGAGATTTTTATGGGTTTCGTTTTCCTTGAGATTTTTATGGGTTCGTACAATAGAAACACACAATAAATAAATATTAAAGGCAGGAAGATACTTAATTATCGAGGATGAGATTTCCTTTGAGATTTTTTAATGTGAAACCCTGAAATACTAAAAATAATATAACTCAATTTTTGATCAGATCCATTATCCAAAATGGACAAATAAGGACTCTATCTTATAGCACTCTTCAAGAAAATTCCAATGAGCCTAAGAACATCGATAATGGTTATTGTATGCGAAAGTTATGTGCGGAATACAGTGGTTTGCAGCTTTTGAGCCATGAACCTAAGCCTATACAAAGACTAGGTGGCAGAACCACTTACTCAATTTATCCACACTCATCGCTGGAGCTTCTCCCCAGAGCTCACTAGAGCTCTTCCACCGACGACTTTTCTGACCTTCGATCAACAATCCGAAGGCATTGTTTCGAAGAGGATGATGAGGTCCACACCGTGCTAGCTTGTGTTTCACGCTAAGCACCTAGAAAAGAGGAGATATCAGGGAATGGCCCCTGAAGGTATAGATTTTGATTTTGTATGCGAAAGTTATGTGTAAAATACAGTGGTTTGTGGATTTTGAGCTACGAACTCGAGTCCATGTAAAGACTAAGTGGCAGAACCACTTACTCAATTTATCCACACTCATCGTCGAAGATTCGCCCTAGAGCTCGCCAGAGCTCCGCTGCCGATGACTTTTCTGACCTTCAATCAGTAATCTGAAGGCATTGTTTCGAACAGAATGACGAGGTCCACCCCATGCTAGCTTGCGTTTCATGCTAAGCACCTAGAAAGGAGGAAATATCATGGAATGAACCCTGAAGATACATATTTTGATTTTTTTGCCTTGTTATTGGGTCACACGTCTTTTGTACACCGCATATTCATAGTTTTCGCGTCAACCTGATGTTTGGACCATCCAAGATCATGCATGCAAAGTCAGATTTCATATTGTATTATCGACTTCCATCATGATTCACGAGAGATCTGGTAGTCCGAGAAATATGAAACTTAGGTCAGATTTATTCTTGTTCCTTGCTATATACAATCATGTAATATGTTTCGAAATCAGAGACGAAAAATCAAACACGAAATAGGACCACCCATCACATTCAACTGTATTTTTTGAGAGTTTTCATCATTGGAAAAATATGAAATATAAGTCATATTTATCCTTGGTGAATGCTCTATCTATGCATCTAGTTTATTTTGAAATCTAAAACAAAAAATTGGACACCAAATAGTAGCACCAACTCACGATCTATAGCTTTGATCAACCATAGAAGTGGTCTGATCGATGTAATGAGTCAATATCTTAGCAAATGTTAGTCATCTAAATAAGTTAATTACCTAAATATAGTGAGACCTTTTGCATCTAACTCTTAAGTGGTTGAATGGTGAATCATGGCAGATGATCTGAATGCTATTTGAATAAGGAATAAAATTGGGTAACTAAGTGAAATGATTGATCAATGTTAAATCTATTCCAATATGAGTATTTTGAATCTGTATGACATTTGATTGTGCCATGGTTAATACCCTTTCCCATCGTGCCTTGTGATTTGGTGGTCTCCACGATCGAGGCTCTCTCTCGTGTTGAGGATTGTAGTGTGTACGGTGTAGTTTCCCCTGTCATCTTAGGTATCATGTTGGGCGTTAGATCGATACACTTGAAATGTAATTAATTCTAGAAGATAAGAGAACTATTAATGAAACGAGAATGATAATCTAGAAGGAAAGTGGAAATGTTAGTAAAGGAAAGTGTTGGAATCTTACTTAGGGTGCATCTACTTCACTCATGCCTACGGAGGCCCCCCCACCCTAAGATACGATGTATCTTGGAGTCATGGTGTGAGACTCTCGTGGTCAAGACCACAGACTATTTTCATTAATAATAGTTGTGTTGGAAAGCATTAAAAGAAAAGATCAACATAAAAACTAATAGTAATATCAGGATAAGATTTCACTTATAGCTTTTATTTTCGAGAGTGACACTCATGTTCGCGTGCACTCATTTCAGTTTAGTAAGTACATTGCTTGTCACTTTTATCTAGTTACCTATTGTTATACATGTCATTTAAGTATATCTATACTGGGCAACTTTGCTATAATGTATTCTTTTTCGTGTGATCCAACAGGTTTGCAGGACCCGACATAGCATTAGGGCACGATTTTGGTGTTTGGGAGAATTTCAGTTTAGCCACACTTCCATGGCGCATAATGGATGGTTCTTTTGTGGTTGTTTTTGTCACATGCTTTGTACATGAGAGACAATGTTTGTTACTTATGCTTTACATGGGCAGTTACTTGTCTTGTATTGTTTTGGACATGTTACTTATGAGAACAGTTTGATATATATATATATATATCATGTGGTGACAGAAATGGATCATGCTCATGCATTTACTTCCTTATTTCTTATTTTCCTGCAATAAATACATTTGTATGTTCGTGCGTGTGCTGAATGTCAATGTGGTGTTTACATAACAGTTGTTGAGTATCATAATCCGCAAGATGTGACGGTTTAGTATCAAAGCAATGATACTCCATTCTTCTTATAAACATCGTATTCTCACCGGTATTCAGAGCATGTGATAGTGTCTATGGTCTTCTAACCTTGACATGAGTCCATGGAAAATATCATTAGTAACATGATATAATCACGTCCATGTCTCTCTAAGTACTAAGACCACTACTAATGTCATGGCTTGTTTGCATAACCAAGTCACCTCAAATGGATTCGGATGTAGCCCAGCAATTACCACGATTGGTTGATGTCATTTAGGGCATGCAGACCCATAAGTAGGAGATGGAGTAGAGACTTCAGTGTCAGCAAGACTCCATCTACCATCTGTACCAGGATGGTGAGGATAGTGTACACCCTTCGCACTCTCTGGAGCTGGAAGGGGAGGATGATTATGATGCTTTACAGAGGCATCATTCTACGTATACTGCTTACCAGAGGTCTCAGCTGCCGCATTTCTTTAGCGCTACTATGCAGGGCTCCATGACAACTCAAGAGTACATGCTCCGCTATACAAAGCTTGCACGCCATTCTCTTGCCACTACAACATACCCATGGGAGAACCTGCAGTAGTTCATCAGTGGCATGAGACAGGAGGTACATGATCGCTTGTCTGCCCTGGAGCTGACCTCCATCATGGAGGTGATGGCGAAAGTGATGAGGTGCAATTATACTTTGAGTCAACAACCTGTAGGACAAACTCAGTTACAATCCCATTATTTTAGTATGCATGCACGCTAAGATTCTTTCCATCCTCGTCGAGATCATTGTTTCTACCCATTTGTGGTGATAGCAGCAGCTAGCAGTTCCACACCACCCCATGCCTTAGGACAGACCTTGGTAATCACAACACCACATTTACTCATCCCCTGGTATACCCACCGAGTCAGAGACAACGGGGAGGCAATATTGTGTTTGGAGGATCATTGTCACAAAAGGCTTGTTTTCATTGTCAGTGGCATGGTCACTTTAGAGCATAGTACCCATTACTTGTTAGCAGCTCGAGTGTGCCTCAACAGAGTGTGAGACCCAACACTTCTTTCAGTCTCGATGATTTGGTTTCCGTCATAGAGAGGGTATTCCAGCATCCCTCGCCAAAGGCAGCATATAAATCGCAAGATCTAGTTCTTCACTAGTGCATCGAGTGGTAATTAATTCCATTACTTAGGAGTAGGCCCATGCCTCCGGTTCAGTCGTCAGAGGTATGATTTCTATGGAGGGATTTTCATTCCATGTTTTATTTGATTCTGACACCTCGCACTCATTTTGTGCACACCGTTTAGTGCCTACTCTGGATAAGCCAACCACAAGTGTCTTTATCCCATACTACATCAAGGGCACATGGGGACAATTGTTCATCATTAGGCAGGCCATCGAGGATGTAGTATTACAGATCAGTGGGCATTTTATGCATGCTTTTCTATTGCTGATATAGTTGGATGATTTCGATATTATTATTGGCATGGATTGTTAGAGAAACACCACGCATGCTTTGACTACTTTGAGAAGATAAATGTCTTCATCTACTAGGATTATCAACCTTCTAGTTTAATGGATGTACATCGGACACAGGGGTTGATCACATCTCTGCTTTGAGAGCTTAGCAATACCTTAGCCAGAGATGTGTGTGATATCTTTCCTACATAGTTGACAAATCCACCCATGACAAGATGGTTGAGGATATCAAGGTCGTTCGAGAGTTCCCCGATGCATTTCTTGATGATCTTCCTGTATTACCACTATAGTGAGAGATAGAGTTCGAGATTGTGCTACTACAAGGCACTCAACTGATATCTATTCCCCCATATCAGATGGCATTAGTTGAGCTCAGGGAGCTCAAGGTATAGTTGCCCACCATAAGTTAGGTATTAGTTGCAGGGATCCCAATCTTAATATGTATTTTTATATTTTAGTCTTATAATTTGATGTTTTTATTTCATGTAAATACATTCATGTAATATTTATATTAATTCTTAGATTTGACCATTTACAATTTCTTTCTAAATGTTTCCTTATTTACAAAGCATTTTTTTTCTATATATGAATCCACAAACATAGTTTTTACTTAAACCTAACTTAGTTTAATTATTTTTAGTCTAATTAACTCACCACTAGGAATTATCTAAAAATCCTCACTAATTGGTGGGCTCCTTGGCCATATCCATGGTATTACAATTGATGGGTTGTCATATGAAATTCTTTGATTGGATATTTTCTTTCCTTAAAACCATAGTAATTTTCCCAAAGATAAATAGCTCAACTTCGAGTTTCCTAACACCATCATGTGGGGTTAGACAAGAGGATCCCCTATCTCCACTAGTTTTCATCAATAAAATTAACATCCTCGATAACATGCTTCAAAACAAAGCCTGAACGAACCAGATTGAATAATTCAAATCTCTAGAGAAGAGCACACCATCAAAAACATCATGTCTGCAGATGGCATTCTTATATTTGCAAAATTTGATGAAGGGTCTCCAAGTTCGTCAACATGGCGGCATCACATGAAGAGGACAGGAACGAGAGTTCCAACATGAGTATTATCGAGAACCACCTGTCCAAAGTGGACATTAGTAAGAAACAATCATAAAATCTTGAGAAGCTTAATGTGATCGAACAAAGGACAACGGATCTGGACAAGTTTGGCCAGATTACCAAGTAACTGGAGCCCCTGGTGAGAACTATCAACTCGTGTCAGTCTGCGAGTTCATCAGTCGAAACCTCTACCATTGAAAGACCAGCAACAACCGCAAATTCAAGGGCAGCCATATTCGCGGACAATGTTTATTACATGCAGGAACCAAACCAGGGCACATCACCGCATCAATATCAAACGCAGATGGTCGTGTACCATCCGGAGCCCCTGACCTTTGTCGATTCATTCTTTCCACCTCCACCACAAATTCAAGAGGTGAATGGCATATAGGGTAATGAAACACAATTGAACCATTCAAGCGAACATCAGTAAGGTCAATCATCTATTGTCAGGTCGTTGCACCAATGGCAAGGTGGAAGGTCAGTCCAGCACCAGCCTTCCAAGTACCAGTTATCATCAAATGCTAACACTTGGAGACAGAACCACCAACAACCTGCATACTGACAGCAACAATATCACTATCAACTGGTTGCTCAGTATAATAATTAGTAGGATTTGATTGAGAAGTAATATTTTCACCCTAGTACATCACTGTGGGGAGCACCAACTCTCTTTGTAAAGAACAAGGAAGGATCCATGATATTCTACATTGACTACATGCAGCTCAACAAGTGAACGATCAAGAACCGTTATCTACTCCCACATACTAATGATCTCTTTGATCAATTGTATGGAGCAGCAATGTTCTCCAAGATCGATCTGCAATTTGGATATCATCCGTTGAGGACAAAGGATTTTGACCTTATCAAAGTCTGTAATCCGTACGAGTTACGTACACTAATAGTTTGTCATGATGGTGTTTGGGCTCATGAATGCACCTGTCACTTTCATAGACCTAATGAATATGATCTTTCATCCATATTTGGACAGATTTGTAGTGGTATTCATAGATGATGTGTTGATGTATTCTCATAATGAGTATGAGCCCGAGTCGCATCTTCATACCATTTTGTAGACAATAAGAGACGTACATAAGCCAGAACCCCAAATATATAGCTCAAACCCGAATTTCGTTTGAGATGAAGTTGATCAAAAAGAGCAGCAGTTATATGCGAAGTACAACAAGTGTGAGATTTGGTTACCTGAGGTGGTGTTTCTTGGCCACATGATTTCTCGTGTAATGGTTCTTGTTGATCCTGTGATGATCGAGGCAGTTTTATCGGAGTAAACTAAGACAGTCATCAATGTTCATAGCTTCCTTGGCCTTTCTAGGTACTACCGACGTTTTGTTCAGTGGTTTTCTCAGTTAGCCCTTCCCCTAACTTAGTTGACACATAAGAATATGCCATTTGTCTGGAGTGAGAAATGCAAGCAGTGCTTCTGTATGCTCAAGTTGATTGACTTCTACACCTATTTTGAACCTTCCTTTTTGTATATTAGACTTCACGGTTTACACAGATGCATCCAAGGAAGGATTGGTCTTTCTATTGATGCGGCGAGGGTAAGTTGTAGCATATGTGTTGCGACAGTTGAATATTCATGAGCGCAACTACCCCACACACGACTTGAAGTTGGCGATAGCAATCTTTGCATTGAAGATGTGGTGTAACTACTTATATAAGGTTACATTTGAGATATTCACATATCACAAGAGCCTCAAGTACAGCTTCTATCAACGAGAATTGAATATGAGGTAGAGGTGTTGGATGGAGCTTCTGAAGGACTATGACTATACCATCTCTTACCATCCTGGTAAGGGAAACATTGTGGCAGATGCCTTGAGAGGACAAACACATACAAAGGGAGCAACATCTTGGTTATAGAGCTGGGATATGCTTTCTACACTTAGTGATCGACAACCATTTAAGAGCACATCAAATGTAGTGATTGTATCGATAAAATATAGTAGCTTGTGTGGTCACATCGTACAGGGTTAATAGACATACCATATATTACATGGCATCTACCATCGATGTCTGGAGGACGAGTACGATGGATTTAGAGTTCACAAGTCTATCCTGTGGAAGAGTGACCATGTTTATGTCCCAGATGATGAGGAGTTGAGGAGAGACATTTTAGATGAGGCACACAGTTCCAGACTTTTCATTCATTTGGGTAGCACAAAGATGTACAGAGACCTTTGCCAGCACTTTTGGTTGGAACACATGAAGGGGGTGTAGCTTCACATGTTAGGTAATGCCTCACTTGTCAGATGGTTAAGTTAGAGCACAAGCACCCTCCTAGTTTACTTGATCCTCTTCCCATTACTGTATGGAAGTGGAAGAGCATTTCTATGGATTTGGTTACAGCATTGCCGCGTACTACAGGTGGCCAGGATGCAGCTTGGGTGATTGTTGACCGATTGACCAAGTCAGTCCATTTCATTCCGGTTAGAATTACTTACACTCTAGCACAGCTTGCCAGATTCTACATTCAACATGTAGTCAGATTGAATGGGATTCCCAAGGAGGTGATTTCAGATAGAGATTTATGTTTCACCTCACATTTCTAGGAAAGTTCATCAGGGCATTGAGTACGAGTTGCATCATAGTACTGCATATCACCCCCATACAGATGGACAGTCTGAGAGGATCATTCAGACACTTGAGGATTTACTTCATGTTTGTGCAATGGAGTGGAAGGAATCCTGGAAGAATCATCTCCCTTTTGCAGAATTCACATATAACAACAACTTTCATTCCAGCATCGGTATGGCACAATTTGAGGCACTATACAGGCGTCGATGCACTAAATTATTGAGATGGTAGCAAATGGGAGATAGTATTCTTTACACCAGTGAGATCATCGAGGAGACTGCTAGAGCCATTGAGATGGCAAGGTAGAAGTTTTGACAACTCAGAGTCGATAAAAGAGTTATGCAGACCATCGATGACATGACCTCACGTTCAAATTTCGTATATTAATGTTGAGATTTTAAACATAAGTTTTTCCTAACTCGATGTATATAAGAATCCCTTATTATTTTAGGTTGGGGATTTTATTTTTTAGAGTATCTCCAATGAAGGAAGTGTAGAGATTTAGTGCCCAAGGCAAGTTGGCGCCAAGGTTCGTTAGCCCATTTGAGATTCTGACTCATTTGGGGAAAGTTGCTTACAGAGTGGCACTTCCCCTACACCTTGAGGGTATTAATGGTGTATTTCATGTGTCGAACCTGTGCAAATATGTCAGAACCTGAGACATGTAATATCACATGAGGGATTGGTCAATGAGTGAAATCTTTCCTTTTCCAAGGCTCCAATGCAGATATTAGACAGAGTTGTTATGCAGCTGCAAAAGAAGGAGATTCCCCTGGTCAAGGTCCTATAGAGAAGCCATAATAAGGAGGAGGCTACATGGGAGCCTAAAGCAAACATGAGGGAGGAGTATCCTCAATTATTTGCAGGTATTAAATCGAAACCCTGGTATGTTCCTGTTTGGGATTTTTATGTGTTTCACTTTCTTTGAGATTTTTATGGGTTTGTACAATAGAAACGCATAATCTATACATATCAAAGGTGGGATACACATTATACTTTAGTCCCGAGGATGAGACTTCCTTTGAGATTTTTATAATGTCAAACTCCGGCATACTAAAAATACTAAAACTCAAACTAAAACTCAATTTCTGATCTGATCCATTATCCAAAATGGATAAATAAGGATTCTATCATGTAGTACTCTTTGAGGCATTTCCAATGAGCTCAAAAACACCGAAAAGGGATACCGTGTGCAAAAGTTAAGTGCGGAATACAATGGTTTATAACTTTTAAGTTGCAAATCCAAGCCTATGTAAAGGCTAAGTGGATGCATGATGAATCCCTGATTCATTAACTTTTCTGTCGCATTTTGTCTTAAAACCGTTAACAAATACATGTAAATATTCATTAATTCCCACATTTTATTCAAATTCCATTCATGGATAAAAATGCACTTTTACGCATCAAAAACATGTAAATAAATAAAGAACAAAGAAAAGAAAATAAGGCAGATTGTAAATATGTATATATGTACAATATAACTCATAAACATAAATATAGCTGCAAGGTATATTTATATAACCTAACCCCCGAGACCAAGTCAACATGGATTGGTCGACAAACCAATAAGTAGGGGGAGATAAGGAAAGAAAACCATAAAAATAAATTAAGACACACTTCACATACTTCTCACTATTTATCAAATAAATACAAAACTTCATTGATTTTTAATTAATTCATATGTAAAAATTTTTCACCAAACTCTTTTCCTAATTATTGCAAAAAATGTATATAAAAATATAAAAATAAGTTAAAAATATTCTCCTGTATATATACCAAGAAATCCTACTTTTAAATTGTCAAATTCTCAACTTTCGAACCTCATAACTTCTTCATACGAACTCCAATTTCACTCTACTCACTTTAAAGTTCATAAAATAATATTCTCTAATTAATAGAGGTGGTTTCATTGAATTCGGAGTCCGTTTGCAAAAAGTCGATTTTGGGACCTATTGACAACGGGGTTTCTGGGCTATTTATTTTATTTAGAACACACTATTTATAATTTTATTAATTTTATAATTTTTAATTATTTTCATGATATTATGTTTTTATCATGATTTATTTCAGAATTTTTGGAGCTTATTTATTATTTTAATTAAATCAAAAACCCTAATTTATAGATAAAATTGAACTGTAGGACTTATACATGTATTTATTAATATATGTAAACTAATTTATTAAAATTTCTAAAAATTCACACAGACTTTATTTATTACCCTAATAATTAAGAAAATACAAAATTAATATTTATTTATTTATTTATTAAATTAAAAAAATCCACAATTTATTTATTAAGTATTATCTATACCTATTTATTAATATAATATTTATATTTCGTACTATAATTATTATTTATAAAAACTAATTATTCTATAATTTAGGTAATTTAATTATTTACATTTCTTATTTTTATACCTATTTAAAATAACGTTATTTACTATTTGTTATATAATTTGTAAGGTATTTTTGCACCTGGTGCTTCTTCTCCAAGAAGCCGGTACCAGTTTCTGTTCTAACCGGTTATGTTCGCCTATTTTTCCCATGCGCTCTATAACTCTTTCAGGCGATCTAATCCCTTGATTCTCTTCTCCTAACAACCTTCTTACTCGGCCACCCTTGGATTAATCTTGAAGCCCACGTAATTCATCTATAAATACCTCTAAAGTTGGTGGATTCCAACTAACTTTCCTTAACCACTTGAAACTCAGATCCAGTGGCCGGCCTACTATCCTCCTAGCCTTGCTCCGCCCGCTCTATAGGTGACAGCTCCGTCCAAGGGTGCCTGCGTGGAAGAAGGACCATCGGGGGTAAGTTCCAAGGCGTCAACCTCGCCTTGCATCGATGCCGTGTGCGTGTGGAACTCCGGGAAGCCGACCCGTGGAGCGACGACAACAGTGGTTCTATACCCTGTGCTTCACAGGTACTCATCCATCTTTGCACTTTTCTTTCTCGATCCTCGTGCCACGATTAACGTGGTTAATTACATAATTAGGTAGCCTAATCATTCACCTTAGACGCCATATCTTAGGTTCCTTGTAAACCCAATCGAATCGACTCCGATCTCATCTTGTTTCTTCCCCATTTTTTTATACCTATTTTCATATATTCTGGAAACAACCTTTGAGCTTGCAATTAATAATTAACTTGGCCGATTTCATAGCAAATCGAGCACATATACATCTTCTTTGTAGGTTCATCTTGCATCTGGAGCAATCTCACGTCAATTGGAGTCTTCAATCTTTACATAAATCATCAGCAAAGAAGGAGCAACAAACTTAGCTCCAGGAGCAGAGCAGTGGACTGTCATCTTTTTCCGCCTATCTCCGTCGCTCTCCGCCACCTCAGGACATGTTCACCGCGAGCGAGCTCGAGGGGTGGAGGAGCCACCCCTCTGGCCCCGCCGGAGGCCCAAGCTACGCATCTATCGCCGGTGATAACTCGGAGAAGGAGGCGCCTTCTCCAGTAGTTCAACCGTCTGAAGATCAGCCCAAGAACAGCAGGGCTACAGTTGAATGCCACGTGCCCTAGAGTGGACGCTTCAAATCGATCAGCACCTTATGATCTCCACCGTCCAAGCCGAAACGGTGTGACATTTGCATACTAAGCCCATAAGAACTCCAGAAGTCCAGACCGCCCCAGAGTTTTCCAGAAATTACGTTTAGGTCCCGTGCGGGGACCTAAATGTAATCTTTCACATTTTCTTTACAATTCAGTCCCTGACAGAGGACCTAACTGTATAACTTTTCTTTTTGTTTCTTACATTTCTACCCCTGTGCTGTAGGGTGACTTTGGACGTATTTTCGACCCTATTTTTCCTAGATCTTTTTAGGGTAGTTATCTAGCAAGGTTTTTCAGTAATTCTTGTGTGTTTTTGTCGCTTATTCATCGTGTTTTGATTTGTTGAATTTCGCTTCTGTTTTGATTTGTTTTTTATCTTCTTCGAGCTCGTTGCTCGCTCGATTTACCTACTATATAATATCACATATATTTCACATACTTCTCACATATTATATCCTAGGTAAATTGTTTGAAAAATATCACTTTGAAAATTAAATAAAAATTGAAAAAGATAAAACCGAATAAAATCTTAAAAATCTACTCGTTTCGAGAAGAGATAAAAAATCACAAAAAGATCCTTTTCTCTCAAAAATCAAGATATCTCTATTCTGCCTCCTTGTGTTCGACCCAGGCACACTTACCTGGCTAAGAAAAAGTGTAAGGTTTTAAAATAGGAGAGAAGCCGCTTAATCCCTTCTTTCTCTCTCTCTCCTACTTTAAACCGAAATTTGTTTGATCAAGTTCGGGTTTCAGTTCTGAGCGATCCTCTACACCGACACTTCTATTATCGCTCACGAGACCTGAGCTTTATCAAAACACCGTTGCCAGGGAGGCGTTAGAGTTATTTTGATTTTTGACTTTTTCTTGTGATTTGTTTTTTTTTACGGTTTTTGACATTTATTTTTCGTTCGGTTTTCGATTTACGGTTTTTACTTTGATTTTACGGTTTTATCGTGTTTCTTATCACAATCTTGTTACGGTTTTTTTTAGTGTTTTCTTATGTTGTTTCTTAACTAATTCTTGCAGGGCCAGCAGGTTCAGTCGGCTTTCTCAAAAGTCGCAAAACAGTTGAAAGTGCAGAGACCGAGTTTCTCGGTTGTAGAGGACAAGAATAGTTAGGGTGTATGTTGTAATTTTCTTCTTGTATGAAAAAAGGGCACTTGCCTGTGTTTTTTTTTCATAGAAAGGGTCCCCCCAAGGGTATCCCGACTTGTACCTTCCCTCCCATTCTCTTTCGAGGTCTGATTTGCCGAGTACCATGTATTCGGGGGATCAGGACACCCACCACGATTTTCTCGCATCAACGGTTTTTCTGCGGCTTTTTCTTGAGACTAGGTGCTTGCTTAGGATTTTTTTCCTATCTGATCGCGCTTCCGTAGTTAGTCTAAGGACTCGCCACCTAGGTGCACGATTTTAGGATTTTTATAAAAACAATAAAGACACTCAATAGATGTTTGTCTGAAAAAACCCAAAAAAATATAAAACCTCAAAAATAAAATCGGGACTGCTAACGTATCTGATCTAAAAAACGTAAAGATTCAATTGATTTAGGAGAGTAATCCCTGCATTTTTCTCAAAGTGTGCGAGTGAGAGATGACCTGTAAGGTTAGAGCCACAAACCCGTATTTCTCGCGAAATACTACTTAGTCTATGCACCTAATCACCGCTTTTCAGTGGGTACGCTCAGGTAGCTGGAAACGGTCCAGGTTTACTTAGCAGAATGAGAGGTTTAGAGGACACCGCGTAAGGCTCCGTCCTCAAGTAACGCGGGTAGCCGGAAACGGTCCGTACTTACTCCCATACTGGCTGAGAGCAAGTGGTTTTCTATAAAGACTCGGGCCAGTGTTTCGGGGAAAACATCGGGCACCAATCAGCTTGCTGATGAAACTCGATTTCATCATCTTAATTCTCCATTTTTAACTCCCTTGCTTGATTTTTGGGTTAATAAAAACCAGATAAAGTCATGTAATTATCAGAGTCTTGAACAAATTAAAAATCACAAAAATGACAAAATCAAAAGCCATGGGGTTTTTAGCCTTAAAAATACCCCTAAATATATTTGTTGTCTTTAATTGACCTCATTTATATTTTTGGTCGATATGAAACTTCTAGATCTCATCGAGATCTACAACTTTCATGTTTTGAGTTTTCTCAAATTCGGCCATCTTCACCTTCATATTTTAATTTCTTTCTCGGAATAATCTGATTGGGCCATGTGGCCCGTTCCGGGTGAGCCACGTGGCCCGTTTCCCTTTGCACTATCTGCCCGTCGTCCTGACCATTGGATCTCTTCTTGATCCAACGGCTCTGCTTTCTCCACATGCACCCTTCTTTCCATCCGTCTGATCATCCCCATCTCTGATCCTCACCACCTGCTCGTGCCTCGCCCATAGCCTGCCACGTGGTGCGTTGTGCACCATTCAATCGCGCTCCCGCTACTCCATCACCACCGTCTATCCCCGCATGCATCATCAACCCTTCGATCATCCTCTCTCTAAGATCTGGTCCGTCCACCCGCGCTTTGATCTTATCACGACACGTGACACGCCCTTGACTCTCAGATCACGCAGCCTTAACCTAATCGTAGCCGCTCTTGAGCGCGTTGCTCCTAGCCCTTGGATCACAAGATCCAACGGCTATGAACTCATCGTCAACCTTCAGCCCCCCTTGATTCCACGTTCTCCATCTCGCGAATGCTCCTCCCCCTTCCATTTTTCCTGCCCACATCCTCCATCTCCTCCACTCCCCAACTAGCCCACGGTCTTCCCCACTCATCCACGACCCTCGCCGGTGTCTACACCACCCACGATCTCTTCTCCACTACTTCCTATTCTCCACGATAGTCGAGCCATCACACGGCAACCACCGAGCTTCGCCACTTCAAATACCCCTTTCCCTCCGCTGAAAACCGGGTCCACCTTTACGCGAGAGGCCACCCAGCAAGCCTCCGCCCCCCGGTGACAGCGAGGGGGTGGCGAGGAGCGCAAAGACGACGGCTTTCTCCGGTGTCGACCCCTGGCCATGGTAGGCCAGGTTCGCGACGGCTCCGCCTCCGCCAAGTTGCTTCCCGTAGCCGAGGGAGTTCAGTGATGACCAGATGTTCATTGGAACCTCAAGCCCAGGCCCCGCTCCGCCTATTTCTCCAGGTAATCTATTTCCGATCATCTTTGCAATTTCTTTGTTTCTTTGCTCAATTAATTAGGTCGTCATTGCTATTATCGTCGTTCATAGATCATCTCCTTAGATGCGCACCGCAACCCTCATCTTCACGCTCGCCCTAGATCCTTCTCTCCCCCTTCGCGACCTCAGATCGCCTCCGACCCATCTCCTCCACCCTCCACGGCGGAGGAGCTCCGAGCTACGCCTTTCTCTGTCCATGAAGCTCCCATTTCACCTCACATCGCACCCTTCACTTTGCACTACATGCTTCGGGTAGTTGTCTGATCATGCAGGTCTCGATGCCTTCAATGATCAGAGAGCTCGTCGGAGACTTCTTGGCGCGTGACATCTCGACCACCGGAGCGGCTAAAGTCTTCGCCACATAGAGTCGCAGCTTGCCCCGGCATTGAGCTCCATAGCTGACCATTCAGGAGCTGCTGGGGTGCTTCACCGTCATCAGATGAGAGCGGTGGAGCTTGGGCTCCTTCGCTGGAGCTCGAACTCTACCGCCAGCTACAACCGAGGAAGATGGTACAGGCACCGTTGGATGCTCCTCCTCGGAGCTCATCCAACGGTGCAAGAGCAGCCACGTCGCCTACAACGGAGCTTTCATGTATGTCGGATATCTGAGATCTGACGGATATTGACCAGCCATGTGTCAAAGCCAGTAGGTTCGGGTGCTCCGAACCTACTTCGAGCCAAAGCCTAGAGGCTCTTCTGTTCCGAGCCAAAGCCTGGAGGCTCTTCTGTTCCGAGCCTATGCCGAGCCCCCCCCACCCCACCCCACCCCCCAGTGCCTTGAGGCTGCCGAGCCTCCTCCGAGCCTCAGAGTGCACCCGAGCCTGGAATAGCATGTGCCATGCATGTGTCTTCTGGCAAATTTTCACAGAGGCCTCGCTAACTTCTCCATATTGCATATAGGTCCTGCATCACATGTTGCTCGCGCGTATCTTGGGTATTTTGCAAGTAAACCCTCGCTAATTTCAAAAATTGCAAAAATGCCCTTGTACGTGTGGGTATTTTACAGGGAAGGTCCCGTACTTTTTCATATCTGCATTTTAGTCCCTCCCATGGAACTGTTTGTAATTATATTTCATGTTTTCTTTTAGTTATGCCCTTGTTTTCTTTCATGCATATCTTGAGCTTCGTATCTCCGATTAAGTTGATTTCAGTTTTGTTTCGAAGCTTGTATGATGATCTTTCTAATGGCATGCTCATTTATTGTTTTGGACACAGTGATTTTTATGCATTATTTTAGTAGCCATGTGTCTTTTAAAGCTTGAATCGATGCCTTGTTTAATTTGTCCATCAAATTTGTCTTCTAAATTGAGTCTGAAATTTATAAAGGTCTCAAATTGCTCATGATTTTTATTCAGGACTTGTTTGCATTGCATTTCATAACCTTTATTTGCATGATTAAAATAAAATAAAAAATGCGTGTTTAGTTTTGTTTTAATGCATTGTCTCGTTCTGTTGCACTGTTTGACCTTTTGATCTTTAACTTAACACTTAATAATTAGATAAAAATCTGGATAATCACGAAAGAGGCTCGTGTCCCTAAGTTCGACCTTGGTTTCTTGCCAAGTAAAATAAAAATACGACCATCTGATTCTATTGATATATCAATTAGATTGTTTTTGATAAGCCCAATTCAGCCTGCCTGCAATGACCAATGAATGTTAATTCAACATTATTAAAGGGCCGGATTTACGGCTCGTCAAATGGCGCCATTGTCGGGGACACGGCTCATTTCTTGTATTATTGGGATTTTGTTTATTTAGTTATGTGTTCCTTTTTATAGGTCAATTTGTTCATCTATTTTGCATTACAAAAATTTTTCCTTTTTGATCTCTAACCTCTGTTTCTGTGGCAGGGCCCTTGATGATTCAAGGAGGCGAAGAGCAGGATCTACCCGTTGTGAGGAGCCACAAAAGCATGCTTGGAGCACGTCGAAAAGAAAGAAAAAATGTCATTTTGAATATCATGTTATTTTGTAATAATCATCTTTTACAACGGCCTTTGATTGAAGACTTGCGATTGTAATCGAACGATTGTGGTTGTGTGGGAATCGTCCCCACTTGAGTGTCGACCTAGGACCAGAAACGCAGCTCTTCGAGCTTATTTCATCATTTGTTTTTTTATGTGCTTGTTCGTAGGTAGGACACACTAAAATGTAGACGCATATAATCTCGCTTCACTTAGCCAAATTTAATGGACATCCTTCCGCGCTAATAGAAGCATGATTAGGTACGGCTTTTTAATCGACTTGCATACATGATTTTTTTGGTTTTTAAAACAGCCCAAGTTGAATGAATGGTAGATGATGATTGCTTGATTTTGTGCTCACCTTAATTCAGTGACAACCTTAAATAATAACCGGGACTGCTAATTGTAAGATGACCTAAAAATGGAGTAAAATTTTGTTTTGGGAGAGCAAAACCCTCATTTACGTATTGATTTTTACTTGACACTTTTTTCACGTAAAATAAAATGTTTTAATCACCAATAAAACCGACAAGATAATAAACCAACCTTTGTTGGTTTCATGTGTGAGTTGGTAAAATTGAAGGGTCTTGCTTGTTTGATTGATCCATGTGCTCCGATACCTTCCCTAGAGCCTTAGTTACTCCATTCATCACCGCAGATTCATCCACTCACTTGTATATCCATCCTTCTTCTTCGTTCACCTCGGGTCTCTCCCAACATCAAATCTCCATCTTTATACTTAGGCTAATCTCAATCTAAGTATAGGGGGACCCAAGTCCCTGTGATTTTCTCCACTCATCTTTCCTTGCCTTTATACTTAGGTTATTTCTAACCTAAGTATAGGGGGAGCCCCTCTTAGCTCCAGTATATTTCTCTATATTTAAATGGACCTATGGACTTGTATCATCTAGTGCTATGAGGACATATCAAAGTTTAAGTATAGGGGGTATACCATATATACAGTATACTTACTTTAGCTATAATCTGAAAATTTTGAAAAATTTAAAACTTTTTGGCTAAAGTAAAATCCTTTGAACTAAGTGGACTCAAATGTTTTCATGGCTTTTTCTATATTATGTTACACTATTTTTTAAAAAAATATTTTCGAAATTGATTTTAAAAATGAGTTTTCCTTATTTTGAAAAATCTTTTGAAAATCTTTTGAAAATTTTTATTTGTGTGACATGAATTTTTTGAAATTTTCTCTCGTTTCAAGGAAAATTGAGTCTAACTAGTGTTCTAACCTTCTATTAAAATTCCATAAAAATGAGAAAAATCCAAAAATCCTTTAAGAGTCATTAGTGACTACTAAGCCCAAATAAGTAGCCGCATTTAGTGAGGGTTCGCCCTTAGCAGATTGGATGGTTTAGAGGACATCGTGTAAGGTCCCGTCCTAAAGTAACGGGCTCTGGTACATCCATACTGGCTGAATGCAGATGCATCTACTTAATTGAGTTTAGGCAGTCCTAATATCTCTTGAAGCTTTAAAAAAATTTGTGTGTTTTTGAATGAAGGAGTTGGATTAATCCTCTATATTCACACTTTCACCCAGGATCTGAAATGTTCAAGGAAACTCAGTTTGTGAGGACTTGAGATTTTAGGTTAACCAGCCTTAGCCATCAGGGTCTTAGACTTAATCATCCACATTCCCCTAGGTTTCTAGATTCGATGCTATATTTCATGCTTAGTCTCAGACAATAAGAATATGATCAGCACATCACATGCACGACTGTGGTTTCGATGAGATGAGTTGACTTTTCACTTGAGGGAATGGGATTAGGGATTTGAGTATGGACTTGATCTAATGATGCTCGAGGATGGGATAAAATCTTTGAAGGCTTCATGAAACCTGAGTGTCTGCAATCTTAGCCAGTATGAGAACTTGGTTCTTATACTAATCTCTTGGCATTGACCTAAAGTGCCAAAGTGTGAAATAAATAAAAAATATTGATCAGTGTGTGCTAACTCTTGGCAAAAGCAGTGGAGCTAGCCAAAATACTACAAATAAATGAAATGTCAAAGAAAAGCTCTCATTCCACAAAGTTACATATCAAAGAGTTTCCACCAAAGGCGAACGCTCCCAAACATTTCAAAGTGTCCACTTGGACCACCGCTATTAGGACCAGGAGTCGGGCTTGCACCAAAAAAGGGATCTGCATCGTAAATGCTACAAGTCTGGGTGTCGAAGGTATGATAGGTACTCAAAAAAGACACACCCCAGTGTATTCCTAGGAAAACAAGTGCAGATGGCTCCAACTTCTCTTGACAGACGCACTGATCAACACCAAAAAAATGTGTTGCGTAAAAAGGCACTAGAGAGAATCCTTGTTCCAATGAGAGGGAGAGAAGAAATGACACAATCCCATGCCCTCCATTAATGGTCTTCCATCTACATTTTTCAGTCTGACAACTAAAGAGATGGTGGACTGAACGCAAGAGTTGATTTATTCCCTGGTGTTGAGGATTGGGTCCTTAGGATAGTTTTTCAGACCAAGACCTTGGGTGAAGATTTGACTCTACTCTCGTGAACGCAGTCAACACTAAATATCATACCCTTAGTTTATATGTATATCAGAGAGAGTCTAGAAAATTAGAGGAATTGGGTGCCTCTGATTAAGGCTGGGTTGAGCTCTAAAATTTTGGACCTCTAAAGTTGAGTGGACTTGAACAGATTGGATCTTGTACTCACATGCACAAGGGGTTAATCTAGTTTATTCATTCTCTTTTGTGCTTGGGGACGAGCATAGTTTAAGTATAGGGGGGTGATGAAACTCGATTTCATCATCTTAATTCTCCATTTTTAACCCCCTTGCTTAATTTTTGGGTCAATAAAAACCAGATAAAGTCATGTAATTATCAGAGTCTTGAATAAATTAAAAATCACAAAAAAATGACAAAATCAAAAGCCATGGTGTTTTTAGCCTTAAAAAATACCCCTAAAAAATTTTTCTGTCTTTAATTGACCTCATTTGCATTTTTGGTTAACATGAAACTTGTAGATCTCATCGAGATCTACAACTTTCATGTTTTGAGTTTTCTCAAATTCGGCCATCTTCACCGTCATATTTCAATTTCTTTCTCGGAATAATCTGATTGGGCCACATGGCCCGTTTTGGGTGAGCCACGTGGCCCGTTCCCCTTTGCACTATCCGCTCGTCGTCCTGACCATTGGATCTCTTCTTGATCCAATGGCTCTGCTTTCTCCATGTACGCCCTTCTTTCCATCCGTATGATCATCCCCATCTATGATCCTCACCACCCGCTCGCGCCTCGCCCATAGCCTGCCACATGGCGCGTTGTGCACCATTCAATCGCGCTCCCGCTGCTCCATCACCACCGTCTATCCCCGCACGCATCATCAGCCCTTCGATCATCCTCTCTCTAAGATCTGGTCCGTCCACCGTGCTTTGATCTTATCATGACATGTGGCACGCCCTGACTCTCAGATCACGCAGCCTTAACCTAATCGTAGCCGCTCTTGAGCGCGTTGCTCCCAGCCGTTGGATCATAAGATCCAACGGCTGCGAACTCATCGTCAATCTTCAGCCCCCCTCGATTCCACATTCTCCATCTCGTGAACGCTCCTCCCCCTTTCATTTTTCCTGCCCACATCCTCCATCTCCTCCACTCCCCAACTAGCCCACGGTCTTCCCCACTCATCCACGACCCTCGCTGGTGTCTACCCCACCCACGATCTCTTCTCCACTACTTCCTATTCTCCACGATAGTCGAGCCATCACACGGCAACCACCGAGCTTCGCCACTTCAAATACCCCCTTCTCTCCGCCGAAGACTGGGTCCACCTTTACGCGAGAGGCCACCCAGCAAGCCTCCGCCCCCCGGTGACAATGAGGGGGCGACGAGGAGCACGAAGACGGCAGCTTTCTCCGGTGTCGACCCCTGGCCATGGTAGGCCAAGTTCGCGGTGGCTCCGCCTCTGCCAAGCTGCTCCCTGTAGCCGGGGCAGTTCAGCGATGGCCAGAGGTTCATTGGAACCTCGAGCCCAGGCCCCGCTCCGCCTATTTCTCCAAGTAAGCTTCTTCCGATCATCTTTGCAATTCCTTTGTTTCTTTGCTCAATTAATTAGGTCACCATTGCTATTATCGTCGTTCATAGATCATCCCCTTAGATGTGCACCGCAACCCTCATCTTCACGCTCGCCCCAGATCCTTCTCTCCCCCTTCGCAACCTCAGATCGCCTCCGACCCATCTCCTCTGCCTTCCACGGTGGAGGAGCTCCGAGCTACGCCTTTCTCCATCCACGAAGCTCCCATTTCACCTCACATCGCACCCTTCACTTCGCACTACATGCTTTGGGTAGTTGTCTGACCATGAAGGTCTCGATGTTTCAAAGCCTTCAATGATTGGAGAGCTCGCCGGAGACTTCTTGGTGCACGACATCTCGACCACCGGAGTGGCTAAAGTCTTGGCCACATAGAGCCGCAGTATGCCCCGACATTGAGCTCCATATCCGACCATTCAGGAGCTGTTGGGGAGCTTCACCGTCATTAGATGAGAGCGGTGAAGCTTGGGCTCCTTCGTCGGAGCTCGAACTCTGCCGCCAGCTACAACCGAGGAAGATGGTACAGGCACCGTTGGATGCTCCTCCTCAGAGCTCATCCAATGGTGCAAGAGCAGCCACGTCACCTACAGCGGAGCTTTCATGTACCTTCGGATATTTGAGATCTAACGGATATTGACCAGCCACGTGTCAAAGCCAGTAGGTTTGGGTGCTCCGAACCTACTCCGAGCCAAAGCCTAGAGGCTCTTCTATTCCGAGCCTATGCCGAGCACCGCCCCCCCCCCCCCCCAGTGCCTCGAGGCTGCCGAGCCTCATCCAAACCTCCTCCGAGCCTTAGAGTGCACCCGAGCCTGGAATAGCACGTGCCATGCACGTGTCTTCTAGCAAATTTTCACAGAGGCCCTGCCAACTTCTCCATATTGCATACAGGTCCTACATCACGTGCTACTCACGCGTATCTTGGGTATTTTGCAAGTAAACCCTCGCTAGTTTCAAAAATTGCAAAAATGCCCCTGTGCATGTGGGTATTTTACAGGGAAGGTCCCGTACTTTTTTATATCTGCATTTTAATCCCTCCCAGGGACCTGTTTGTAATTATATTTCATATTTTCTTTCAGTTATTCCCTTGTTTTCTTTCATGCATATCTTGAGCTTCGTATCTCCTATTGAGTTGATTTAAGTTTCATTTCGAAGCTTGTTTGATGATCTTTTTAATGGCATGCTCATTTATTATCTTCCCTTCATTAATTAATCGCGAAAAAAAGCAAAGAAAGTGGTTCCTCATCGGAACACAAGATTCAATGCAATATAGATAGCAGCTCTATTCTATTTTGGACACAGTGATTGTTATGCATTATTTTTTAGTAGCCTTGTGTCATTTAAAGCTTGAACGGATGCCTTGTTTAATTTGTCCATCAAATCTGTCGTCTAAATTGACTCTAAAATTAACTAAGGTTTCAAATTGCTCATGATTTTTATTCAAGGCTTGTTTGCATTACGTTTCATCACCTTTATTTACATGATTAAAATAAAATAAAAAAATGCATGTTTAGTTTTGTTTTAATGCATTGTCTCGTTCTGTTGCACTGTTTGACCTTTTGATCTTTAACTCAACACTTAATAAATAGATAAAAATCTGGATAATCACGAGAGAGGCTAGTGTCCCTGAGTTCGACCTTGGTTTCTTGCCAAGTAAAATAAAAATACGACCATCTGATTCTATTCATATATCAATTAGATGGTTTTTGATAAGCCCGATTCAGCCCGCCTGCAATGACCAATGAATGTTAATTCAACATTATTAAAGGGCCGGATTTGCGGCTCGTTACTCGCGTAATCGATATTATATTTGTTTGCTAATATAACCCTGAAATTGACAATATAAAAGACCGAACTCTTACGGTCATCATCAGGTTGTGTTGGTGAAAACGGGGTTTGCTTTGTGTTTGTTTGCGGGGCGTGAGTTATCGCGGCTTTACGCATTTTATCATCTTTCTTGAATCGTGAATCGTGCTCTCCCGATCATTCTCTTGGCATCGAAGATGATGACTCAACAGCTTTTCTGCTCAGACTCTGTGAGCTCTCGACCGTCCACCGTCCGTCGTATATCTTCACAAGCTCGGGATGACCCTCTTCCCGAGTTGGTCCCATCTAATCTCGAGGAGAGTCAGACCTAGACTCCCTCGCCTCCTGGCCAGTCTATTGAGGCAGACCCTTGTCTCAATACAGCATCGATATCTCCAGCTGAATTTTCGTTGAGTTCTTACGAGACTTTTTCTTTCACAACAGATCTAAGGCACATGGCTCGTGGTAAAGGACTAGCAGAGGAGAGGCCACCAGCAGAGGATCACCATGACGGAAGACCAGATCCAGCAGCAGATATAACAACAGGAATTCTCGATACATTACAGCAGATGAATTTACAGATCAAAGAACAGTTTAGAACTCAGAACGAGTTGCGAGCTGAGATAGCCGCGTTGCGAGCAGGGGTCAGGAACCCTTTACCGCCTGCAGTGATTCCCACCACTTTACAAGATGAGTATGACCCGGGTACGAGAACGCTCCATCAGTGGATTCGGCTACCGCCGAATCAAGGGCCATACGAATTGAGGTCGTCCTTCATCTCATTGCTTCCCATGTTTTACGGGAATGCTACAGAGGATCGATTTACCTTTTTGTAACAATTCGAGATGATTTGTGGTACGGTTAGTTATCCAGGTGTTATGCAGGAGGTTGTTCGCCTCAAAGCCTTTCCCTTTGCCTTAGCCGATAAGGCACTTTACTGGTTGAGCCACCTGGGAAGGGAAGTTCTTACATGGGACGATCTGAAATCCACATTCCTGCGTAAATATTTTCCTCTAGGGAGGACGAACATGATGAGGAGTCAGATCTCCAATTTTACGCAGCTTCTGAATGAATCTTTCCATGAGGCATGGGATAGATTCAAAGATCTTACGGAGAGATGCCCACATCATGAGATACCGATGAAGGTGCTCATACAGAACTATTTCGGAGGACTCCAGCTAGACATTCATGGACTAGTGAGTGCCACATGTGGCGGTAGCTATTTGAATAAGGATGCCGAGTTAGTCTAGTCCATCTTCGAAGGGATGGCAGAGAACTCAAGAGTTGTCGACTCTACTCGGGCATTTCAGAAAGCCCCTCAGCCACCACATCACCAAGAGCATCATAAGGTGGCTAATATCTCAGAGTCTGAATCCAACACCAACATGGGCTTCATTAGCGAGAAATTAACGTTGGTGGATGTGATTCAGAAACAAGTGAAGGACTTACAACTGCTACGAGAGTTGGAGAAACTCTCATCTCTGCCTCAACAGTTGAGTGATCTTACGAAGAAGGTTTCATAGCTCCAACTTCAGTACCAGCAGGCCCAATCTTCTTTGACCACACAACCTATATAGAGGACCTTACCCGCTCCACCCACCCGACAGATTCATTTTGTACAGAGTGAGCCCGAGACTCCGCAGATAGATTGGCATGAGGATCAGTCTCATGCCAATCCTGGCCAGATCACCAGTGTTGTATACATGGATGTTGAGCCTCAAGCAACTCTTGAGATCGACAGGATTTGGTATACTCCGATTCAGCAACCGAGTATACCACATCAGCATCAGCAGCAGTACAGCCAACCGCAACATGGACGTCCACACTTTCAGCACCGACATAATTTCACGCAGCAACAGTCTCACCAGCATACTTATCAGAGACCGCACTCTTACCAGTATCTTGCTTACCATTCACAGTCATATCACTATCAGCAGCAGCAGCAGACTTCCTTTACACCGCAGAGATCCTCACAGCCTTCCACCTTACAACATTACAAGCCAAGGCAGGAGAGAGTAGAAAGCCAGGGCCACCATACTGAACTTGAAATGTCTTCACAGGCCCAGGATCTAAATCAAATCATGGATATGCTGAGTACACTCCAAATTATGCATAAGACAGAGATGGAGCAGGTTAACCGTCGTCTAGACGAGTTAACTGCACCGAAGACCACTCTCCCAGCCCAGCCTCAGATAAATCCGAACAACAAGAGGAGGCATCTAGATCAGGTAGACAACACTACAGGTATGATCTCGTTTCCTGAATTTTTATCTAACTTCATTCGTCTCAGGAGCGGTAGATCACCATGAGCACCTACTTGAGTAGAGGAGAGGGCACTTGATGAGGAGCAGGAGCAAATCCATGAATAGCCAGATTCTGATGCTGAGGAGGAGAATCAACACAATGATGAGGACCACCTTGAAGATCAGAGAGAAGGGAGCGATGCCGATACAGTTGACATGGACACCGGCGAGTCAGACGATGATATCATGCCAGACCATGCAGATACTCCCGATAAAAATATGTCTTCTCCTGTTACAGAGAGTTTTGTACATAATTATGAAACTCTCGATGTACAAGCTGATTCCGAAAGTAATAAAAAGTCTGATTTTCTTGTTCCTGATATTGTTCCATTTCTGGATGCTTTGTTTGGAAAAGGAAAGAAAAATAACAAAAAGAATATTATGATTCTAGAGGCAGAAAGATTATTGAAAGATCACATCTTTTTGAAGATCCCACTTCACGATGCCTTGGATCATTTTCCTACGCTCAAGAATCGGTTAAAAAATTGATGCACTACGTGTAGGAAAAAGAGATCACGTACATAAAAACATGTTTTGACCAAGGCCACATCATGTACTATCCATAATAAGTTACCGAAGAAGAATAAGGATTCAGGAGCGCATTATGTCAGATGCGAGATCGCAAGTGCTGAATTCGATCGCACTCTATTAGATAACGGTTCCTCAATCAATTTGATACCATCTTCCTTACTCGACAAGCTCGAGTTAGGTCCTCTTTACAAATCCTGCACGATCCTTCAGTTTGCTAATAGATCTGTAAAGAGACCTAGGGGCATATTAAGGAACGTTATCGTGACCGTGCAGGGCCTACAATTCCCAGTGGACTTTACAGTCCTGGACATGGATTTCCCTACACAGTTACACCTTACCCCGATCATTCTTGGGAGGCCTTTCTTAGAGACCGCAAAGGATCTCTTCGATTATGATACAAGGAAGGTATCTTTTCGGTGCCGAGGGTGAGAAGGTATATATAGAGATGGCGAGAGATTCAAACACATCGAGTGATGCATCTTCTGATTTCTTGAGTTCCTTAGACACCTGCAATTACATGGATGAGGTTCATCTTGACGACCTAGAAAAGGTATCAAGTAGAGACCCAAGAGTGCTTACAGAGGATGGGTCCGAGACATTAGTTGGCAATTCTTCAGAAGGTACCTTATATTTCAGTATGGATGACGAGAAGCATAAGGATCAGACTTCTGAGGAGTTTATTACAGATCTTTTAGATTCAAAGTCTTTACACAATTCCTCCACTTCAGATGATCTAGAGATAGAGCTCCATTTAGCTAATTTGTTTTCCTCTAGTCATTCTGAGGATGAGCATAGTAGCGAGTCGGATGGTGTTTTAAACATCTTCTGTAGTCCGACTCTGGAGCATATTGAGATGGTGGATAATCAGATTGCTGACAAATCCACAACTGATACAGATCCTAATACACATATAGATGAGGTTTAAGCAGAGCCAGAATCTACCTTACCAGAACTGAAGTTGTTGCCACTGAATATGAAGTACGCTTTCCTTGCGGGTCCACATCAACAGTTTCCGATCATTATCAGCTCATCTTTGATCAAAGAACAAGAATCTCATCTGATGGAGGATCTTGAAAGAAACCGCAAGGCCATTGGGTGGACTGTATCCAATCTTCGCGGGATTAATCCTACTTTGTGTTCTCATCGTATATATCTCGATCATGACAGCAAACCTTCCAGAGAATTTCAGCATAGGCTGAATCCGGTTTTACGAGATGCTGTCAAGAAAGAGATTATGAAATGGTGTGACGCAGGCTTCATTTATCCCATCTCCAACTTTGAATGGGTTAGCCCATTACATGTTGTCCTGAAGAAGTCGGGAATTCAGATGATTAAGAATGAGAGTGGAGAGGAGATTCCAAAGAGAGTAACCACGTCGTGGCGGGTGTATGTTAATTATAGAAAACTGAACGCCGCGACGAAGGACCACTTTCCTTTGCCATTTATAGACCATGTCATCGAAAGGTTGGCATGGAAGGAATACTTCTGTTTCCTTGACGGTTACTCCGGATACAACCAGGTAACCATTGCTCCTGAAGACCAGGAGAAAACCACCTTCACATGTCCGTTCGACACGTATGACTTTAGACGGATGCCTTTTGGATTGTGCAATGCCCCTGCTGCTTTCCAGAGGTGTATGCTTGCTATTTTTGCAGACATGGTCGGTGATTTTCTAGAGGTCTTTATGGATGTTTTTTAGTCTATGGTGAGTCCTTTGTCGATTGTTTAGCGCACCTAGACCAGATTCTTCAGAAATGTTGTGAGGTAGATCTCGTTCTGTCTTGGGAAAAGAGCCATTTTATGGTTAGACACGGGACCGTGTTGGGGCACGTCATCTCCCAGCGAGGCATGGAGGTTGACCCTGTCAAGGTGGATGTCATCAAGTACCTCGAACATTAAGCAGTTACGGTCATTTCTGGGGCATGTCGGCTTTTACCGACGGTTTATCCAGGATTTCTCCAAGATTGCCCGACCGTTAACTGAGTTATTAGGCAAAGACATCGAGTTCTTGTTAGATGATAAATGTCTTAATGCCTTCCTCACATTAAAAGAGATGATTATCAGTGCTCCTGTCCTACAGCCACCTGATTGGTCTCTACCCTTCGAGATCATGACAGATGCTTCAGATTTTGAGGTCGGGGATGTATTAGGACAGAGGAGGAATGGATTTCCTGTTGCTATCCACTATGCCAGTAGAACTTTAGATGATGCTCAGCGTAATTACACAGTGACAGAAAAGGAGATGTTGGCAGTAGTGTTTGCATTAGATAAATTCAAATCTTATCTTCTTAACTCTAAAATCACAGTTTATACAGATCATTCAACTATACGGCTTTTTATGGAAAAGAAGGATGCCAAGGCACGCCTTCTTTGATGGATTCTTTTACTTCAGGAATTCGATTCAGACTTTAAAGACAAACCTAGAGTAAAGAATGTGGAAGCTGGTCACCTCTCTCGATTACAGATTGAGAAGCCTTCAGATGAGTACACACCAGAGATTGCAGAGAGATTTCCCGACAAGAGCATCTTTGCAGTTACCGAGCTTCCATGGTATGCAGATATAGTGAATTTTCTGGTTACGCAGAAAAGTCCTCAAGGTTTGCCAAATAATCGAGTTGATAGACTAGTTTCCGAGGCACGATACTACCATTGGGAGGATCCGATTCTTTTTCGTGAGGGATCGGATTTTTTTTACATGCGTTGTATTCCTCGGGAGGAATATAATAGTGTCCTCACTTTGTGACAGTCTTTAGAGGCAGGGGGACATCACTCAAGGAAGAGGACAGCGCAGAAGGTACTTCAGAGCGGATTATGGTGGTCGACTCTTACTAGATATGCCTGCACATTTGTGAAGAGTTGCCCGGATTGTCAGAGAGCAGTGGGGACAGTTAGTGCTAGAGATGCGATACCGATGCGACCCGTCATTATTTGCGAGATATTTGATTCATGGGGCATAGATTTCATGGGACTGTTCCCTTCCAGCAACGGCTTTGAGTACATTCTTATTGCTGTAGATTATTTTAGTAGATAGGTGGAGGTTATACCCGCATGAACCACAAACAGTAAGATAGTTTGCAAGTTCCTAAGGGAACACATTATTTCACGGTTCGAGATTCCACGTATTCTTATTTCTAATGGGGGTAGTCATTTCATTAATAAGGATGTCAAAAAGCTAGTGAAGCATTACATCATTGATCATAGAGTAGCTTCTCCTTATCACCCATAGACGAACGGCATGGCCGAAGTCTCAAATATGGAGGTGAAATCAATTCTCCAGAAATTAGTACGATCGGACAGGAAGAACTGGTCATAGCTTCTAGATCAGGTTCTTTGGGCATATTGTACCGCATATAAAACTCCCTTAGGTACTTCACCATTATAACTGGTTTATGGAAAGCCATGCCATTTTTCCGTAGAGATCATGCACAAATCTGAATGGGCTATTCGAGAAATTTTACTTGATGAACAAAAAGCAGGAACCAAGAGAAAGATATATCTGAATGAGCTGGTAGAGATTCGAAATCAGGCATACGAGAACACTCTCATTTATAAGGACAAAGTGAAGAAATGGCACGATAGATATATTCGGCACAAGAGCTTTGTCCCTGGGAAGAAAGTCTGGTTGTTCAATGCAAGATTGAGAATTTTTCCTAGCAAATTGAAAAGCAAGTGGGAAGGAGCTTACATAGTCAGAACGGTGCACGACAATGGAAGCATAATAATATCAGATGCGTCACCTGGTGCAGAGCCGTTCGTGGTTAACGGGCAGATGCTGAAGCACTTTGTAGAGACTACTGATCATCTGGCTCGTATTGAAGTGATCTATTTTGTACAGGACTCTTGATCATTCTTTCACTTCGTCTCATCATGTACAAAGACTTTTTAGCCATTCGATTTCTGGAGATCCGCAACACTTGTATATTCTTCGTAGATCACAATTGTCCCCATTTTTGCTTGTCTTCTATGCTTAGGATACCGGATCCTAAGTATAGGGGGGACTGATTGTTCGTTGATTCGTGTTTTATATTTTGTTCTAATTCTTTTGTATATCCTTTCTTTTTCACAAATCACCGGTCTCTGATTTTTGGCTACACTCTTTTCTATACTTAGGATTCCTTATCCTAAGTATAGGGGGATCGAGTGATTTCTATGATTTCATTTTCTTTATTCCTTTTGTTCCTTTGTTGTATACTCTTTTTACTCAGTCACCTCATTTTTTCTCTTCCGTTATACTTACGATGACGTGATCGTAAGTATAGGGGGGGTTGACTGACTTGTATTCGATTATTCTTTTTCACCCATTTTTACTTAGCACAAGTTAGGTCCTACTTTTTCTCTTTTGACGCTATGAGGACATAGCACAAGCTAAGTATAGGGGGTGTGTATATATTGCATATATACTTTTGTCCATAACTCGTACTTTTATGTATTTTCTATATCTATAAAATCCATAAAAAGTGGATGAGGGATAATTTAAAATCCATTTATACATTTATTTATTACTTATAAAATCCTTGTAAATAAGTAAAATATGTCTAAAATCTGTATTTAAAATCTGTAATTAAAATATGTATTTAAAATAGGTATTTAAAATTTGTATAATACTTATTTAAAATCCTATCTATTAAAACATGTGTAAAAATCATTTAATCCTTGTAAAATACTCTGTAGATAAAATCTGTAAAATATATTAGATATTTAATTCAAATAAAATATCCCTTGTAAAAGTCATGTACAAAAACTTTTTTATAAAAAAACTAGAAAATTTATAAAAAAAAATACAAAGTTCTAAAAGTCATAAAAATTGCAAAAGCCTTAAAATTCATATAAATGAGTAAAATTCAGAAAATATACTTCACAAAAACATGGTTGCATTTGCATTCGCATTTTTTAGAATAAGTTTGATTTCTAGAACTAAGGACTGAGTCTAGTCTAAAGGATGGAGCTTGATCATGGCCTTTAACTTTCGTTGTAAGGAGCCTAGTTAGGATTTGGAATTTAGACTCTTCAGGTCTTTTGACTTAAAATCTTTGGGTTCCATAAGACCATATTTGGATAATCAATTCATATGTGCTTAAGTAGACCATTTGGTGTCATCCGTACAACTCTACACCAGTGAACCAATCTTGAACACATGCACTCTGCACTTAGCTCCACTTGCATGGAGTTGAGAAGGGCAGTACATCTTGGTAGTGCGTTTCTATCCTTGTCTTTGCAGCATTGATGTCTAAAGACGGGAGAGATTGGGGTTGTGATAGTCGCTTCGGATGAGGGAAGGATCTGCTGATACAATGTTTCTAAGACCTCAAAAAAGGGACAGAACAAAAGATGCTATATCTTTCGAGGCACAAAAAGATGAATGCAATATAAGCAAATTACAAAGCCAAATCAAAGAAGAAGCCGCCAAATACAAAATACGACCACAATGGTCCAAGATTCCACCAAAAATGCCTGCACATCTTAGTGGAGACTTAGCTACACCGGTTGAGCTTCATAAGGAGATGCGTCTACACTGGTCGCACTCCACTTCTTTTCTCATTCTTCTACTTTCTCTCTATACTCGATTGTGGACACAGCATGAACTGACCTCATAAGGGAATACCTCCCCCCCCCCCCCCCCCGAGGAAAGAGTAGCTGGATGAGGAAGCAATAGAAGTGTGTAGCCGGGATGGACGGTTTCTTCGTTTCTTTAAGCAGGAAGAGCTAAAACAATTCACACACTGTACAAATTGACTTCAAGGATGATAGAGTTTGCGATATGAATAAGTGAGTCTGAACTAGCTGATGAAGTGATCTTGAATAAGGATTTGTGGAACTTGAGGACTGTTGAGGATAAAATCCTAATCCTAGTTAAGGATCCGACAAAATGCTTGTTTCAAGCCCAATCGAGCTCTGTCCTTTGTTTGTTCTCATGAATTGGTTTAGGAAAACAAATTCATTCTAACTTTCTTTCTTTTCAAATTACTTTTTCAGATAAGTGTATGCTAAGGGACTAGCAAAGTTTAAGTATAGGGGGTTGATGAATCCATGATTTATTAACTTTTCTGTCGTATTTTGTCTTAAAACCCTTAACAAATACATGTAGATATTCATTAATCCCCACATTTTATTCAAATTCCATTCATGAATAAAAATGCACTTTTAAGCATAAAAACATGTAAATAAATAAAGAACAAAGAAAAGAAAATAAGGCAGATTGTAAATATGTATATATGTACAATATGACTCATAAATATAAATATAGCTGCAAGATATATTTATATAACCTAACCCCCGAGACCAAGTCAGCATGGATTGATCGACAAACCAATAAGTAGGGGGAGATAAGGAAAGAAAACCATAAAAATAAATTAAGATACACTTCACACACTTCTCACTATTTATCAAATAAATACAAAACTTCATTGATTTTTAGTTAATTCATATGTAAATATTTTTCACCAAACTCTTTTCCTAATTATTGTTAAAAATGTATATAAACATATAAAAATAAGTTAAAAATATTCTCCTGTATATATACCAAGAAATCCTACTTTTAAATTGTCAAATTCTCAACTTCCGAACCTCTTAACTTCTTCATACGAACTCCAATTTCACTCTACTCACCTTTAAAGTTCATAAAATAATATTCTCTAATTAATAGAGGTGTTTCATTGAATTCGGAGTCCGTTTGCAAAAGGTCGGTTTTGGGACCTAATGACAATGGGGTTTCTGGGCTATTTATTTTATTTAGAATACACTATTTATAAGTTTATTAATTTTATAATTTCTAATTATTTTCATGATATTTTATTTTTATCATGATTTATTCAGAATTTTTGAAGCTTATTTATTATTTTAATTAAATCAAAAATCCTAATTTATAGATAAAATTGAACTGTATGACTTATACCTGCATTTATTAACATATGTAAACTAATTTATTAAAATTCCTAAAAATTCACATAGACTTTATTTATTACCCTAATAATTAAGAAAATACAAAATTAATATTTAATTATTTTTTATTGAATTAAAAAATCCACAATTTATTTATTAAGTATTATCTATACATATTTATTAATATAACATTTATATTCCGTATTATAATTATTATTTATAAAAAGTAATTATTCTACAATTTAGATAATTTAATTATTTACATTTCTTATTTTTATACCTATTTAAAATAACGCTATTTACTATTTATTATATAATTTATAAGGTATTTTTGCATCTGGCCAACCAGGTGCTGACACGTGTTAGCACCTGGTGCTTCTTCTCCAAGAAGCCGGTACCAGTTTATGTTCTAACCGGCCATGTTCGCCTATTTTTCTCGCACGCTCTATAACTCTTTCAGGTGATCTAATCCCTTGATTCTCTTCTCCTAACAACCTTCTTACTCGGCCACCCTTGGATTAATCTTGAAGCCCACGTAATTCATCTATAAATACCTCTAAAGTTGGTGGATTCCAACTAACTTTCTTTAACCACCTGAAACTCAGATCCAGTGGCCGACCTCCTATCTTTCTAGCCTTGCTCCGCCTGCTCTAGAGGTGACAGCTCCGTCCAAGGGTGCCCGCGTGGAAGAAGGACCATCGGGGAGAAGTTCCAAGGCGTCAACCTCGCCTTGCGTCGCCGCTGTGTACGTGTGGAGCTCCGGGAAGCCGACCCGTCGAGCGACGACGGCAGTGGTTCTACACCCTGTGCTTCACAGGTACTCATCCATCTTTGCACTTTTCTTTCTCGATCCTCGTGCCATGATTAGCATGGTTAACTACGTAATTAGGTAGCCTAATCATTCACCTTAGATGCCATATCTTAGGTTCCTTGTAAACGCAATCGAATCGACTACGATCTCATCTGGTTTCTTCCCCATTTTTTTACACCTATTTTCATATATTCTGGAAACAACTTTTGAGCTTGCAATTAATAATTTGTTGGCTGATTTCATAGCAAATCGAGCACATATACATCTTCTTTGCAGGTTCATCTTGCATCTGGAGCAATCTCACGTCAATTGGAGTCTTCAATCTTCACATAAATCATCAGCAAAGAAGGAGCAACAAACTTAGCTCCAGGAGCAGAGCAGTGGACTGTCTTCTTCTTCCGCCTATCTCCATCGCTCTCCGCCACCTCAGGCCGTGTCCACCGCGGGCGAGCTCGAGGGGTGGAGGAGCCACCCCTCTGGCCCCGCCGGAGGCCTAAGCTACGCATCTATCGTTGGTGATAACTCGGAGAAGGAGGCGCCTTCACCAGCAGTTCAACCGTCTGAAGATCAGCCCAAGAACAGCAGGGCTACAGTTGAACGCCACGTGTCCTAGAGTGGATGCTTCTAATCGATCAGCACCTTATGATCTCCACTGACCAAGCTGAAACGGTGTGACATTTGCATACTAAGCCCAAAAGAACTCCAGAAGTCCAGACCGCCCCAGAGTTTTCCAGAAATTACATTTAGGTCCCCGTGCGGGGACCTAAATGTAATATTTCATATTTTCTTTACAATTCAGTCCCTGACAGAGGACCTAACTGCAGAACTTTTCTTTTTGTTTCTTACATTTCTACCCTTGTGACGTAGGGTGACTTTGGACGTATTTTCGACACTATTTTTTCTAGATCTTTTTAGGGTAGTTACATAACTACCCTAGCAAGGTTTTTCAGTAATTCTTGTGTGTTTTTGTCGCTTATTCATCGTGTTTCGATTTGTTGAATTTCGCTTCCGTTTTGATTTGTTTTTGAGTCTTCTTCGAGCTCGTTGCTCGCTCGATTTACCTATTATATAATATCACATATATTTCACATACTTCTCACATATTATATTGTAGGTAAATTGTTTGAAAATATCACTTTGAAAAATTAAAATAAAAATTGAAAAAGATAAAATCAAATAAAATCTTAAAAATCTACTCGTTTCGAGAAGAGATAAAAAATCACAAAAAGATCCTTTTCTCTCAAAAATCAAGATATCTCTATTCTGCCTCCTTGTGTTCGACCCAGGCACACTTACCTGGCTAAAGAAAAAGTGTAAGGTTTTAAAATATGAGAGAAGCCGCTTAATCCCTTCTTTCTCTCTCTCTCTCCTATTTTAAACCGAAATTTGTTTGATCAAGTTCGAGTTTCGGTTCTGAGCGATCCTCTACACCGACACTTATCGCTCACGAGACCCGAGCTTTATCAATGAACCACTTGGTCACTTTATCCACCCCCATCGCTGGAGCTCCATACCAGAGCTTATCAGTGCTCCATTGTCGGTGACTTTTCCAAGACCTCCGATCAATGATCCGAAGGAGTCACTTCAAAGAGGACGAGAAGGTCCACACCGTGCTAACGCGTGTTTTACGCTAAGCACCTCGAATCATAGATTTCAGGGCGGAGGAGATATCCGGGGAACGACCCCTAAAGGAACGGATTTTGATTTTCCAACTTATTGTAAGGTTGCTCGTCTTTTGTACACCACATATTCATAGTTTTTACGTTAATCTGGTGCCCAAATCATCTAGGATCATGCACGTAAATCCAGATTCCAGATTGTATTGTCAACTTCCATCGTGATTTCCAAGAGAACCGGTGATTCGAAAAATATGAAACTTAGGTCAGATTTATCCTTACATGACCTATATAATTATGTAATTTCTTTCAAAATCGGAAATGAAAAATCAGACATGAAATCGGACCACTAACCACATTCAATTGTGTTTTTCGAGAGGTTCAGTAATCAGAAAAGTATGAAATATAAGTTAGATTTCTCCTTGTTGAATTCTCTATCTACGCATCTAATTTATTTTGAAATCTAAAATAAAAAGTTGGACACCGAATCGTAGCACCAACTCACAGTCTCCTTTGATCGAACATAGTAGTGGTATGATCGATGTGATGATTCATTACCTTAGTAAATGTTAGTCACCTAAATAAGTGAATTACCAGGCATTAGTGAGACCTTTTACAACTAAATACTAAGTGGTTAAGTGGTGAATAATGGTAGATGATTTGAATTCTAATTGGATGAGGAATGAAATTGGGTAACTAAGTGAAAGCCTTAATTAATGTTAAATCTATTCCAATATGAGTACTTCAAATCTGTATGATATCTGGTTGTGTCGCGGTTGGAACCCTTTCCCCTCGTGCCTTGTGCTTTGGTGGTCTCCACGATCGAGGTACTCTCCTGTGTTGAGGATTGTGGTGTGCACGGTGTAGTTTCTCATGTCGCCCTGGGTAGTGGAGTAGACATCACTAAGGGAGGGGATAGCACCCTTGGAGTCCCAGGTAGAAGAGTAGATGGTTGTGACCCTAGTTGTGTTGACTAGGTGACACGTAGTTCTCGACGTTGCCCCCAAGGTTCTTGCCAGGTTGTCACGAGACGTTGCCTTCTGAGATGTGCGCTTGGTAGTCTGGTATTCACTTTACATCATAGGATTAACGTGAGTGGATAATTAGGGACAATCACTCAAGTTGGTTACTTATATTGGGTCTGTGAGGGGAGTTTCATGATGTGGTTAGCGAAGGAGGTATTATTATCGATTTGCCCCGTATTCGGAGAAAGAACGGAAGGTGGTCATAGGTCCGACTATAATTTGAGTTAAAAATCATATCTTATAATGCCATATTTCACTTGAGTTGTACCTACCATCAAGGACTCTTTCCTACGCATAGTGGTTGCCCTAAGAGTTGCTCGATCAGTCTCACTATACTAATGTTAGATTACTTGAAAAAGAATCATGTTAGATATTAGATCGATACAGTTGAAATGTGATTAATTCTAGAAGATTAAAGAACTATCAATGAAATGAGAATGATATTCTAGAAGGAAAGTGGGAAGGTTAGTAAGGGAAAGTCTTGGGAACTTAGTTAGGATGCATCTACTTCATGCATGCTTATGCCCCCCCCCCCAATCCTAATATATGATGTATCTTGGAGTCATAGTGTGAGACCCTCATGGTCAAAACCACATACTATTTCCATTACTAATAGTTGTGTTGGAAAGCCTTAAAACAAAATAGCAACTTAAAAACTAACAACAATTTGAGCATAAGATTCCATTTTAGCCTTTACTTCTGAGAGTGACGCTCATGTTCACGTAAACTTGTTTCAGTTCAGTAGCTACACGGCCTGATACTTTTACCATGTTACATCTCATTTTACCATTTTATCTATCATTTAAGTATACCATAATGGGAAGCTTTGCTCATAACATACTCTTTTTCGTGTGATCCAATAGGTTTGTAGGGCCTGACACAACAATAGGTGTGGTTTTGGTATTTTGGAGCATTTTAGTTTCAGCTACACTTCTAGGGTGTGTACTTGATGGTACTTTTGTGCTAGTTTTTATCACATGCTTTGTACATGAGAGAGTGTTTTGTACTTATGCTTTACATGGACAATTACTTATTTTGCATTATTTTGGACATGTTTCTTATGGGAACAGCTAGGTATATATATTATATGGTGAATGAAATGGACCATGCTCATGAATTTACTTCCTCACTTTATTATTTTCCTACATTTGTATGATTGTGTGTGTGTTGAATGTGAATGTGATGTTTATGGGACGGTTGTTGAGTATCATAATCCGTGGGATGTGACACAGACAGAGCCAACATGTCGCCCATTGTAGAGAAATACATAACATACTCAAATAAGGTGACATCGACATTAACATAGAACTTCCATCAAACTGAATCGAAGCAACGATACCCCTTCTGGGTATAAGAGTGGCCTACAAAGACACACTTGACAGCTCTAGGGGAGAGCTTGTCACAACTAGGTGTCAGATGGTGAATAAAGGCAACAAAGCCAAACACTCGTAGTGTAAGGGAGAACAACTCCTTATCAAGAAATGCAATTGAGAAACAAACCTTTTCTTCTAAGATGGAAGATGGCATGCGGTTCACCAAGTAGCAAGAAGTGAGGACTGTATCACCCAGAAAGATTGAGGGGCACGACTCTGGATCAAAAGTGTCCTGGTCACATTAAATAAATGATGGTGTTTTGTGTTCGGCAACACCATTCCATTGAGAAGAATAAGCACATGAGGTCTGGTGTATGATGCCAAGAGACCTGAAGAACTCAAATAGTTGTAAAGTGTAGAACTCTAAATCATTGTCAGAGCGAATAAACTTGAATGTAGTGGATAAATTATTCTTTATTTCAATAACAAAAGATTTAATGATGGGCTCAACTTCAAACTTGTTTTTCAACAGAAAAACCCAAGAAAATCTAGATTAATCATCCACAACAATTAAATAAAAATGATGTCTTGGTGATTAGAACCACGATTGGGACTCCAAATATCAAAATGAACAAGCTCAAACAAATGACTACTGCTACGACTCTAACAACCAAGAAAAGAAGAGCGATGATGCTTTCCAACCTGTCATGCCTCGTACTGGAAGGTAGAATGTGTGGAGATCTATGGGAGGACATGATAGGTGACCAAAACCTAAGGATATCCTTTGTAGAGCACTACAAGGTTTCAAAAACATGATTAGGACCCCAAATAGCAAAATGACATGCATTGTAAAGGTGACCAAAACAAATATACAACAAGTATGGTGAGACTAATCTAGTGGGAACTGTAGAGGCACTAGCACAAGGAGACTATACATGTATGTAGAGCCCCTACTACTCATGACCACATCCAATCACCCTTCCCATGAGTATGTCTTGAAACACAGGAGAAGATGGGTATAAATGGTACAACAATGCATATCCTTAGTGATGTGACTAGTTGATGAGTCCATGATTCTTTAACAATCTTTCTGCATTTTATCTTAAAACCCTTAACAAATACATGTAAATAACCATTAAATTTCATCTTTTATCAAAACTATATTCATGAATAAAAATGCACTTTTATGCATCAAAATCATGTAAATAAATAAAAGAATAAAAAGAAAGAAAACGAAAAGAAGGCAGGTTGTAAATATGTATAAATGTATAATACGACTTACAAAATATAAATATATCTGAAAGATATATTTATCCAACCTAACCCCGAGACCATGTCAGTATGGATTGGTTGACAAACAAACAAGTAAGGGGAGATAAGGAAAGAAAACCACAAAAATAATTAAATATACACTCTACACATTATTCATTATTTATCCAATAATTACCAAATCTTTATTGATTTTTAATTAATTCATGCGTACATATTTTTCATCAAACTCTTTTTCTAATTATTTCTAAAAATATATAGAAAATATAAAAATAATTAAAAATATTATCTTATACATATGCCAAGAAATCCAACTTTTAAATTGTTAAATTCTCAACTTCCGAACACATAACTTTCTCATACGAACTCCAATTTCACTCTACTCACCTTTAAAGTTTATAAAATAATATTCTCTAATTAGTGGAGGTCATTAAAATTGGAGTCTGTTTGTAAAAAGTAGGTTTTGGGACCTAATGACAACTGGGTTTCTAGGATATTTATTTTATTTAGAATACATTATTTATACTTTTAATGATTTAGAATTTTTAATTATTATTTTGATCTTTTAACATGATTTATTTTAGAATTTTCTGAACTTGTTTAATATTTTAAATAAATCAAAAACACTAATTTATAGATGAAATTGAATGGTGTAATTTATATCCGTATTTATTAATATATTTAAATTAATTTATAAAAATCCATAAAAATTCACAAAGACTTTATTTATTATCCTAATAATTAATAAAATATAAAAGTAATATATTCTTTATTAATTTATTAAATTGAAAATCAAATACATATTTATCAAGTATTATTTATACATATTTATTAATATAATATTTATATTCCATGAAATATTTATTATTTATTAAAATAAATTATTCTATAAACTAGATAATTTAATTATCTATATTTCTACTTTTTATACCTATTTAAAATAACACTATTTATTATTTATTATCTAAATATTAATGTATTATACCATCTAGCCAACCAGGTGCTGACATGTGTCATCACCTGGTTCATCTTCTTCAAGAAGCAGTTGGAGAAGTATGTTCCAACGCCTCCACTTCTCTTATTTTTCCCGCCACCATTCTTCATCCTAAATTTGATCCTAACCCTCCGTTGCATCCTCCTAACATCCTAGATTCACGCCTACCATAGGATCTAAGCTATTAATCGATCGATATTCCTATTAAATCACTCCAAAGTTGCTTAGCTTCAACTGAATTTCCCAACTTCCAGTCTAACTAACCGAGTAACCCCCTTTCTCCCTTGATTCCGGTCACCTCCAGCGGTGATAGCACCCAGTGACCGCTCCGCGTGGAAGAGGCATCATCAGAGGGGAGTTCCAGGGTGGCCAACTACCTTGCACCGCACCACCGCACGTGTTCAGCAACTGCAAAAACCAACCGTCGAGCCACCATTTGAGGTAATATACCTCTTCTTCTGAGGTCATTCCACCATTTCATTTTCAATTTCTTCGATTTTCGTGTCCAATTAGCTTCGCTAATCACTCAATTGGACCCCTTAATCATCTCTAGTCTGTCAACAATCAACATCCATTTTCAATTTGATCTTAATAACACTCTATCTTTGTTCTTTTATAATCCATTCTGGTACCATATTGGGTATTGCAAAGTTATCTCAAATCATGGTCGATTAACTATGAACCGAGCAGATTAATCTTCATTCGCAGGTCCTTCGATCTTCTAGAGTGCCAATCCATTCTCTAGAGTTATTTTCATCACTAATTGATCAACTGAGCAACAGAGCATCGAGTATATCTCCAAACCCTAGACGACTCTAATCAGAATGATGCCATCATCATCTCCGACCTCCCCTCATTGTAGGCAAGATCGAAGAAGAGAGGAGCTCTCCTTCTGTCCCTACCGGAGTCCGCCTCAGCCATTGTTTAATCCTAACGTTGCTAGATGTTGATCGGAGAAGGAAGAACGTTGCTGCCTACTTCAGATTGGGGAAGAACGCCAAAAAATAGGAGACACGCATGCTTGCGACACATGGTGCCAACCGACAACCCAATCGTGCCTCGCCATCTAATCTCAGTCGTTCAAGTTCAAATGGTGGAGATTTTGCACGATAGGCCCAATGACGTTTCAAAATTCAGGCGTCCCTAGAAGTTTTCCATATTTACATTTAGATCCCCATGCGGAGACCTAAGTGTAAGCCTCCATATTCTTTTCTTATAAATAGGTCCCTGATCAGGGACCTATTTGAAAGAAAGCCTTTATTTTCATTGTATTTTCCGTTATATTTTTACACTGGACATTAGACTACATTTTTGGATCTTGGACATTATTCTAGCATTGTATATTTTTATATCTTTTATTTTGTTTCGAATTTCAAAGGATTTTATTGTATGATTTTATCGAGATTTAATTCTTTGCTTTTTGCATCTGTTTTGAGCTTGTTTTGAGTCTTTTGCGAGCATGTAGTTCGAGCAACTTTTCTACTATATAGTATCACCTATATCATCCATATTTTCACATACTATATTGTAGATAAATCAATTGGAAATTTATCCCTTTGAAAATAAATAAAAATTGGAAATATAAAAATAAAATAAAAAGTTCAAAACCAAAAATCGGTAAAAAAAAAGATTTTCCTAATTTTTCTCGCTTTCTTCAAGAAGAAATAAAAATCGTAAAAATATCCTCCTCTCAAAAATCGTAGCGTATCTATTCTGCCTCCTTGAGTTCGACCGAGGCACATTTATCTGGATAAATAATATAGTGTAGATAAAATAGGAGAGAAGTCGCTTCGCTTCATTCTCTCTCTCCTATTTTATTAATTCTTGTTTGATCAACTAGGGTTTTCTTCGGAGCGATTTTCTACACCGACATTACACACATTTTATCGCTCGAAAAACCCAGGTTACTAAATTCTTTACCAGTTGTACAAAAATACTTGAACAAATCATCTATTTTAAATATGTAAATTCTTCAAAACTCTTAAGTCTTATTAATACATAAAAAGAAGCACGCCCGTGTAAATAGCTGTATATATTTTCTTGTGCCAAAATTCATTTTATTTGCAAAAAATTCTTTTTATTTTCAATATCTTTTTGAAAAATTGCATTATTCTTTACATCATTGTACATAGAATTTGCATAACATTCAGATTCTTTCGGAGTGGGCTTGATGATTGAACAAGTCCAAATAAAGTCGAAGATTGGAGCTTGGTTAGACCTTATTGCATGGAACTACACTGGAACCTTATGGGAACTAGGTTTAAGGTACTTCAGGTCCATTCGAACATAATTCTTTGAGACTCAGGGCTGGGTTCAAGTCACCTCAACTGACTAACTAGAACTTTTTGAGACGCACGCATGACTCTTGTCAGCCGTGAGACACATGCACCTTTCACTTGGCTCAACTCAGTTGGAGTGGTAAGGGAAAGGGATTTTCAGATTTGAGACGCACATGAATGGAAACATTCATACTCGTCTAGGAGGGAAGTGCACCCCAACCTGGTCCAGTAACCATGAAGTCTAAAGACAGGAGAGTGTGGGTTGCAATAAAGCTTCAAAAGAGGGATACTCTTTTGGCTCAAGAGGAAAAAGTCCTTATGTAAATGTTGTTGTAAATACTATTTCAAAAAAAACTCCAAAAAAGTGGCCATGCTTGAAAAGAAAATAAAATTTCTGCCGGAGTATGTATATATGTTGTATAGTCAATAAGCAAGCTTGAGCATCGAAGTTATACCATGTGAGCCTGCAACTGGATGACTTGACTACACTGGTCATGCATCTCAAGACAGGTAGCTACACTGGCTCCTGTCCATTCTTTTCTTCACCTCCTCCTCTTGAGTTCGATGACACTTGAACTTAGAAGGGAATACCCCTCTCCTCGAGGACAGAGTGCGGATTGGGGACTAATTGGGTTGTCATTCTGGAGAAGTCAGTTCCTTTGGCATTTCAGTTGGGGAGAGCCATGATCACTTACATTGTACGAGTCAGCTTCATAGTCATAAGGGTTTGTGTATAATGTAGGCTAGTTCTGACCTTTCTATTGAGGTGGTTTGAACCGAGTTCTGTGACTCTCGAAGGCTGTTATGTTTTAAATTTTGTTCCTGACCAGGTTCCACGCACATTTTCACATCCAGTTCTAACCTGAGCTCCAAACTTTGACTTTGTAAAGACAAGTTTAACAACTGAAAGCAATTTTATTTATTCTTTCTTTTTCTTTTCTTCTTTATTCTTTTGCACTTATTGCATAAGTGTTTGCTAGGGACTAGCAAAGGTAAGTATAGGGAGGTGATGAATCACCGTTTCATCGCCTTTATTCTATCATTTTGGCCTTAAAACCCTAGCTAATGCATGTAAATAGCATCAATTTGTACAAAATAGCATTCATCAATTATTGCAATTATTGTGTAAATAATACTATTTTTAATGCTGAAATTATAGAATAAAGAAAAGAACAAAAAAAGAATAAAATATCGAAGATATTTTATGACCCTAAACCCGAGACCAAGTCAGGAATTGAGTTGGTCGACAAGGAACAAAGTATGGGAGATAAGGGCCCAAAATAGAACAAAAACCCAATTATTTCATTCATTATTTAAGCATTTTTGACATATATTTTATCTTTATTATTTATCGATCAAATAAAGAAACTTTGTACGTGAAAGTTGTAGATAATAATGTAATAAAAATACAAAATTAAGTTTGTATAAAAAGAATACACCATGTTCATTTTATACACAAAATAAAAAGCCAAAAACCAAACTACCCAGACCCATATCTTTCAAATAAAAACTCAAAATTAATCGAAATTATCTCTACTTGTATATAACTTTTCACAAGATATTTAATGGTGGTGGTTTTTATTTTTTGGAGTTATTGTGTGAAAGTTAGGTTTTTTACCCTATTGTATAATAGATCCGATTAAAATATTCAATTTAATCATCCTGTATTATTTTTAAAATTTATATTTTTAATTATTATTTATAACATTTTTGCATATTAAAACAAAAATAAAAAAACAAAAATAAAAATAAAATAAAATAAGTCTATTAATACATAGACAAAATACCTATGTTATACCTGTATATAAATAGATGTGGATTTTATTCTTTATTTTTTATATTTTGTAATATTGTAAATACTATCTATATTTTATTAGAAATATAAACCCAAAATAAAATCCAATAAAATACATTAAAATAAAAAGATGTATATAAAATATAGGTAAAATACATATAAATATATCTATAAATTATACATATCTACTACATCATAAAAATATTATAAAAAATATTTATACCGGCCATACCATCCATCCATCGAGATCGCCCCCTTATACAAAATGATCATTGATCATTGTACATACATGCCATACCCTCTAATCTCCGGTATATACGCCTGATCTTGTTCAATCGCCTGGTCAATAATGGTGCATCACTATGTCTATAAATAACAAACCTCCTCTTCCCTTCCAAGTTTGGCCATTGATCTGAGTCTAGGAGCCCTGTTTCTTCATCCACGGAGATTCCTCGTGACAAGAGGAGCCTCCCGACGGTTGGAACCAGCTCCGGGAGGACGGAGGTGCACCTACGGCCGTCCCGCCGGCGGCCCTGCTCCATGAGCTCTCTCAGGTATAAGATATGCTTCCTTTTAGTCTATTTAGGTGTATTTTGATTCCATATTTTCATTCCCGCGTTTAGTTTAGCTTGTAGATCTTAGTTGCAACCTAGAAAATCATATCCGTAGTTCGCCGGAGTCGAGCTCCGGCGAGCTCCTCCGCGCCTGATCATCTGATCCCCGACTCCGCGTTTGCCCTCACTTTGTTCCCCTTCCGCTTCCCTACATCCCAGGCACCCTCGCTCTCCCAGGTCCCTAGTGGATCTGGAGCTCAGCTTCTCCACCCTTGTCGAAGGAGCTCCGCCTGAGCCATTTCCCATCCATTTCGACCAATAAGAACCTCAGGACCTTTGTGGTGTTGTGCTTGAGCCTCTTGCATGTATTGGAGGGCCAAATGATCCATTGTGCATCGAATTTTGTTGAAGACAAGGCACCTGGAGCTCCCATTCTTCCTCAACTTTGCCTGACCACATCGGAGCTCCAAGTGCTCGATTGAAGGGACCATCTAACACGGAAGACCACCAGGAACTTAGAGAGACCCTTGTCGGAGAGAATGGAGGTCGGAGGAGCCAGCAAGTTTGAATCAAAGCTCGCCCCATGCGAGTTCATTTCCAGTTCTTCCAACCGCAGCCTTTGCCGTCCGATCAAGATCCTTGTGCCAGATGGTACAACCACCGTTAGATGATACGCCGCTTGGACCGTCGGATCGCATCCAGCGATCTAATCTCCTCCGTCCATCGGTGAAACGTCATCGGCCGTTGTGTGGGCACCACGTGTATAAGTGAAGTCATCCCCATCGTTCGCCAGCGCCTCTCTAGGGTAAATTGCATATCCAGCCCCGATCTTTTTTTGTATTTATTATTTAATTCTGTAAATAAAATATAGTGTTTAAAAATAATTGAACATTTTGCTAATAGACCCTAGTACTTTATGTATTTACATTTTGGTCTAGTCCAGCACAGCTCACGTGTCATGCCACGTAAGCTGGGAAATTGCAGGGACACCTCTACGAGTTATTGTATTTATTTATTAGTCCTATAAAATGAAATGAACGTTGTATTTTTTTGCAAAATTTACTGGAAGGTCCCTAAACTTTTACATTTTTACATTTAGTCCTTCCTAGGTTGTGTCACGTGTAGTCCCACATGATGGTCAAATTGCATCGAAGCCTTGATGGGTTTTGTAATTATGAAATGGTCTTTAAAAATTAAATAAATGTTTTATTATGTTGGAAAATTTGTGCATGTGCCATGTTATTTATTTTATTTGCATTTATGCCCCTGCTAGGACTTTAATTTTATATGTTTTATTTATTTATTAAAAATACCTATGGTGCTCTGAAAAATACATAAAAATAGGGATGAATGCCTTATGTCAAGTATGTTCACACTTTTATTTGGTATTTTTGGGCATTTTATCGATTTATTAAATATGAAAAAAGAGCACATATTCCCTGTTTAAAGTATAAAATACAAAAAAATATAAAAATGCGTCTAAAAAATCCAAATATATATAGTATATTTTATCCTATTTTAATTAGAGACCAAAAATCACTAAAAATAGAAAAATAAAAAACCTAAAAATTGGAAAACCCCAAAATCATTCATAAAAATCTAAGAAATCCTATAAAAATCCAAAAATATATTTTTATGTTTATAATGTCCTTTATATACATATTTATATATTAAAATCGATTTGAGTAATTTGGGGACTTAATTTCAATTTTTAACATCCAACTCAATTTCGGTTATTTTATTTATCCCTTATTTGGGACATTTTCTACTTTAAAAATGCATAAAAATTAGCAAAAATTCATGGAAAATTTCAAAAATATTATAAAAATATTAAAAACCCAAAAACAATTTATTATTTGTATTTCATTTATATTTATTAATATTTATAAATATACTACTATATATTAAGCCTTATAAATGCTATATTGTGTATAAAAAAGAAAAAATATAAAAGAAAATAAAATAAAATAAAAAATTATAAAAATCTATAAAACAAATACAAAAATATATAACCAAAAATTAAAATAAAAAAATTATTAAAAATAAAAAACCCACAAAAAGATCGAGAGAAACGAATGACTTTGTTGTACATAAATACCCTTAGGCTACCATTTTACTCTCTGTGGTTCGACCTATACATGCTTGCTCACTATGCATCCTAAGGTAGAGAAAATAAATTTTAACCTCATTTTGGCTATTCATTGAATTATGTATATTGTGGGTTGATTGTTGATCAATCATTGATTTCGTCTGAGGTCACATCAGCAACTGTCTGTCTGCCGTGTGGATTGACACAACTTCGGTCAAATTCTTGTTTATCACTTAGCACGAGTTATGTCCTCTTTTTTCTCTTTAGACGCTATGAGGACATAGCACAAGCTAAGTAAGGGGGTGTGTTTGTATATATACTTATGTACATAACTCATACTTTTATGTATTTTCTGTATCCATAAAATCCATAAAAATTGGTTAAGGGTTAATTTAAAATCCATTATTTGTTTATTTATTATTTATAAAATCCTTGTTGATAAGTAAAATATATCTAAAATCCTTATTTACAATTCATAATTTAAAATATATATTTAATATGTATAATACTTATTTAAAGTCCTATTCTTTAAAATATGTGTAAATTTCATTTAATCCTTGTAAAATATTGTATATAAAATTTGTAAAATACATTAGTTATTTAATCCAAATAAAATATGGGTAATTTATCGTGTAAAATTCTGTACATAGACTTGTTTATATAAAAGAAAAATCCATAAAAAAATACAAAGTCCTAAAATTCATAAAAATTAAAAAAATCCTCAAAATCCATAAAAATGAGTAAAATTCAGAAAATATATTTCACAAAAACATGGTTGCATTTGCATTAGCATTTTTCAAAATAAGTTTGATTTCTAGAACTAAATATTTGGAATAGTCTAAAGGATGGAGCTTGATTATAACCTTTAACTTTCATTGTAAGGAGCCTAGTTAGGAACTGGAACTTAGATTCTTCGGGTCTTTGACTTAAATCTTTGGGTTCCATGAGACCATGTTTTGGAAGTCAACTTAAACGTGCCTAAGTAGAACACTTGGTGTCATCTATTTAACTCTTCATCAGTGAATACATTTTGGACACATGCATTTTGCACTTAGCTCGTCTTGTATGGGGTTGCGAAGGGCATTCCATTTTAGTGGTGCATTTTCATCCTTGTCTAGTGGCGCGAGCGTCTAAAATTGGGAGTTGTGGGGTTGAAATAATGCTCCAGAAGAGGGAAGGATCTGCTGGCACAATTTTTCCAAGACCTCAAAAATTGGACGGAATAAAAAGATTCTATATCCGTCGAGGCACAAAAAGATTGATGCAGTGCAAGCAACATTACAAAGCCAATTCAAAGAAGAAGCCACCAAATACAAATATAACCACAATGGTCCAAGCTTCCACCAAAAAGCCTACACATCTTAGTGGAGACTTAGCTACACTAGTTGGGCTTCACAAGGAGATGCGTCTACACTGGTCGCACTCCAGTTCTCTTCTCATTCTTCTACTTTCTCTCTCTATTCGATTGTGGATACAACACGACCTGACCTTAGAAGGAATACCACCCTCCTCGAGGAAAGAGTGGCTAGATGAGGGCCCAATGGGAGTGTATTATTAGGATGGGCGGTTTCTTTTCTTCTTTATGCAGAAAGAGCTAAAACAATTCACACGCAATGCATATTGAATTCAAGGATTAACAGAGTTAGCGACATGGATAAGTGGATCTGAGCTGGTTGTTGAGGTGAACCTAAATAAGGATTTGTGGAACTTGAGGACTGTTGAGATTAAAATCCTAATCCTACTTAAGGCTCCGACAAAATGCTTGTTTTAGGTCCAATCGAGCTCTATCCTTTGTCTGTTCTCATGAATTGGTTTGGGAAAACAAATTCATTCTAACTTTCTTTATTTTTCCCTTATTTTTCAAATAAGTGTTTGCTAAGGGACTATCAAAGTTTAAGTATTGGGAGTTGATGAATCCATGATTCATTAACAATCTTTCTATATTTTATCTTAAAACCCTTAACAAATACATGTAAATAGCCATTAATTTCCATCTTTTATCAAAGTTATATTCATGAATAAAAATGCACTTTTATGCATCAAAATCATGTAAATAAATAAAAGAAGAAAAAGAAAGAAAATGAAAAGAAGGCAGATTGTAAATATGTATATATGTACAATATGACTTATAAAATATTAATATAGCTGAAAGATATATTTATACAACCTAACTCCGAGACCAAGTCAGTATGGATTTGTTGACAAATAAACAAGTAGGGGGAGATAAGGAAAGAAAACCACAAAAATAATCAAACATACACTCTACACATTATTCATTATTTATCCCATTATTACCAAATCTTCATTGATTTTTAATTAGTTCGTATGTACATATTTTTCACCAAACTATTTTCTTAATTATTAAATATATAGAAATATATAAAAATAAGTTAAATTATTATCTTGTACATATGCTAAGAAATTCAACTTTTAAATTGTCAAATTCTCAGATTTCGAACATCATAACTTTCTCAAACAAACTCTAATTTCACTCTACTCACCTTTAACGTTCATAAAATAATATTCTCTAATTAATGGATGTGATTTCACTAAAATCAGAGTCTGTTTGCAAAAAAGTAGGTTTTGGGACCTAATGACAACTGGGTTTCTAGGCTATTTATTCTGTTTAGAACATATTATTTATAGTTTTAATGATTTTATAATTTTTAAATGATCTTTTATTTTAACCATGATTTATTTTAGAATTTTCTGAAATTGTTTAATATTTTAAATAAATAACACTAATTTATAGATGATATTGAACTGTGTAATTTATATTTGTATTTATTAATATATTTAAATTAATTTATTAAAATCCACAAAAATTCATATAGACTATTTATTATCCAAATAATTAATAAAATATAAAAGTAATATATTATTTATTAATTTATTAAATTAAAAATCAAAAACATATTTATCAAGTAATATTTATACATATTTATTAATATAATATTAATATTCCATTAAATATTTATTATTATCAAAAAATATTATTCTATAAATTAGGTAATTTATTTATATTTATTTATCCTTTTTATACCTATTTGAAATAACACTATTTATTATTTCTTATCTAATTATTAATGTATTATACCATATGGCCAACAAGGTGCCGACATGTGTCAGCACCCAATTCATCTTCTTCAAGAAGCAGTTGGAGTAGCTTGTTACATCGCCTCCACTTATCTGATTTTTCCTGCCTCCATTCTTCATCCTAAATTCGATCCTAACCCTCCATTGCATCCTCCTAACATCCTAGATTCACGCCTACCATAGGATCTAAGCTATCTATCGATCGATCTTCCTATAAATTACTCTAAAATTGTTTTGTTGCAACTAACTTTCCCAACTTCCAGTCTAACTAACCGAGTAGGCCCCTTTCTCCCTCGATTCTGGACACCTCCGACGGTGACAACGCCCAGTGACCGCTCCATGTGGAAGAGGCGTCATCGGAGGGGAGTTCCAGGGTTTCCAACCACCTTGCATCCTGCCACCATACGCATTGAGCTCTGGCAAAGATCGATTGTCGAGCCACCATTTGAGGTAATATGCCTCTTCTTCCCAGGTCATTCCGCCATTTCATTTTCAATTTCTTCGATTTTCGTGTCCAATTAGCTTCACTAATCACTCAATTAGAACCCTTAATCATCTCTAATCAATCAACAATAAACATCCATTTTCAATTTGACCTGAATAACACTCCATTTTTATTAAGTTATAACCCTTTCTGGTACCATATTGGGCATTGCGAAGTTATCTCATATTCTTGGATGATTCACTACGAATTGAGCAGATTAATCTCCATCCGCAGGTCCTCCGAGCTTCTGGAGTGTCAATCCATTCTTTGGAGTTATTCGTCATCGCCAATTGATCAACTAAGCATCAGAGCATCGTGTAGATCTCCGAACCCTAGCCAACTTTAATCAGAACGATGTCATCATCGTCTCTAACCTCCCCTCATCATAGGTGAGCTCGAAGGAGAGAGGAGCTCTCCTTCTTGCCTTACCGGAGTCTGCCTCAGCCATCTTTTAATCCTAACGTCACCGGAGGTTGAGCGGAGAAGGAGGAACGCTGTCGCTCGCTTCAGATTGGGGAAGAACGTCCAAGAATAGGAGATGCGCAGGCTTACGACAAGTGGCGCCAACCTACGGCCACAATCGCGCCTTTCCATCTATTCTCAGTCGTTCTAGTTCAAACAGTGGAGATTTTGCATCATAGGCCCACTGACATTTCAGAACTCAGTTGCACCCCAGAAGTTTTCCATATTTACATTTAGGTCCCCATATAGGGACCTATGTGTAATCCTCCATATACTTTTCTTACAAATAGGTCCCTGACCAGGGACCTATTTGAAAGAAAACCTTTATTTTCATTTTATTTTATCATATATTGTTACACTAGACATTGGACTACATTTTTGGATCTTGGACATTATTCTAGCATCGTATATTTTTATATCTTTTATTTTCTTTCGAATTTCGAAGGATTTTATAGCACGATTTTATCAAGATTTAATTCTTTGCTTTTCGCATCCGTTTTGAGCCTGTTTTGAGTCTTTTTCGAGCACGTAGTTCGAGCAACTTTTCTACAATATAGTATCGCCTATATCATCTATATTTTCACATACTATATTGTAGATAAATCGATTGCAAAATTATCTCTTTGAAAACTAAATAAAAATTGGAAAGATAAAAATAAAATAAAAATTTCAAAACAAAAATTTGATAAAAAAAATTCCTGATTTTTTCTCGCTTTCTTCGAGAATAAAAAAATCACAAAAATATCCTTCTTCTCAAAAATCGTAGTGTAGCTATTTTGTCTCCTTGAGTTCAATTCAGGCACACTTACCTGGATAAATAAAATAGGACACAAATCGCTTCACTTCATTTTCTCTCTCTCTCCTATTTTATTGATTCTTGTTTGATCAACTAGGGTTTTGTTCGGAGCGATTTTCTATACCGATATTACATACATTTTATCGCTCGTAAAATCCAGGTTATCACTAATTTAAAGTAAATTCGTCTAAAAATCTGGTGCATACAGTACATTCTGTAGGCGCATGGATAGCATCAAATGAACCCCCGCCCCTATCTTGTAATAGTTAAATGAACTCCGTTCGCATTGATGACCCATCTACCGGAGGTATAGATTTGTATGAACTGAACTATGCTCTTTATCCACATAGATTGTGGGAATCACCAAAATCCATGATCCATTGTGGTATATCTGCCCTACTACAACCGGTAAAAGCATAGGCTATACTTGAGGAGCTCGAAGAAGCTCTAGCAGTGGCTACAATATCTAGGTGACTGTAGCGGTGTCAACAGCATGAGTCATTATCTCCCTCAGACGGGAGACAATGTCATCAAGACGTGAATATGTATGAGGAGACGAACTGTCTGGAGGCTCAATATGCTCGGCCACACGAGCAGATGCAGGGTATCGATGCTTCTGATAACATGTATCCTCAGAATGACCTAGATGATGACAATAGGTGCAAGGGCAATGCTGATGTCTGCCACCTCTACCATGGGGGGCCATACCCTTTAAACAGAGTAGAACCTTCCCTGTTGCAAGATGCGGTCGACGTTGAGGAGATCTGTATGGTGGAAGGTGGTGGGACAGTAATCCTGCTAAGGAGACTGTATGCTTCCTCCATGGGAGGTATGATGAATCTGTATGCATGTTGCCTCATACTTAGGGTTAAGAGAAACCAAGAAAACTCCAACCATTGTGGAGTTCCTGTATGCCATCTGATGCTCAGTAAATGTAGTTACGGGCATGAAGCTGTGAAGATTCTCGAACATGCCACGAAGTGAAGAGTAGAATGTAAGCAGAGGATGACCATTCTGCTTGGTCATGTAAATATCAAATTGTAGCTAAAGAATACTGGCCTCATTCTTTGCTTGGCCATATATGGCTGCCAGGATATCCACATTGCCTTAGTAGTGGGCTGGTTCACAATGTCATTGGTGATCTTTGTGGTAAGAGTACCAAAGGCCAAATACGCATGTATGCATCATCTTACTTCCATGACGTATTCCCCCGAGTCTTATCCATTGACTCAGACGACTGTGTCAAAATGTGCTCTTTGTAGTTGCACTGCATTAAGGTCAGGAACTGCAAGGACCACAACTCATAGTTGGTCCCATCCATCTTCATGATAGGAACCAGGCCTTGAAGGCACCGGACGAAGAGAAGATGCCATCCTTGCTCTCTAACTTGATGGAAAAGGAGGCTGAAACAGAACCCGACTAGAGTAGTAGTCGATCCGAGCGAGTCTACAAAATCATGTAGAGGATTGGTTGTATATTTAGACTCATACAACCATCCTCGTCAATCCTCAATCCGTGCTAGAGTTGGAAAAGATTATATATAGTTCTAAAATCACCTTTTCCGATCAAAATTAGATTGTTCAGCAAATCTATGTAGCAATAGAGAGGATAAGAAGTGCCCTCATGGGCCTATCGATGGTTAATATGCACCCTAGGGCTCTAGCAGAGGCGTAGTTGCCCAAAGGTGGACGGAGCGACGTTGAAAAAAAGCTTAGGATAACCCTATGACGATGCTACATGGCCTACCAGGGGCCTGTGATGGTGGTGGTGACCCTAGTAGGGTTGGGCGATGGCACGTAGAGCCCTAAGATGGTCCTAGAATGGTGCACGGTGGCCCAATAGGGGCCTACAGTGATGCACTGTCTGGGGAGGGTCCCCAACGATGTGTGATGTGAGGGGGGCAGTGGGTGGGGTTAGGACACGTGGTACAAGAATTCCAGTCTAAGATTGTCACTCCGATGCCGTGTGGAGAGAAAATAATGAATTGCTTATTTATGAGGCCCTAGGGTTCTCTTATATATGTTGGGCAAAGTACATAATATAGATAGAAAAGATAACTAATATCTCAATAGTCCTTAAGCGTAAACATGTGATTTTTGCCATGACGAATGTACGCAAAAGTTTTTAAAATGATAATGGTTCAATTCCCGTCTCATAACCATGTTATTTTATCTCTATGATTCCGATATTTGAATAGCACTCTATTAGTGCATTCTAGTTATCTTATATAGATGCATTAAGGCCTTGGCTCTAAACTTAAGTGAAATGTTTAGATTAATTCAATTGCTTCAACAGATTATTCCAATATTCAGTGTCTAGTCTCTAGAGGTTCATTAAAAGAACACTTTCTTACTTCGATATACAGTCGAAGGTTTTAATATCATCGATTGCATGCTATATGGTCCGCTGGTACCGGTCATGTCTTCGAATGCCACCATACTTTGATATGTTATCTCAAGAGGATGCATTCACTTTGAAATCAAATATGCTCCAACCTTTAGTCATTTCGAAGTTACCACAGCATAAGAACACATCTCCATCAATTCCATCGATGTCATAATGTGATAGCATATCAACTCCATTTGTTATTTCTCATTTGATATCTAGATCCATTAAATCATCACATATGACTCATTGAACTTTTTTCAATTATATAGTTATTTATATATAAACAATAGTAGTCGAAAAGTTTCTTTATTTCAATAACAAAAGATTTAATGATGGGCTCAACTTCAAACTTGTTTTTCAACAGAAAAACCCAAGAAAATCTAGATTAATCATCCACAACAATTAAATAAAAAGGATGTCTTGGTGATTAGAACCACGATTGGGACTCCAAATATCAAAATGAACAAGCTCAAACAAATGACTGCTGCTACGACTCTAATGACCAAGAAAAGAAGAGCGATGATGCTTTCCAACCTGTCATGCCTCATACTGGAAGGTAGAATGTGTGGAGATCTATGGGAGGACATGATAGGTGACCAAAACCTAAGGATATCCTTTGTAGAGCACTACAAGGTGACCAAAACATGATTAGGACCCCAAATAGCAAAAGGACATGCATTGTAAAGGTGACCAAAACAAATATACCACAAGTATGGTGAGACTAATCTAGTGGGAACTGTAGAGGCACTAGCACAAGGAGACTATACATGTATGTAGAGCCCCTACTGCTCATGACCACATCCAATCACCCTTCCCATGAGTATGTCTTGAAACACAGGAGAAGATGGGTATAAATGGTACAACAATGCATATCCTTAGTGATGTGACTAGTTGATGAGTCCATGATTCTTTAACAATATTTCTGCATTTTATCTTAAAACCCTTAACAAATACATGTAAATAACCATTAAATTTCATCTCTTATCAAAACTATATTCATGAATAAAAATGCACTTTTATGCATCAAAATCATGTAAATAAATAAAAGAATAAAAAGAAAGAAAACGAAAAGAAGGCAGGTTGTAAATATGTATAAATGTATAATATGACTTACAAAATATAAATATATCTGAAAGATATATTTATCCAACCTAACCCCGAGACCAAGTCAGTATGGATTGGCGACAAACAAACAAGTAAGGGGAGATAAGGAAAGAAAACCACAAAAATAATTAAATATACACTTTACACATTATTTATTATTTATCCAATAATTACCAAATCTTTATTGATTTTTAATTAATTCATACCTACATATTTTTCACCAAACTCTTTTTCTAATTATTTCTAAAAATATATAGAAAATATAAAAAATAATTAAAAGTATTATCTTATACATATGCCAAGAAATCCAACTTTTAAATTGTTAAATTCTCAACTTCCGAACACATAACTTTCTCATACGAACTCCAATTTCACTCTACTCACCTTTAAAGTTTATAAAATAATATTCTCTAATTAGTGGAGGTCATTAAAATTGGAGTCTGTTTGTAAAAAGTAGGTTTTGGGACCTAATGACAACTGGGTTTCTAGGATATTTCTTTTGTTTAGAATACATTATTTATACTTTTAATGATTTAGAATTTTTAATTATTATTTTGATCTTTTATTCTAACCATGATTTATTTCAGAATTTTCTGAAATTGTTTAATATTTTAAATAAATCAAAAACACTAATTTATAGATGAAATTGAATGGTGTAATTTATATCCGTATTTATTAATATATTTAAATTAATTTATAAAAACCAATAAAAATTCACAAAGACTTTATTTATTATCCTGATAATTAATAAAATACAAAAGTAATATATTCTTTATTAATTTATTAAATTTAAAATCAAATACATATTTATCAAGTATTATTTATACATATTTATTAATATAATATTTATATTCCATGAAATTTATTATTTATCAAAATAAATTATTCTATAAACTAGATAATTTAATTATCTATATTTCTACTTTTTATACCTATTTAAAATAACACTATTTATTATTTATTATCTAAATATTAATGTATTATACCATCTAGCCAACCAGGTGCTGACATGTGTCATCACCTGGTTCATCTTCTTCAAGAAGTAGTTGGAGAAGTATGTTCCAACGCCTCCACTTCTCTTATTTTTCCCGCCACCATTCTTCATCCTAAATTTGATCCTAACCCTCCGTTGCATCCTCCTAACATCCTAGATTCACGCCTACCATAGGATCTAAGCTATTAATCGATCAATATTCCTATTAAATCACTCCAAAGTTGCTTAGCTTCAACTGACTTTCCCAACTTCCAATCTAACTAACTGATTAACCCCCTTTCTCCCTTGATTCCGGTCACCTCCGGCGGTGATAGCACCCAGTGACCGCTCCGCGTGGAAGAGGCATCATCAGAGGGGAGTTCCAGGGTGGCCAACTACCTTGCACCGCACCACCGCACGTGTTCAGCAACAGCAAAAACCAACCGTCGAGCCACCATTTGAGGTAATATACCTCTTCTTCAGAGGTCATTCCACCATTTCATTTTCAATTTCTTCGATTTTCGTGTCCAATTAGCTTTGCTAATCACTCAATTGGAACCCTTAATCATCTCTAGTCAGTCAACAATCAACACCATTTTCAATTTGATCTTAATAACACTCCATCTTTGTTCTTTTATAATCCATTCTGGTACCATATTGGGTATTGCAAAGTTATCTCATATTCATGGCCGATTAACTATGAACCGAGCAGATTAATCTTCATTCGCAGGTCCTTCGATCTTCTAGAGTGCCAATCCATTCTCTAGAGTTATTTTCATCACTAATTGATCAACTGAGCAACAGAGCATCGAGTATATCTCCAAACCCTAGACGACTCTAATCAGAATGATGCCATCATCATCTCCGACCTCCCGTCATTGTAGGCAAGATCGAAGAAGAGAGGAGCTCTCCTTCTGTCCCTACCAGAGTCCGCCTCAGCCACTGTTTAATCCTAACGTCGCTAGATGTTGATCGGAGAAGGAAGAACGTTGCCGCCCACTTCAGATTGGGGAAGAACGCCCAAAAATAGGAGACATGCAGGCTTGCGACACATTGTGCCAACCGACAACCCAATCGCGCCTCGCCATCTAATCTCAGTCGTTCAAGTTCAAATGGTGGAGATTTTGCATGATAGGCCCAATGACGTTTCAAAACTCAGGCGTCCCCAGAAGTTTTCCATATTTACATTTAGATCCCCATGCGGGGACCTAAGTGTAAGCCTCCATATTCTTTTCTTATAAATAGGTCCCTGATCAGGGACCTATTTGAAAGAAAGCCTTTATTTTCATTGTATTTTCCGTTATATTTTTACACTGGACATTAGACTACATTTTTGGATCTTGGACATTATTCTAGCATTGTATATTTTTATATCTTTTATTTTGTTTCGAATTTCAAAGGATTTTATTGTATGATTTTATCGAGATTTAATTCTTTGCTTTTCGCATATGTTTTGAGCTTGTTTTGAGTCTTTTTCGAGCATGTAGTTCGAGCAACTTTTCTACTATATAGTATCACATATATCATCCATATTTTCACATACTATATTGTAGATAAATCAATTGGAAATTTATCCCTTTGAAAATAAATAAAAATTGCAAATATAAAAATAAAATAAAATTTTCAAAACCAAAAATCGATAAAAAAAAGTTTTTCCTAATTTTTCTCGCTTTCTTCAAGAAGAAATAAAAATCGTAAAAATATCCTCCTCTCAAAAATCATAGCGTATCTATTCTGCCTCCTTGAGTTCAACCGAGGCACACTTATCTGGATAAATAATATAGTGTCGATAAAATAGGAGAGAAGCCGCTTCGCTTCATTCTCTCTCTCTCTCTCCTATTTTATTGATTCTTGTTTGATCAACTAGGATTTTCTTCGGAGCGATTTTCTACACCGACATTACACACATTTTATCGCTCGAAAAACCCAGGTTACTAAATTCTTTACCAGTTGTACAAAAATACTTGAACAAATCATCTATTTTAAACATGTAAATTCTTCAAAACTCTTAAGTCTTATTAATACATAAAAAGAAGCGCGCCCGTGTAAATAGCTGTATATATTTTCTTGTGCCAAAATTCATTTTATTTGCAAAAAATTCTTTTTATTTTCAATCTCTTTTTGAAAAATTGCATTATTCTTTACATCATTGTACATAGAATTTGCATAACATTCAGATTCTTTCGGAGTGGGCTTGATGATTGAACAAGTCCAAATAAAGTCGAAGATTGGAGCTTGGTTGGACCTTATTGCATGGAACTACACTGGAACCTTATGGGAACTAGGTTTAAGGTACTTCAGGTCCATTCGAACATAATTCTTTGAGACTCAGGGCTAGGTTCAAGTCACCTCAACTGACTAACTAGAACTCTTTGAGACGCACGCATGACTCTTGTCAACCATGAGACACATGCACCTTTCACTTGGCTCAACTCAGTTGGAGTGGTAAGGGAAAGGGATTTTCCGATTTGAGACGCACATGAATGGAAACATTCATACTCATCTAGGGAGGGAAGTGCACCCCAACCTGGTCCAGTAACCATGAAGTCTAAAGACAGGAGAGTGTGGGTAGCAATAAAGCTTCAAAAGAGGGATACTCTTTTGGCTCAAGAGGAAAAAGTCCTTGTGTAAATGTTGTTGTAAATACTATTTCAAAAAAAACTCCAAAAAAGTGGGCATGCTTGAAAAGAAAATAAAATTTCTGTCGGAGTATGTATATATGTTGTATAGTCAATAAGAAAGCTTGAGCATCAAAGTTATACCATGTGAGCCTGCAACTGGATGACTTGACTACACTGGTCATGCATCTCAGGACAGGTAGCTACACTGGCTCCTGTCCATTCTTTTCTTCACCTCCTCCTCTTGAGTTCGATGACACTTAAACTTAGAAGGGAATACCCCTCTCCTCGAGGACAGAGTGCGGATTGGGGACTAATTGGGTTGTCATTCTGGAGAAGTCAGTTCCTTTGTCATTTCAGTTGGGGAGAGCCACGATCACTTACATTGTACGAGTCAGCTTCATAGTCATAAGGGTTTGTGTATAACGTAGGCTAGTTCTGACCCTTCTATTGAGGTGGTTTGAACCGAGTTCTGTGACTCTCGAAGGCTGTTATGTTTTAAATTTGGTTCCTGACCAGGTTCCACGCACATTTTCACATCACCTGAGCTCTAAACTTTGATTTTATAAAGACAAGTTTAACAACTGAAAGCAATTTTATTTATTCTTTCTTTTCTTTTCTTCTTTATTCTTTTGCACTTATTGCATAAGTGTTTGCTAGGGACTAGCAAAGGTAAGTATAGGGAGGTGATGAATCACCGTTTCATCGCCTTTATTCTATCATTTTGGCCTTAAAACCCTAGCTAATGCATGTAAATAGCATCAATTTGTACAAAATAGCATTCATCAATTATTGCAATTATTGTGTAAATAATACTATTTTTAATGCTGAAATTATAGAATAAAGAAAAGAACAAAAAAGAATAAAATATCCAAGATATTTTATGACCCTAAACCCGAGACCAAGTCAGGAATTGAGTTGGTCGACAAGGAACAAAGTATGGGAGATAAGGGCCCAAAATAGAACAAAAACCCAATTATTTTATTCATTATTTAAGCATTTTTGACATATATTTTATCTTTATTATTTATCGATCAAATAAAGAAACTTTGTACGTGAAAGTTGTAGATAATAATGTAATAAAAATACAAAATTAAGTTTGTATAAAAATAATACACCATGTTCATTTTATACACAAAATAAAAAGCCAAAAACCCAACTTCCCAGACCCATATCTTTCAAATAAAAACTCAAAATTAATCGAAATCATCTCTACTTGTATATAACTTTTCACAAGATATTTAATGGTGGTGGTTTATATTTTTTGGAGTTATTGTGTGAAAGTTAGGTTTTTTACCCTATTGTATAATAAACCCTATTAAAATATTCAATTTAATCATCCTGTATTATTTTTAAAAATTTATATTTTTAATTATTATTTATAAAATTTGTGCATATTAAAACAAAAATAAAAAACAAAAATAAAAATAAAATAAAATAAGTCTATTAATACATAGACAAAATACCTATGTTATACCTGTATATAAATAGATGTGGATTTTATTCTTTATTTTTTATATTTTGTAATATTGTAAATACTATCTATATTTTATTAAAAATATAAACCCAAAATAAAATCCAATAAAATACATTAAAATAAAAAGATGTATATAAAATATAGGTAAAATACATATAAATATACCTATAAAATATACATGTCTATTACATCATAAAAATATTATAAAAAATATTTATATACATAAAAATAAATTATAAAAAAATAAAATAAAATAATAAAATAATAAAATAAAATATACAAAATAAAAATAAAAATGTACAAAATACAGGTAAATATACTTATAAATACACTATTAAAAACTAACTACTAATAAAATACACCAAAAATAAATAAAAAATATATTAAAATTCTAATTAAATAATAAACATTTTTATTTTATACTCAAAAAATAATATAGTCATTTATTATTTTTAATTAATTATGCTTTAATAAACCTACTATTTTGTCCTGTAGCGACTTGACATGGACAAATCACGTCAGGTCGTGAGTTGACCGCCGGTGAACTCCCCATGCTCCGGATTTGACGAGAGCCCATCTTTTCTCGGCTTTTCTTGCCTTTATACCGGCCATACCATCCATCCATCGAGATCGCCCCCTTATACAAAATGATCATTGATCATTGTACATACATGCCATACCCTCTAATCTCCGGTATATACGCCTGATCTTGTCCAATCGCCTGGTCAATAATGGTGCATCACTATGTCTATAAATAACAAACCTCCTCTTCCCTTCCATGTTTGGCCATTGATCTGAGTCTAGGAGCCCTGTTTCTTCATCCACGGAGATTCCTTGTGACAAGAGGAGCCTCCCGACGGTTGGAACCAGCTCCGGGAGGACGGAGGTGCGCCTACGGCCGTCCCGCCGGCGGCCCTGCTCCATGAGCTCTCTCAGGTATAAGATATGCTTCCTTTTAGTCTTTTTAGGTGTATTTTGATTCCATATTTTCATTCCCGCATTTAGTTTAGCTTGTAGATCTTAGTTGCAACCTAGAAAATCATATCCGTAATTCATCGGAGTCGAGCTCCGTCGAGCTCCTCCGCGCCTGATCATCTGATCCCCGACTCCGTGTTTGCCCTCACTTTGTTCCCCTTCCGCTTCCCTACATCCCAGGCACCCTCTCTCTCCCAGGTCCCTAGTGGATCTGGAGCTCAGCTTCTCCACCTCCACCCTTGTCGAAGGAGCTCTGCCTGAGCCATTTCCCATCATTTCGACCAATAAGAACCCCAGGACCTTCGTGGTGTTGTGCTTGAGCCTATTGCATGTATTGGAGGGCCAAATGATCCATTGCGGATCGAATTTTGCTGAAGACAAGGCACCTGGAGCTCCCATTCTTCCTCAACTTTGCCTGACCACATAGGAGCTCCAGGTGCTCGATTGAAGGGACCATCTAACGCGGAAGACCACCAGGAACGTAGAGAGACCCTTGTCGGAGAGAATGGAGGTCGGAGGAGCCAGCAAGTTTGAATCAAAGCTCGCCCCAGGCGAGTTCATTTCCAGTTCTTCCAACCGCAGCCTTTGCCGTCCGATCAAGATCCTCATGCCAGATGGTACAACCACTGTTAGATGATACGCCGCTTGGACCTCGGATCGCGTCCAGCGATCTAATCTCCTCCGTCCATCGGCGAAACGTCATCGGTCGTTGTGTGGGCACCACGTGTATAAGTGAAGTCATCCCCGTCGTTCGCCAGCGCCTCTCTAGGGTAAATTGCATATCCAGCCCCGAACTTTTTTTGTATTTATTATTTAATTCTGTAAATAAAATATAGTGTTTAAAAATAATTGGACATTTTGCTAATGGACCCCAGTATTTTATGTATTTACATTTTGGTCTAGTCCAGCACAGCTCACGTGTCGTGCCACGTGAGCTGGGAAATTGCAGGGACACCTCTACGAGTTGTTGTATTTACTTATTAGTCCTATAAAATGAAATGAACGTTGTATTTTTTTGCAAAAATTACTGGAAGGTCCCTAAACTTTTACATTTTTACATTTAGTCCTTCCTAGGTTGTGTCACGTGTAGTCCCACATGATGGTCAAATTGCATCGAAGCCCTGATGGGTTTTGTAATTATGAAATGGTCTTTAAAAATTAAATAAATGTTTTTTTATGTTGGAAAATTTGTGTATGTGCCTCTGTTGTTTATTTTATTTGCATTTATGCCCCTGCTAGGACTTTGATTTTATATGTTTTATCTATTTATTAAAAATACCTATGGTGCTCTGAAAAATACATAAAAATAGGGATGAATGCCTTATGTCAAGTATGTTCACACTTTTATTTGGTATTTTTGAGCATTTTATCGATTTATTAAATATGAAAAAAGAGCACATATATTCCCTGTTTAAAGTATAAAATACAAAAAATATAAAAATGCGTCTAAAAATTCCAAATATATATAGTATATTTTATCCTATTTTAATTAGAGACCAAAAATCACTAAAAATAGAAAAATAAAAAACCTAAAAATTGAAAAACCCCAAAATCATTCATAAAAATCTAAGAAATCCTATAAAAATCCAAAAATACATTTTTATGTTTATAGTGTCCTTTATATACATATTTATATATTAAAATTGATTTGGGTAATTTGGGGACTTAATTTCAATTTTTAACATCCAACTCAATTTCGGTTATTTTATTTATCCCTTATTTGGGACATTTTCTACTTTAAAAATGCATAAAAATTAGCAAAAATTCATGGAAAATTTCAAAAATATTATAAAAATATTAAAAACCCAAAAACAATTTATTATTTGTATTTCATTTATATTTATTAATATTTATAAATATACTACTATATATTAAGCCTTATAAATGCTATATTGTGTATAAAAAAGAAAAAAATATAAAAGAAAATAAAAGAAAATAAAAAATTAGAAAAATAAATAAAACAAATACAAAAATATATAACCAAAAATTAAAATAAAAAAATTTATTAAAAAAAAACCTACAAAAAGATCGAGAGAAACGAATGACTTTGTTGTACATAAATACCCTTAGGCTACCATTTTACTCTCTGTGGTTCGACCTATACATGCTTGCTCGCTATGCATCCTAAGGTAGAGAAAATAAATTTTAACCTCATTTTGGCTATTCATTGAATTATGTATATTGTGGGTTGATTGTTGATCAATCAGGGATTTCGTCTGAGGTCACATCAGCAACTGTCTGTCTGCCGTGTGGATTGACACAACTTCGGTCAAATTCTTGTTTATCACTTAGCACGAGTTATGTCCTCTTTTTTCTCTTTAGACGCTATGAGGACATAGCACAAGCTAAGTAAGGGGGTGTGTTTGTATATATACTTATGTACATAACTCATACTTTTATGTATTTTCTGTATCCATAAAATCCATAAAAATTGGGTAAGGGTTAATTTAAAATCCATTATTTATTTATTTATTATTTATAAAATCCTTGTTGATAAGTAAAATATATCTAAAATCCTAATTTACAATTCCTAATTTAAAATATATATTTAATATGTATAATACTTATTTAAAGTCCTATTCTTTAAAACATGTGTAAAATTCATTTAATCCTTGTAAAATATTGTATATAAAATTTGTAAAATACATTAGTTATTTAATCCAAATAAAATATGGGTAATTTATCGTGTAAAATTCTGTACATAGACTTGTTTATATAAAAGAAAAATCCATAAAAAAAATACAAAGTCCTAAAATTCATAAAAATTAAAAAAATCCTCAAAATCCATAAAAATGAGTAAAATTCAGAAAATATATTTCACAAAAACATGGTTGCATTTGCATTAGCATATTTCAAAATAAGTTTGATTTCTAGAACTAAATATTTGGAATAGTCTAAAGGATGGAGCTTGATTATAACCTTTAACTTTCATTGTAAGGAGCCTAGTTAGGAACTGGAACTTAGATTCTTCGGGTCTTTGACTTAAATATTTGGGTTCCATGAGACCATGTTTTGGAAGTCAACTTAAACGTGCCTAAGTAGAACACTTGGTGTCATCTATATAACTCTTCATCAGTGAATACATTTTGGACACATGCACTTTGCACTTAGCTCGTCTTGTATGGGGTTGCGAAGGGCATTCCATTTTAGTGGTGCATTTTCATCCTTGTCTAGTGGCGTGAGCGTTTAAAATTGGGAGTTGTGGGGTTGAAATAATGCTCCAGAAGAGGAAAGGATCTGCTGGCACAATTTTTCCAAGTCCTCAAAAATTGGACGGAATAAAAAGATTCTATATCCGTCGAGGCACAAAAAGATTGACGCAATGCAAGCAACATTACAAAGCCAATTCAAAGAAGAAGCCACCAAATACAAATATAACCACAATGGTCCAAGCTTCCACCAAAAAGCCTACACATCTTAGTGGAGACTTAGCTACACTAGTTGGGCTTCACAAGGAGATGTGTCTACACTAGTCGCACTCCAGTTCTCTTCTCATTCTTCTACTTTCTCTCTCTATTCGATTGTGGATACAACACGACCTGACCTTAGAAGGAATACCCCCCTCCTCGAGGAAAGAGTAGCTAGATGAGGGCCCAATGGGTGTGTATTATTAGGATGGGCGGTTTCTTTTCTTCTTTATGCAGAAAGAGCTAAAACAATTCACACGCAATGCATATTGAATTCAAGGATTAATAAAGTTAGTGACATGGATAAGTGGATCTGAGCTGGTTGTTGAGGTGAACCTAAATAAGGATTTGTGGAACTTGAGGACTGTTGAGATTAAAATCCTAATCCTAGTTAAGGCTCCGACAAAATGCTTGTTTTAGGTCCAATCGAGCTCTATCCTTTGTCTGTTCTCATGAATTGGTTTGGGAAAACAAATTCCTTCTAACTTTCTTTATTTTTCCCTTATTTTTCAAATAAGTGTTTGCTAAGGGACTATCAAAGTTTAAGTATTGGGAGTTGATGAATCCATGATTCATTAACAATCTTTCTATATTTTATCTTAAAACCCTTAACAGATACATGTAAATAGCCATTAATTTCCATCTTTTATCAAAGTTATTCATGAATAAAAATGCACTTTTATGCATCAAAATCATGTAAATAAATAAAAGAAGAAAAGGAAAGAAAATGAAAAGAAGGCAGATTGTAAATATGTATATATTACAATATGACTTATAAAATATAAATATAGCTTAAAGATATATTTATACAACCTAACTCCGAGACCAAGTCAGTATGGATTTGTTGACAAATAAACAAGTAGGGGGAGATAAGGAAAGAAAACCACAAAAATAATCAAGCATACACTCTACACATTATTCATTATTTATCCCATTATTACCAAATCTTCATTGATTTTTAATTAGTTCGTATGTACATATTTTTCACCAAACTATTTTCTTAATTATTAAATATATAGAAATATATAAAAATAAGTTAAATTATTATCTTGTACATATGCTAAGAAATTCAACTTTTAAATTGTCAAATTCTCAGATTTTGAACATCATAACTTTCTCAAACAAACTCTAATTTCACTCTACTCAACTTTAACGTTCATAAAATAATATTCTCTAATTAATGGATGTGATTTCACTAAAATCAGAGTCTGTTTGCAAAAAAGTAGGTTTTGGGACATAATGACAACTGGGTTTCTAGGCTATTTATTCTGTTTAGAACATATTATTTATAGTTTTAATGATTTTATAATTTTTAAATGATCTTTTATTTTAACCATGATTTATTTTAGAATTTTCTGAAATTGTTTAATATTTTAAATAAATAACACTAATTTATAGATGAAATTGAACTGTGTAATTTATATCTGTATTTATTAATATATTTAAATTAATTTATTAAAATCCACAAAAATTCATATTGACTATTTATTATCCTAATAATTAATAAAATATAAAAGTAATATATTATTTATTGATTTATTAAATTAAAAATCAAATACATATTTATCAAGTAATATTTATACATATTTATTAATATAATATTAATATTCCATTAAATATTTATTATTTATCAAAAAAATTATTCTATAAATTAGGTAATTTATTTATATTTATTTATCCTTTTTATACCTATTTGAAATAACACTATTTATTATTTCTTATCTAATTATTAATGTATTATATCATATGGCCAACAAGGTGCCGACATGTGTCAGCACCTAATTCATCTTCTTCAAGAAGCAGTTGGAGTAGCTTGTTACATCGCCTCCACTTATCTAATTTTTCATGTCTCCATTCTTCATCCTAAATTCGATCCTAACCCTCCATTGCATCCTCCTAACATCCTAGATTCACGCCTACCATAGGATCTAAGCTATCTGTCGATCGATCTTCCTATAAATTAGTCTAAAATTGTTTTGTTGCAACTAACTTTCCCAACTTCCAGTCTAACTAACCGAGTAGGCCCTTTTCTCCCTCGATTATGGACACCTCCGACGGTGACAACGCCTAGTGACCGCTCCACGTGGAAGAGGCGTCATCGGAGGGGAGTTCCAGGGTTGCCAACCACCTTGCATCCTGCCACCATGCGCATTGAGCTCTGGCAAAGATCGATTGTCGAGCCACCATTTGAGGTAATATGCCTCTTCTTCCCAGGTCATTCCTCCATTTCATTTTCAATTTCTTCAATTTTCGTGTCCAATTAGCTTCACTAATCACTCAATTAGAACCCTTAATCATCTCTAATCAATCAACAATAAACATCCATTTTCAATTTGATCTGAATAACAATCCATCTTTATTAAGTTATAACCCTTTCTGGTACCATATTGGGCATTGCGAAGTTATCTCATATTCGTGGATGATTCACTACGAATTGAGCAGATTAATCTCCATTCGCAGGTCCTCCGAGCTTCTGGAGTGTCAATCCATTCTTTGGAGTTATTCGTCATCGCCAATTGATCAACTGAGCATCAGAGCATCGTGCAGATCTCCAAACCCTAGCCAACTCTAATCAGAACGATGTCATCATCGTCTCTGACCTCCCCTCATCATAGGTGAGCTCGAAGGAGAGAGGAGCTCTCCTTCTTGCCTTACTGGAGTCTGCCTCAGCCATCATTTAATCCTAACGTCACCAGAGGTTGATCGGAGAAGGAGGAACGTTGTCGCTCGCTTCAGATTGGGGAAGAACGTCCAAGAATAGGAGATGCGCAGGCTTACGACAAGTGGTGCCAACCGACGGCCACGATCGCGCCTTTCCATCTATTCTCAGTCGTTCTAGTTCAAACAGTGGAGATTTTGCATCATAGGCCCACTGACATTTCAGAACTCAGCTGCACCCCAGAAGTTTTCCATATTTATATTTAGGTCCCCATATAGGGACCTATGTGTAAGCCTCCAGATTCTTTTCTTACAAATAGGTCCCTGACCAGGGACCTATTTGAAAGAAAACCTTTATTTTCATTTTATTTTATCATATATTGTTACACTAGACATTGGACTACATTTTTGGATCTTGGACATTATTCTAGCATCGTATATTTTTATATCTTTTATTTTCTTTCGAATTTCGAAGGATTTTATAGCACGATTTTATCAAGATTTAATTCTTTGCTTTTCGTAGCCGTTTTGAGCCTGTTTTGAGTCTTTTTCGAGCACGCAGTTCGAGCAACTTTTCTACTATATAGTATCACCTATATCATCTATATTTTCTCATACTATATTGTAGATAAATCGATTGCAAAATTATCTCTTTAAAAACTAAATAAAAATTGGAAAGATAAAAACAAAATAAAAATTTCAAAACAAAAAATTGATAAAAAAAATTTCCTGATTTTTTCTCGCTTTCTTCGAGAATAAAAAAATCACAAAAATATCCTTCTTCTCAAAAATCGTAGTGTAGCTATTTTGTCTCCTTGAGTTCAATTCAGGCACACTTACCTGGATAAATAAAATAGGAGACAAATCGCTTCACTTCATTTTCTCTCTCTCTCTCTCCTATTTTATTGATTCTTGTTTGATCAACTAGGGTTTTGTTCGGAGCAATTTTCTATACCGATATTACACACATTTTATCGCTCGTAAAATCCAGGTTATCACTAATTTAAAGTAAATTCGTCTAAAAATCTGGTGCATATAGTACATTCTGTAGGCGCATGGATAGCATCAAATGAACCCCCGCCCCTGTCTTGTAATAGTTAAATGAACTCTGTTCATTGATGACCCATCTACCGGAGGTATAGATCTGTATGAACTGAACTATGCTCTTTATCCACACAGATTGTGGGAATCACCAAAATCCATGATCCATTGTGGTATATCTGCCCTACTACAACCGGTAAAAGCATAGGCTATACTTGAGGAGCTCGAAGAAGCTCTAGCAGTGGCTACAATATCTAGGTAACTGTAGCGGTGTCAACAGCATGAGTCATTATCTCCCTCAGACGGGAGACAATTTCATCAAGACGTGAATATGTATGAGGAGACGAACTGTCTGGAGGCTCAATATGCTCGGCCATACGAGCAGATGCAGGGTATCGATGCTTCTGATAACATGTATCCTCAGAATGACCTAGATGACGACAATAGGTGCAAGGGCAATGCTGATGTCTACCACCTCTACCATGGGGGACCATACCCTCTAAACAGAGTAGAACCTTCCATGTTGCAAGATGCGGTCGTCGTTGAGGAGATCTGTATGGTGGAAGGTGGTGGGACAGTAATCCTGCTAAGGAGACTGTATGCTTCCTCCATGGGAGGTATGATGAATCTGTATGCATGCTGCCTCATACTTAGGGTTAAGAGAAACCAAGAAAACTCCAACCATTGTGGAGTTCCTGTATGCCATCTGATGCTCATTAAATGTGGTTACGGGCATGAAGCAGTGAAGATTCTCGAACATGCCACGAAGTGAAGAGTAGAATGTATGCAAAGGATGACCATTCTGCTTGGTCATGTAAATATCAAATTGTAGCTAAAGAATACTGGCCTCATTCTTTGCTTGGCCATATATGGCTGCCAGGATATCCACATTGCCTTAGTAGTGGGGTGGTTCACAATGTCATTGGTGATCTTTGTGGTAAGAGTACCAGAGGCCAAATACGCATGTATGCATCATCTTACTTCCATGACGTATTCCCCCGAGTCTTATCCATTGACTCAGACGGCTGTTTCAAAATGTGCTCTTTGTAATTGCACTGCATTAAGGTCAGGAACTGCAAGGACCACAACTCATAGTTGGTCCCATCCATCTTCATGATAGGAACCAGGCCTTGAAGGCACCGGACGAAGAGAAGATACCATCCTTGCTCTCTAACTTGATGGAAAAGGAGGCTAAAACAGAACCCGACTAGAGTAGTAGTCGATCCGAGCGAGTCTACAAAATCATGTAGAGGATTGGTTGTATATTTAGACTCATACAACCATCCTCGTCAATCCTCAATCCATGCTAGAGTTGGAAAAGATTATATATAGTTCTAAAATCACCTTTTCCGATCAAAATTAGATTGTTCAGCAAATCTATGTAGCGATAGAGAGGATAAGAAGTGCCCTCATGGGCCTATCGATGGTTAATATGCACCCTAGGGCTCTAGCGGAGGCGTAGTTGCCCAAAGGTGGACGGAGCGACGTTGAGAAAAAGCCTAGGATAACCCTATGACGATGCTACATGGCCTACCAGGGACCTGCGATGGTGGTGGTGACCCTAGTAGGGTTGGGCGATGGCACGTGGAGCCCTAAGATGGTCCTAGAATGGTGCACGGTGGCCCAATAGGGGCCTACAGTGATGCACTGCTTGGGGAGGGTCCCCAACAATGTGTGATGTGAGGGGGGCAGTGGGTGGGGTTAGGACACGTGGTACAAGAATTCCAGTCTAAGATTGTCACTCTGATGCCGTGTGGAGAGAAAATAATGAATTGCTTATTTATGAGGCCCTAGGATTCTCTTATATCTGTTGGGCAAAGTACATAATATAGATAGAAAAGATAACTAATATCTCAATAGTCCTTAAGCGTAAACATGTGATTTTTGCCATGACGAATGTACGCAAAAGTTTTTAAAATGATAATGGTTCAATTCCCGTCTCATAACCATGTTATTTTATCTCTATGATTCCGATAGTTGAATAGCACTCTATTAGTGCATTCTAGTTCTCTTATATAGATGCATTAAGGCCTCGGCTCTAAACTTAAGTGAAATGTTTAGATTAATTCAATTGCTTCAACAGATTATTCCAATATTCAGTATCTAGTCTCTAGAGGTTCATTAAAAGAACACTTTCTTACTTCGATATACAGTCGAAGGTTTTAATATCATCGATTGCATGCTATATGGTCCGTTGGTACCGGTCATGTCTTCGAATGCTCCCATACTTTGATATGTTATCTCAAGAGGATGCATTCACTTTGAAATCAAATCTGCTCCAACCTTTAGGGCCTGTTTGGTTGCTGGGTTGGACTGGGTTGGGTTGGGCTGGGTTGGGGTGGGTGAATAGTAATCTGTGAGGAGGAAGTACCCTTGTGAATAGTAACCAGGGTTGTGCCAACCCAGTCCAACCCAGCAACCAAACAGGCCCTTAGTCATTTCGAAGTTACCACAGCATAAGAACACATCTCCATCAATTCCATCGATGTCATAATGTGATAGCATATTAACTCCATTTGTTATTTCTCATTTGATCTCTAGATCCATTAAATCATCACATATGACTCATTGAACTTTTTTCAATTATATAGTTATTTATATATAAACAATAGTAGTCGAAAAGTTTCTTACTCTTATTAGGGCTACTAGCTATCCTGGTCTAGATTTTAAAATATTCAGTCTTTAGTAGTTTCCATTTAACTTTCCTTTGCTTTTCCTTGCTCCCTTAAAGAAGGCTCATAAGATCTCATACCTTTGAATTAGAGCACTAAAAGATCTTCTTTGCTTATTTTCATACTACCTTAAATAAACTCCTTCTGTTTTATCTTTTATTAATGATAACCAACTTATCATTAATATTTATCATTATGAATACGATCCTTAATCTGGTTGACTATGTTCATCTTTTCATGCAGACCCATGCACGCACGTCCACATGCACCCATGTTGGCACACCTTATAGCCTCCATGAAATGCTCGAGCCTTTTATTGGCTTAATCTCTTTTCTTGTCCACATGTAAAGTTCATTTGCAAATAAGATGCATTAAGGCACCTTCCTCTTTATGTGTTTTATTAATTTATTCAGAATCAAGGTAAAAATGCAATGTCTCATGGTTGAATGATAATGGTATCAAAATGATCTGACAATCTACTTGGAATCTTCAATATAAGCTATTACTTTGTTGTAGGTATCTTTATCAGAATACATAAAATAAACAGCCCTCTCTTATTTAGGATGATCCACTAGGCTTCTATAGGTATATCGAAACAAGCTCTTTAATAGAAGAAGCTATTGATTTGAAGCCCGACGCTTCTTCTTTTTTTGACCACTCGGCTCCCTCCCCACCCCCTTAGAAGGCCAAAAGTGGGATCGTGTGCTGGTAGCGGAAATTCTCCCTTGCGGGACCGCAACGACTATATATATGATTGATGATAGTAATGAGGGTCTTTCTAGGTCCCAATACACCCAATGCCAGATAGCTGCCAAAAAGCACAAACCAGAAAACACAATATGTGTGGCTGGTGAAAAACCACTTTGACTAATTTGATTACCCCTATGAGGATACTGTACACTTATCGCGTGCCTCAACCAAGAGGCATAGATAGCGCTATCCCCCGGAGGAAGAACAAAGAGGGGGACTTTCTTTTCAGGGGCCTCGAAGCTCCGGTAGGTCAAGACGACAGACAACTCGTTGCAAAGAAAGCTCTGAGGAGATCTGTAACGGCAATAGCTCCTATATGAACTACTGGGGAGATCATAGCGGAGAAGTCGAGACCTAACAAAATTCTAACTATATATCCTTTCTGAATGAAAATAGAGAGAATTTGAAGCTAGTATTATAATCAATCAAAGATTTGGAAGTCAAACCAACTAGATATAAAGCAAAGGAAAGGACGGTCTGTCCGTTAAAGCAAGCTGCTTCTTGTCTTTGGGTTTGAGATCGTTTTGGGAAGAATTGTTTGGGTTTTCGGACGAGAAGGGAGAGTTGGGAAAGATGTGGCAGGTAGGAGTGCTCCTGTAGAAAGACCTCTTCCATCAAAAAGGCCCTTTAAGATTTCAGACAAGCTAAAGACAGAAGGGACCAACGCGAAGAAGCTTAACCAGAGAAAAGTCCCCGCGAAAGTCACAGACAGAAAGGAGCCTCAGTGCTTTGCTTTCTTCCCAACGTTAACGTCCAATAATATTCGTTTCTAGAATCAAGAAAGATCATATGAAGGTCCATTTGTATTTTAAGAACTTCCATTAAGTACCTTAGAAGGTGTATGCGTCCATTGATCACTACATGGTACAAAATAAAGCTAGTTATATCCATTGTCGAGTTTTGTTTTAATCATCTTTAAAATAACTCTCACCATAAATTAATTCTATAATTGTCAATTCCCTTACCCTTTAGTTTGTATATTTTTTAGGCTAATTTATTCTAATATAATAGTCACTACAACAAAATTGAGCTATAGTGACGGTTTTGAAAAAATCCGTCACTAAATTAGCCGTTGTTAAATATATAATGACGATATTATTCGTTGCGAAATGAGTTTTCATACTCGAAATTAGCAACAAATATCATATATGTCGTTATATCATTAGCAACGATCCACGTAGCGACGCTTATCCGTTGCTATTTTTCAAAATATCAACTAATCGTCGCTATTTTTTTAGTTCAAAATTTAGCGACGATTAATTAAAATTTTAAAAAATAGCAACGGATAAGCATCGCTATGTGGACCGTTGCTAATGATATAACGACATATATGATATTCGTTGCTAATTTTGAGTACGGAAAGTCATTTCGCAACGAATAATATCGTCATTATATATTTAACAACGTCTAATTTAGTGACGGATTTTTTCAAAACCGTCACTATAGCTCATTTTTTTTGTAGTGAGTATCACAATAATTTGTTCAATTGATATTACTCCAAAAGAATGTGAAAGGGCTAAAAAGTGAATAAATGTGGCTTGGACTAGGTGTGAAGATTATGATAGATCTTGTGGATCCTAAGGGTCATCGTCGAATATGTAATAGTTTGAGGGTTTCAATAAAATTTACTGCACCAATGTGTGAACCATGAAAATGTGATTTAATGATGCATAATTGATATTTTGAGTATGGTGGAACTTGGGATGAAGAATGAGCCTACAATATGCTCTAGCCTAGATCCACTTGCTTAAGCCTAAACTCATGTTTTTCTTAAGAAGCTCTAGCCAAATCCAATGATGAAATAGTAATTGAGCTATGTCAACGTAGTTTAGCATCGAAATTGCACGACTCGATATGCTTCACTTGTCTTAAATGGTATAATATATTCTATGATAATTTCATAAGTGTTTATTAAATGATTAGACTCTTGTTGTTTACTCTAGTTGTAAATGCTAATATGTTATAGACTATGTTGTGAATTTATAATGCTTCCATTGTATTTTAAATGTGAATAATATAATATTTTTCTTCCCAAGTGATAATTATGCACTAGAATATTTTGCTCTCCCTAGCATTGATGTATTACAACCATACGACAATCGAGGATTTTGCTAAAGAACTATAGGGTGAGTTTAGAAAACATTCCAATGTATGTCTTAGAGTCAGAGTACATATACGATTGTAGTTTGGTTTCCTTTGTGAATTCTTTAGAATAGATTAAAATGAAAAGCAATCGATGGGAAGAGTTCATCAAAGTTAAGCAAAAGCAGTTTTCTTCCCAAATTTGTTATTGCTCCTCGACGAAGGTTCATCGAGCAGAGCTTGAACGATAAATTTAAGAAAGATCGATCGATGCTAGTTAGTACTTAAAAGATAATAGAGTATATTTCAAAAGATCTTTTTAGGCAAGGAATCATTACTAGAAAAGAACATATCACGTCGTTCCTTCTAGGAAAACAAGATGAGGTACAAATTTTGATAAAAATAAAATTACTACTTCTAGAAAATTGAGAATCATAAATAAAACACAGCACACTTGGTTATTGGCACTTTTGAGCCAAAACATCGACTTTGATGAACTCTTCTTAGGATCATAGCAATGAAATCGCATTAGAAAATGAAGCGTGTACTGAATCCACACCAGTCATAAAAGGAGAACAATGACTTAGCCAATTGCATGCCATGTTTTTGAAGATTGTTTTGAGTTAGGGAGTTTTTCATGTAAAATAAAATAGAAAATAAAAGTGTCATTTTTGGTGGTAAATAATTTTTACGTTAGGTGAATAATAACCCATCATCGAAGGTTCTCTACCATAAGTTATTCAAAAAGACATAAGAATCCATGATTGATCTTGTAGAGGTAATATTCATAAAGTCATTCAAGAGTTCGTCATCGTTACATCATTCACCTATGTTAACATGAGTTTGGAGTGTTTTAACCCGATTGAATCGTGCACTCTCTTTGCATACCGTATTTGAAAGTGATTTTTTTATTATTGAATAATTTATAGACTAGGTGAGGAGCTCATGTTCTTCGAATAGCCCATCTTGGATGACCAAAAGGATAGAAAAGCTCAAAAGCAATCCCAAGCTTTAAGGAATCCTTCGTATAATGTGATTTACATCTAAGCATGTTGTTGCACTTACTCGTGAATTGATCAAATCCATCCAAAGAGATTTGAAAAGAGAATTAACCATCATGGTATATCTTCCACCGGTTATTAGAAAGGTGAGGCACTGGTGATGATTCTACGTGTAGGAAAATAAAGAGGAATATATGCCAGAAAATGGATATTTTCTTTTCAACCTCACCAATCATAGAATTTTAAATGTTTTTTGTAGGCGATTGAAATATGAGGACCGTGCCCAAGATAATCTGAGGGTCCCCTAAGAGCTTCTTTACTATTGAGGATCAACTCTTGTTAATGGACTAATATAATTTTCAATGAAAAATAATTCCCGTGTTGGTCATTGCTTCGGAAATAATTTTTATATTGTAGTTTATCAAGCTTATATGCACACAAAATTTTAAAAGATGCCATACCCCTTTATGATTTCACGTGCCTTGTAATGGAGATTTTTTTAATATCTACATGATTCATTTTTAAGAAAATGCCATTAATCTTGATTAAAAAAATATTACAAAATCCATCAGGGTATGTAGCTCATCCCGTTTTAATCAAATTGCTTTTTTTAATTTATTTGTAAGTAAAAGGAATTGTATTAAAGTCGAAGTGTCGATAGTAAAAAGGCATTATAACCTAACTTGTCTCTATGGAGATTTTCATAGTAATTAAAAACGTGGTCAGAAATATGACCATGATATGTAACAAGAATTTCTTTAATGTATAATGCACAAGTACGATTCTTTGCTCTCCTATTTAATGCTCCAATGTGGAGAATTTATATTTTGTATCCCATAATTTCTTCTGGTCTTGTTGCGCGCTAAGATCGTTGATTATGTTGTAGATTTATCAATCTACATGGAAAGATCATGCCGATAATTCAAAGAATTTATATTGGTTTGTTATTTTCCCGTGATTCAACTACTTATTTTTAAAATTTTATTCTATATTCCTAAGAAAACAAACCTAAAATGCACATAAAATGACAAAATAACAAAATCAAATCATGTAATAAAAATGGACTAATTGTATATGATTAACTTGTAAATAAATCCATATGACATTAAAATGTATGTATTCAATTGTATAAATTGTACAATCTTCTCACATTTTTAATAAATTTGTATTAACTTCAAATGATATAAAAATAAGTCCATTATGCACATAAACTACTTTAATAAATGAAAATTCTTAAAAAAAATACTAACTTATAAATATTGCAAATAAACTCAAGCCATAATTTGAGAAGACCGAGAAATAAAATTTGAATATCTCCCTAATATATTCTCTAATGAAATCCACCCACCTTTGACTTATTGTCACATGAAATCATATATAAAATAAGATAAAATTCAAAGGAATCAGGGTCAATTTATGAAGCTTGAGTTTTGGGACCTAATTATATATTGTATAATTGCATTTACTTTAACATGTTACTTCATTTAGATATTTTAGCCTTTTGATTATATTTCATATTAATTATGTTTCTTTATTTGTTTGCTAACCGCATAAAAACTAAAATCCAAAAAAATAATAAAAGCCATGAAAAAATCAAAAGTGAATTTGTATATAGTGACCTAATCTCTTGTACAAAACATCTAATCTTTTTTAAATATTAAAAACCTTTAAAATAGATTAATATGTAAATATTTAATTGAATATTTTACCAAATTAGTTACGTATATATTCTTAAGAGAAAAATGAAAGGAAACAATACAAAATCCTGAAAATTTGTTATTATATATATATATATTATATATGACATACCTCAAAAAGATCCTATTTTGTGCATATAACTTATTTTGATTTTGATGCCTTCGTAAGCATTGTAGATCTTATCAAGATTATGATTTTTATTTTTAGCATCCTATCATTTGATCCCATCTCTTATTTTAATTTATTATTATTATGACTCGGACAATGTAATCCAATCAACCGACCTTATGTCATTTGTGCCCATTGGGCACCTCAAGCCATCTCAGATCCTCACTTGCATATGCGGTCAATAGTCACATGCCTTTCATTCGATACTCAAGTGCTGCCACGCCAACCTGATCAACCGACAAAGCTGGTCAACTGTCTCCTCCGACAAACCCTCTCTCTTCTCAATTTGCTCAAACAATCCTCTCTAACCTTTAAAACCATCTCTACCTACTAGGGTTGTCAGAAAAATCTCAGGTTCGAAATTCGCTCAGATTCGATTTGATAATAGTCCGATTCAAATTCGATTCGATCATAAACGAACCGAACCTTAACATAACTTTGGGTTCGTTTACATAGACGAACCGAACCTTGAAATGGTAGGTTCGCTCAGGTTCGGTTCGTTAATAGTATATATATATATATATAATATTATGATTTGAGAATTGAGAGCTCATACAAATCCCACAACCATTATATCTTTATGTGTGTTCAATTCTCAGAAAATAAGGGACCTAATATGAAATTTTTAACAAATTTCCTCAAAAATAATGTGAGATGAAACCCTAACATTCCTAATCCCTACCACACACGCCTCCTTCCTCTCCTCTGGACTCCTGCCGATGTCGCACCCTCCTCCAAGCGGCCACCAGCAGACTCCCCTCCTCCTAGGGCACCCGCTCCTCCACTCGCTCGGGCACCCCTACCTAATGGGCAGTCGCACCACGCCTCCTCTCCTCCACCCAAGCGACCCGTCGGAGCCTCTCCTCCTCCTCCAAGCGACCGATGCACCCCGCATCTCCTCCCAGTGGCTGCCACATGGCTTGCACCATGCATCTCCTCCCAGTAGTCGGCTCCCCCTCCGCTCCCTCCACTCCTCTCACCCAGCGGCCAGCCACTCCGTTGCATCTCCTCCCAACGGTCAGTTCCCCTGCATCTCCTCCCAGTGTCAGTCGCACTCCCCCTCTCCTCCCCCCCCCCCCAACAGCGGCCAGCCGCTCCCCCACATCTCCTCCTAGCGACCGTCGCACCCTGAATCTCCTCCTACCAACGGTCAATGACCCATCACTCCTCTCCTCCTCGCAGGCAACCGCAACGCGCAACGGCACGATGAGTTCTCAAGGTTTGCATTGAATTGTGGATATGGCTTTTTTTCCATTGACCCGTATCATTGTTAAATTTGTAAGATAAAATTGCAAATTAATATTTTATTCTTACTGATTTATGGATATCTTATTCAAAGTATAAGCTTTAGTATTGCATTAAAATTGATATCCCATTTCAGTTCTCATTTTCGGAGGATTAGTATCTTAAAATACATAATTTTTATGATTGAAACAAGCCTAACTTGTGCTTGAAACAAGGAACTTGTTCTATTCATTTATTGTAATATTGTGTCCATTCACTTTGTATATAATTAAACCTTTAACAAATCGAATCGAACCTTCGCGAACCTAACGAATCAAACCGAACCTTCGCGGATCTATATTGTGCCCATTCACTTTGTATATAATCAAACATTTAACGAACCGAACCGAACCGTCGCGAACCTCAACCGAATTGAACGGAACATGAACATGATTTTAATCTTATCATACCGAGCAGAACCCAAATCTATATACCTAATAAATGAACCGAATCGGACCCAAGTAGGTTCGCTCGGGTTCGGTTCGTTTACATCCCTACTACCTACTCTACGGCATTCCATCGTTTTCCTATCACTTACATCTCCGCAACCAATCAGCCTTCTTCAACCTGTAGACTCCAGCCTCACTAATCTCACCAACCAGCCCAACTCTACAAACATCTAGATCTTTCCTCCATAAAAACCCCAAGCCAACCTTCGTTTAACTCCTTATCCGCCATTTTGAGAGGTGGGACCCAGTTTCATCCACCCTTGTGGTGACAACACAAGGTGTGGGCTTGCAAGCAACGATGACTAACATCCATCTGACCTCCGTGTGATCCACTGAGTTTCTTCTCCGTGCTACTGCTCCTCTCACCGGAGAACAGCCAAGCTCCTCGCTCTCCGTCGAGTGACTCAAGCAAGAACCCAATGAGCTCTCCGGGTTTTCTAATTTCCACGAGATTCAACCACCATAGAACCTTCCAAGTAACCTCTCTACTCTTTCTTCCTCCCATTTCATGTTCTTCTTTTATTGCACCTCTCAGCTCCAGATCCCATTCCCCTTCTTGATATTATTTGTGTTTCATCTTAATCCTCACGACTGATCACCTCACATTTCTCCCTTTACATATTCCCTTCTCGTCTTTAGGTCTTGCTACCTTTGGCCAAATCATAAATGCAATTCTTGGATTTCATCCCCATCACACGACAGGAACCCACTCACACATCCTTTGTTTAGTATTGATTATCGCTTAAGATTCAATTGATCCCCCCTCAGGTACATCGAAGGTTTCCATGTCATAAGCAGATCACAAATTCCTCAACTCAGCTTCTACAGAGAGCCTCGCAACTACCGCAATCTTGCAGGAGCCTCATCACATCGTTGCAGGTCTACTCTTCCACTGGAGTTCGATTGCAGAGGAATACCTCAGCAGATCTTGGAGGTCATCAGACCTCCACCATCCCTAAGGGTGCGTTTGGTTGGCGGGTTAAGGCGGGTTAAACTGGTAGAGGGTAACCCGTTTTTGGATTTTGGTGTTTGGATAAAGGGTTAATTTTTGGGGGTGGGTTAGAAGAGGGTTTAGGGTGATATGATTGTATTGAAGTTTGAAAAAGTGAGTAGTTATTGTGATGTGATTGTATTGAAGTTTGGAAAAATGAGTAGAAGTGGAGTAGTTTATAATTTTATATGATATGATGGTATAATATATTATTTTTTGATATGATTGAAGATGTAAAATTGATTTATTTAATTTTTTAAAAAAGGAATAAAGTGGGGCCCACGGGGAGAGAGGGGGATGTGGGTGAAGGGAGGTAAACTCCCTTAACCCGCAGGTAACCCGTCATCCAAACGGTACCGAAGGCCCTTAGTTGAACAGAGAAGAAGAGGGAGGATCACATAAACCCTTCGATCAAAAGAATCTCGGATCTCCATTGTTGATCTAGCAACTGCACCATTGTGGATCGCATCGCTATGAGACACCTATTGTGCTTCTATGCATCACGCATATCATCATCTGTGGTAAGAGGATCGAGCGGCCAACGTCAAGCCTTGATATAGCATGGACAGCCATTCGATCTAAGCCAAAGAGGCATCTTAGCTCCATTGGTTTTTTTTTATGCGTAAGTAATCAGTATATTTCAAAGCGAAGAACATTTACAGGGGCACTACCATCCCTTTTTACAGTTTTGACTTTTAGGAGCATGTTTTATCCAGGTTATCGTATGGCACGAGGGTAACAAAAACTTGGGCCCAATTGTTTCAACTCAAAATTTTCCCTGTTTCAATAAGTTGATCTATGATCTTTACTGCGTTATTGGAGTTGTCAGAGGTCCAGCGGCGATTCCTTTCAGCCCAGATGCTCCAAACAGTAGCGGCCAGGTGGTTGCAAAGGTGACCGTGAATCCTTTGGTCGGGAGTGTTAGCAATCCAGACTAGAGTCTCAGGCAGCGTGGACAGCGGAGATATCAGCAGTTCCAGAACACAAGAGGAGCCTGCCCATACAGTGTATGAGAAGGTACATGTGAATAGTAGATGCTAATGGGACTCCATCTCTCGGTGGCATAGGTAGGTGTCAGGGCGCAAATCCCATATCTACAGAGTTTGCCCGTAGTTGATAGGCGCTCCATGACCGCCATGTAAAGAGTGAAGGAGAACTTTGGCGGGATACCTTTCGCCCAAACGTAAGGCGCCCACGTCGGGGCCCTAGCTCTAGGCCGAAGAAGGTCGACAGCGATTGCGAAGGAGAAGATGGTTGGAGAATGAATGAACCTATTTGCAAGTCTGGTTATCATCGGAGATCGCCAAATGTATTTCATCCCTGCCATTTAGGATCGCCCTCCAAGTTTTGCTATGGGAAGGGGAGAGGGGTATCTCCCAAAAGGAATCTCCGGACAGGTACCTTTGGCGCATGGAGGATAGGTAGCTCCATTGGATTGGGCAAGGTCATGTGTTCCTTAGTACATGACATGACATTCGCGTGGGATTTTGAACAAAGGACTCACCTGGCTTTTGAACAGAGATACCTATCTGTCTTGTATAACCTCTGATAATATTTTCTTTAGATAATTTGTATTTTAGTTCAGGTCTTTATTAGTTAGTATCTTGCAAACATGAGATTCAAAAATTGTGAACTTTATTTATTTTGAAAGTAATTTCATGCCCTTTATATTGAGATGTTGTGGATCTTTTTTGGATGTGAATTTGATTTATTGTGAATTTTTGAATAGAAATTATGCCCTATGCTTATTAGTCGTGTATTAATTCAAGGTTATTTCTTAAAATTGTGGGAAAATGATCATTGTACAGAGGATTAAATAATGAGACTTTTGACACTTTATTTGAAAATTGTGGTCTTGGAATTTATTTTGTCTATTACTTGTATGTTTTTTATAAGGGTCATATTATAATATTTCTAGAAAATAAAAATAGTCCTAGATTCCTTTATATGTTCCATTAGTTGAGATTTTACAAGAATTGATGGAAGTGGTTTGCTTTTTTTAGAAATTAAAAAACACAAAAGCGTAAACTTTTGTATTTTGCATTGTTAGTTTATTCATATTAGTTTCAAAAATTCCAAAAAAAATACACCAGCTTCCATTTATCAAATCTTGCATCATATTTTTAATTTTTGAAAATATTGCATATTCATCCTTTTAATTAAAAAATACAAAAAATCATGCATCAATAATATTTAATTCATTTTTAATTGTAATTTTTCAAAAAAAATGTGGATTCTTATTCAAAATATTTTAGGGAAAAATATCATTTGCATTCTTAGGGCTCAATTTGACATAGAAACCATATTTGCAAAATAGCATGATTTCCTTTTAAAACTATTTTAAAAAATTGGCACGGGGATGGGGAGGGAGGGGAGGGGGCATGATAGGGTGGTGTGTGAGTGGGGGGCCTGCCACACCGTGTGACGCACACTTAGGGTAGGTTATGGATGGCCTCCAGTCAGGTCGGGCCGTAGCTCGAGCCTGGATCAGGCCTATTCTATTAGTGTGGCGCACACTTATAGCAGGTTAGGGATGAGCATCAGGTTGGACTTTGCTCATCACTAGCCTTAGTACAAATGAGTCCTCTACACACCTTTTCTGATGTTGGTGTTTAACATAAGGTTATCTTTTTTCATGATTACTGGATCATCAAGTATAAAAAAAACTTTTAATATGCTTTTTATCGAGTACTAATGCGATATCAAATTTGACAAACAGACACCTTGTATTCTTCTTGACATCACGGACATCCACTAAACGACAAACATGGCATACATGTAATCATAGATAACACAGATTTTCTTGGGTTCTTCTTCCAACCTATTAAGTATATGTAAGCATAACTAGAATCAACATGTTACACATACAATCTTATAGTATTTAAGATTTCTCATAATTTTATAACTGAAACTTATGACTGGATTTAATGATATGTATTAAATATAGAGCTAAAAATATTGTGTCAAGAGTTGTGAGAGCATATCTTTTATAGGTATAAATTTATGTGTTATAAATAAAATACAAATAAATATTTATGATAGATAATCTTTTAATTTTGTACAACTTACACATCATTAAGATTTGGCTTTTTATCAGTTGTGCCAAATGAATCTCCATTTGATCATCTTTATTCTATCATCTTGGCCTTAAAAACCCTACCTAATGCATGTAAATGACATTAATTTGTAAAAAAAGATAGCATCCATTATTTATTGTATTTATTGAGTATCAAATAAGGTTTTTAATGCCAAAATTATAGAATAAAAAGAAGAAAAGAAAAAGGAATAAAATATTGAAAATATTTTATGACCTTAAACCCCGAGACCAAGTCAAGAATTGAGTTGGTCGACAAGGAATAAAGTATGGGAGATAAGGGTCAGAAATAAAATAAAAGCCTTATTCTTTCATTCATTATTTAAGCATTCTTGACACCTATTTTATTCTTTATTATTTATTCATTAAATAAAGAAACTTTGTACAAAAAATTTGTAGATAATAGTGTAAATAAAAATACAAAATTGAGTTTATACAAAAATAATACACAGTATGCCTTTTATGTACTAAATAAAAAGCCAGAAACCAAACTTCACAGACCCATATCTTTCAAATAAAAATCAAAATATATCAAACATCTCTAATTGTATGTAACTTTTCACGAGCTATTTAATGATGGTGGTTTTATATTTTTTGGAATTACAGTGAGAAAGTTAGGTTTTGGGCCCCTATTGTACATTCTAGTGATTAAAATATTCAATTTATTCATTATTTATTATTTTACAAACTCTTATTTTTATAATTTTGTAAATATTACTCATAACACATGTACAAAATAAAATTAAAATAAAATCAAAAAGAAAAAGGAAAATAAAATAAGTCTATGTACAATACATAGATGAAACACCTATGTTATATACGTTTATAAATAAAAGGGAAATATATTTTTTAATTCTTTAGGCCTTCCTATTTTATAATGTTGTATAAGCTCTATTAAAAATACAAAACCAAAACAAAACTCATTAAAACCCATTAAAATAAAAAGATGTGAATAATATATATGTAAAACACCTACAAATATACATATATAATATAATTACTTATTTATTTAAGCGTACAAATAACATCATAAAAATAAAATAAAAATATATTTATACTCACAAAATAAGTTATAAATATATAAAATAAAAGAATAAAGAAATAAAATAAAATATACAAAATAAAAATAAAAAATGCACAAAACATAGATAAATATACCTATAAATACACTAATAAAAATTAACTATTAATAAATAAAGACAAAAAATAAATAAAAATCATAATAAAATACTACATAAAAATAATAAACATTTTTTTATTTTATACTCAAAATAAATAAATCATTTACTATTTTAAATTAATTATTTCTGAATAAAACTTGTTGTTTTGTCGTTTAGCGGCTGACGTGGACCAATAAGGTCGCGTCAAATGTTGACCGAGGTCAACTACCCCATCTGCTCTGGATTTGACGCACACATGCATTTCCCCGTGATTTCTGCCCTTTTTTCCCGGGCGTCTTGTTGCTCAATTTTCGTCGATCCCTTCATGCAAAATGATCATTGATCATTGTACATATACGCCATGATTTTTAACCGCGTGTACATACGCTTAAATCATTGGTTTTCTCCGGTCAATTAGGGTGATCATCAAGGTCTATAAATAAGAACCCTGCCCTCCTTCTGCAAATTTGGTCACCATTAAAGCCCTAGGAGCCCTCACCTTGAATCCTAATCGTCTTCTCGTGACAGGAGGATGTAGTTCTTGCTTCGGTGAAGCTCCAGGAGGCCGAGGTGCACCCACAACCGCCGTCGCCGGCGACCCTGCTCCCTGGGCGTCCCTTAGGTATAAGAGTTGTTTCTTCTTCCTTAATTCTGTGTATTTTAGCTGTAGGTTTAATTTCCTGTCATTAGTGTAGGAAATAGTTAAGTAAATTAGTCTAAATCGAACCACCTGTACTTTGTCGGAGTCGAGCTCCAGCGAGCTCCTCCGCGCGTCACCATCACCGCTCCGTTGCTCTACTCGCTTCCATCTTCATCTTTATCACCTCCTGATCATTCCTCGTACCTCTGATCAACTTGGACCGCTTCGGTTCTGCGAAACGAGGATTTCCTCTGCCGCATCGTCGGAATCCTCTCTGCCCCACCTCATTCATTGTGTATCTAGCTTCAAGTTAGGTCGAGGAGATGCCCCTTGAGACGTGTTTCCTTCCCTTGCAGGTTAGGCACACAAAGAAGCGCTAGGAGCCGATTTCGAAGACCGTCGGAGGTACGTGGGGCTCCTTTCCTTCCCCGACTTCGCTGAGGAGCTCCGGTCACCTTCGCGCCATTCTGATGCCTCCAGGAGATAGAGAGACCTGCCAGGAAGCTTTTGGGACCCTTGGGGGCAACAAAGATCGATGGGGAAGGGAGATATCACCGGAGGAAGTTCGCTCAGGCGAACCTTCTTCCATGTTCTTCCTCAACCCTCCCCTGCCGTCGGATGAAGAAAATGGCCACAGATCACACCAGAGCCGTTGGATCACGTCGTGCATCAGTCGTTCGATCACGACCTGTGATCTAATCTTGTACGTCCATCAATGAAGCATCATCGGTCGTTGGATGAGCAATACGTGGCAAGTGAAAAGACCAGTATTGTTGGATGGCGCGCATATATGGGGTAAATTGCACTTCTCGCCCCAGCATTTTTGTATTTATTATTTAGTCCTGTAAATAAAAGTTAACGTTATAAAATAAGTGTAAATTTTGTAAATGGACCCCTAAACTCCTTGTAATTGCAAATATGTCCATTCCACATCACCTCACGTGTCGTCCCACGTGAGGTAGTGAAATTGCAGGGTTGTCCCTATAAGTTTTGTAATTATTAAATAGTTCAATAAAATCTAATGTAAGTTACATATTTTTGTAGAAATTGCATGCAGCTCCCTGAACTTTCACATATTTGCATTTTGGTCCCTGCTTGTAAGCGTCACGTGTTGTCCCGCGTGTTGGTAAAATTCCTATGATGCCCTGGCGGATGTTAAAATTGATAAAAAGTACACTAAATTTTTAATTACATTTAAAATGTTTGGCAAATTTGTACAGAGCCCTCCAGACTTTATTTTAATTGCAAAAATGCCCCTGCTAGGACATATAATTTTGTAGCTTTTATCTATTTATTAAAAATATCTAATGAGCTCCTAAAAATATGAAAAAATAGGGATAGATGCTTTATGTCTCGTAGATTCACGCCCATATTTTTAATTGGCATTTTTTTCATTTATCCATTTATTAAAAATGAAAAGGAGCCTAAATATTCCATGTCTAATTTATAAAATACCAAAAATAAAGAAAAACTTTTTAAAAATTCCAAAAAAATTATATATGGTATATTTTGATATTTATTGAGTCCAAAAAACAAAAATCCCTAAAGATAAGAAAGAGAAAAGAATCAGAAAGCTCCAAAATCCAACAAAAAATTCAATAAAAATACTAAAAATATGTTTTTCTGTTTTATAATCATCTATATATGATTATTTATTTATTAAAATTAATTTTGCTAATTTTTGGACTTATTTATTATTTTTAAAACCCAAATCAATGTCGGTTTATTTATTAATCCCATATTTTGGATAATTTTGACTTTAAAAATACATAAAAATTAGCAAAAAATCCAAGAAAATAATAAAAAATTAGAAAATATAAAAAGCACAAAAATACATATTTACTATATTTTGACTATTTTTATATAGTTTTATCTATATAGTGTTTATATATACCTCATATTGTATTTATACATACATATATATATATTAAATTTAAATCAAAAAATACAAAAAGATGAAAATACAAAAAGATAAATACAAAATTACAAAACCAAAAATAAAACTAAAAAAATATAAAATTAAAAACCCATAAAAAGAATTATACAAATCAATGACTTGGTTGTACATAGATAACTGTAGGCTACCATTTTGCTCTCTGTGGTTCAACCTCTACATGCTTGCCTGCTATGCAATTTATGGTAGAGATAATAAATTTTAACTCGCATTTTTGGTATTCGTTGATCTTTTATGGTTGTGGGTTAATGTTGACTAAAGAAGGGTTGTCTTGAGCGATCACCTCAGCGATGCTAATTGAGTTTGATTTGCAGACCCTTGGGAGAATCCTCAATATCAAATGGCACCATTGCCGGGGAGCAATGAGCGAGTCTATTTTTACCAGTCATTTTTGTATAATGATTTATCTGATTTATTACTTCATTGTTGTGAATATTTATTGATTTATTTGCAAGTAATTCTTTGATTACCGTTGAAAACATTCATTGTTGTTGTAAATATTCATTGGTTTGATTATTTGATTAAAAATTCTAATGCCATATTTTTGCAACTTTAATGCGAGGGCCCGCCACACGAGGACGGTTTCCCAGGAGGCCGATTCAGCCAAGCCTGGAGGAGGCTGGTCTTCTCGTCTTGACCAGCTGAAGAGAGAGCACCAAGGAAGCAGAAGGAGGAATTAGTTTAAAAAAATCAATCAATTTTGTAATTTTATGGTGAGAGAGAGAGAGAAAATTTTGGCATGTAATATAACTTGGACTCTACTCTTCACAACGAGGTCCAGTGCCCGGGTGTCTGTTCACCTGGAGGCCTCGTCGTAGTTTCCCACGCTTTATCGCCTTCTTTTATTTTGTTTTCTTGTGGTTTTGAGCTTTATGCCTTATTTTACTTTATTTTGTGTGCATGGAGCCCCTAGACTTAGGTTGCTTTACTCAGTATCTAGGTCCGCACCTTAATAAGAATGCATGTTCCTATAGTCTACTACGTATAGATCTAGTCAAATTAATAATGTTAGTAATTCAGATCTGAGACCACGTGCCGCTATAGGTCGTATACAATGCATGCAGGACCCGTTGTGGCGGGCGCCAATCGGCATCAGAGACCGGACATTTGTCTCATTTCTGAATAACTAACAATTGGTTCTTCACGATTAATAGCAGCTACTGTTTAGGGCGATTTTGTCGATTGCACACCGCCATGTAGATAGGTTTAAAAATTCTGTTTTGCACACCGCATGGAGAGAGCTGGGATGCACTGTAAGTCTTCTAACTCAGCATGCATGATTAGGTTCAATGGTGAGATTTCCATCACTGAATTGACTTGCATGGCTTTTCCGCTATCTCCCTCTGATTTTGAGCACCTAGGACTTAAATGAAAATCTATAAAAATGTTAGGCGCTTGTATGAAAACATACTCAAAAAAAGTGAAAACCCAAAAATTAAAGCCAGGGGATTGCTAAATAAACTTTAACCTTACTTAAAATCCGTAATAGACTATCATTATTCTGGGTTCATAAAGCCCTCATTATTTTCAGGTACCTTCGGAGGGGACCAAAACCCCTCCCATGAGCGAGGCACGTCCCATAAGGAATAGAGCCCAAAACCCAGTCTGTAACTGCCTTGTGTATCGCACGGATTTCTGAAGTAATGGCGCTTCTATCGTACGTGACCGAGTAGGGCCTTGTCAACTTTGGTGTTCCTGCTTTGTGTGGAACATCGACATGGTCTGAAGTACTGAGCATAGGCCACGCCTTCACGTGGGTGTTTGTCTCATCGGTTTGCGTCCGAGTAGGTTCTTGCACACTCACGGGTGATTCTGTTTCGAGCGAGAACCGAAGTATTGGTTTTGCCTATCGGCTTCCTCTCTCTTTCTTTGGCTGAGTAGGGATCCAGGAAGGGTTACAAGGACCTCAAAAAGTTGAGACTACAAGTTACAAAGGAGGAGGACAAGTACGGGATACTTTTCTGGTAGTACTCTCTCCTATAGGGTTAGTATGTTAAGGACTTGTTATAAGATATGCCTGAAATAACAACTCTAAAACTGAAAAGATAATAAGTAGCCGAACCTTCACGGCTTAACATGGCATGAGTTGGTGAACCCAATTTTGTATTGTGTTTGTATGGATCTAGATTAAGGTTTGAAGATCGAGTCCCGTGCACTTGCATAAATTTTGTCGTGTGTTTCTCCCTTTGATCCCTGCTCAGTTCGAGCCTTTCTACTGGCTTGCATTCTGATTTGTTCCTCCTTGACCATTGTATCTTTCTTCCTATATCTACTCCCCTCTTGCTTCGCGAAGGCGATCCATGGATGGTTTAGTCAGGATCCCGTCGACACCTACATCGATTCCATGGACTCAACCTCGCCAATAATTCGAGGCGAATCCCGAGAACCCGATCTGGACCTTGCTGGTCGATCTACAGACTCCTCGTCTTCTACCTTTCCTCTTGACCACCCAATAAACAGTGACCACTCTTATCCCACTTTCACCGTTGTGAATGAAAGCCAATTACAGTCCATATCCTTTTTCATTCACAACACTCTCGAATTAACCTTGATTCCAGATTCATCATGGCGGTAAAGATTCAATTGCAAGTGGTCTGATTAGGATTCTCTCATATTGCAGATAGAAGACAAACCAAGCCCTGGATCCCAATCCAGAATTCATCTTATCAGATTCAGACCCTGAGATGGCTCCTCAAGGAAAGGGCAAGGGTCAGCAGCCTCCTCAGCCAAAGCAAGGAAAGATGTCTGATCAGAATCAAGTCAATACACAGTTGTTGGCATCTATCCAAGCTATCCAGCAGCAGCTGACAGAGCAAGCCCTCGCACAGACTGCATTTCAGGAAATGCTGAATGATGTGATGAACATACCTAAAGGAGGAGGAGGAAGACAAGGAGGAGGAGGTGGTGGACCCAATGACAATCCAGATGAAGAAGAGCCCGAACAAGGAAGGCTCAAACCAATGCTGAAAGAGACCTACAATCCTGGAGACAGCCAGATGATCGAGTGGATTCGTATTCCACTAGTGCATGCTCACTTTGAGCTGAAGCCTCAGTTCCTCGCTCTTCTTCCCTCTTTTCACGGGAACACCAGTAAAGAGCCATACATTCATCTCCAGCAATTTTCACGCATATGTCGTACTACTCATTACCCAAATGTCCCTCTGGACATAGTGAAGATGATGGCATTCCCCTTCAGCCTATAAGACAAGGCCCTCTATTGGGTCAATCATCTGGGAAAGGTTGTGATGAATTGGGAGGAGCTGAAATCCGCATTCTTACACAAGTTCTACCCTCTCGGTCGGCTCAATCAGATGCGAGCCCGAATCAGCAATTTCTCTCAGGGTGCACATGAGAGTATCCACGAAGCCTGAGAGAGATTCACAGATCTGCAGGAGAAATGCCCTCACCACGAGATTCCAAGGACCAACTTGGTCCAACAATTCTTCAAGGGCCTAAATGTAGAAAGTCAAAGGCTCGTTGACGCAGCATGTGGGGGCTCACATTTTAACAAGGATGAAGACGTTGTATGGAAAATCTTTAAGGAAATGACCGAGGGAGATGCCGTCCTCTCTTCATCTAAGGTGTATCAGAAGCATCCCCAGATTCTCCAAAAGCAGGTATACATGGCAGCGTCTCGTGAGGCGGAGAGAGATGAGAACTCCAACCTTAGCATTATTGGGGGCCATCTCTCGAAGGTTGAAATCATTGAGAAGAGATCACAGGACCTTGAGAAACTTGTTGTGATCGAGAAGAGGACTCAGAATCTTGATAAACTGGATCAGATTACCAAGCAGTTGGATCTTCTGGTAGGCACCATCAACTCTATCCAGTCGGCAACACCATCTCCAGATGCTCCAGCTGAGAAGAAGGATGATTCATCACCGCCACATCAGCCTCAGCCAAGCCAGCAGCCACCGGTAGTTCATCACGTTTATTACGTGCAGACACCCGACTAGGGCCAGCCGCAGCAGTAGATGGTTGTTTACCAGCCAGATTTCCTCAATCAGTCGGATCCAGCATTACTACCACCACCCCTGATCCAAGAAGTAAAAGGGGTATGGAGCAATGATGCGCAGTTGGCTCGTCCTTGTGGACATCCAAAGGTCCAACAATAGGCCAACATGCAGTACCACCAACCACAGGGTGGTCTCTTTGGGAAGTCCTCACAACCGCCGCCACAATATCACCAGCCTCCCCAGTATTCTAACCAGTGGAGGCAAAATCAACATTATCAGCAACCGCGGTACTGACAGCCACCGCCTTACCACCCTTATGCGGCTGCCCCTCCTCAGCAGTATCAGCAGTATCCTCCTCCCTCCTACAATCAGTTTCAGCTTCCTCCATCGCTGCAGCACCACCACCAACCGTTGCCTCAGCTCCCTTACCCGCAGCAACAGCGTGGTCTGCACATTGAACCTTCTGAGGCAAATCCCGTGAACGCGACCTTGGATTGATTGGCCCAGCTCGTCAAAGTCCTAGTAGATATGACCAAGAAACTAGATGACCTGACCGCACTAAAACTACCATCCCATCGCAGGTCAAAACTAACCCCAACAGCTTCAAAAAGAAGGAACAGGTAGAATGTGATGTCTTGTCTATGCCTGTAGGGTTGGATGATTGTACTATTGTTTCACCTAATGTTGTAACTTCAGGAGCGGTAGGGCCTTGCCACCTCCTTCCATCAACAAAGGGGAGAATAAATCTTCAGGTGAATCGTCATCTTCTGCATCAACCGTGCCAGCTACATGGACGGGTGAGGAGGAAGAAGAAGGAGGAGCCATTCCAGTTGTCACTGACCACCATCTGCATCAACAAAAAGCACAAAAAATCTGCAAAAACAAAAAGAATAAAAAGAAAATCGTCGCCGAAGTGAAGCCACGCCAGCCTTGGAGTAGCCGCCAGTAGCAGCAGATCCTTTACCAGCCGACGGAGTGAAGGCCCCACTTTTTGTCCGTCCACCAGCACCAGCATCTCAGCTTCCAGCTTGTACTCCTTTTTGTAGTCCGGATGTACAACATTTTGTGGACGATGGTTTTATTGTAAATAAGATCTCTAATTTGGATTCCAACAATGTACATATTCCTTTTCATGATGTAATAGAAAAACCCCCCAAAAATGCAAAAAGAAAAGGTACATTATCTGATCCTGGAGTTGTGGATATCATTAATAACTTGACTATTGAGATTCCTCTAATGAAGGCCATGGAGTACATGCCATCTGTGAAGAAAGGTCTGAAAGAAGCATGTACAAGCAAGCGTCACCCAGCACGAAAGAACAGATGCCGACAGGTTGAGAAGCGCGTTCTCTCCTTGGCCATTGTAGCTGCCATCAGCAATCTCCCACAGAAGAAGCCAGACAAAGGGGCACCTCTTATCAGTTGTGAGATTTTTAATCAGATCTTTGAGCGCACTCTTATCGACAGCGGGTCTTCCATCAACCTTCTGCCCCCGTCACTACTGCAAGAATTCGGACTAGGTCCGCTCAAGCAGACACGAATGATCCTTTAGTTCGCTGATCGATCTATCAAGTGGCCTAGAGGTCTTTGGTAAGACATTGTGGTAAAGGTGCGGGAAATGCAGTTCCCAATTGACTTTGTAGTCCTTGATATGGACTCCCCCACACCCTTACTCCAGACCCCTATCATCCTTGGACCGCCATTCTTGCGCATCGCAGAAGCCGTGGTTGATTATAGGTCTAGCAAGATCACTTTCAGCTCGGGCAGCAAGAGAATCACTATAGATATGATCACTGAGCCAAAAATCATGATGATGAGAGTCGTACAGCACCAGAAGCAGACGGTGACTTTATTGCAAAAATCAGAGATACATTACTTTCTTTGGATGATTCATGGACCCAAGAAATCCTCTCTCTATAGGAGGACTTGGAAAGAACAGTCGACACATGCTCCGATGATACTTGGGAGACAGAATCCCATTTATTGATGCGCCTTTGTGACTCCAAAGATTCACTCCAGCCCGAACATGATGAGTCTAGTGTAGAACTGTTCGGCAGATTATCCAAATCTCAACAGGAGAATGAGGTCAGTAGCTCTGCCAAAGTTCCAGCAGCACATCCTACCACTAGTATAGTTTCTGAAGTGACTAACAAGTTGTCCAGATCAGAAGCAGAACTCAAGCCACTTCCTGCAGGCCTGAGGTATGCTTTATTTGCGGGTGAAGAAAACATGTATCCGGTTATCATCGGCAGCAGGCTGACTCTGGAGCAAGAATCTCGACTCCTCGAGGTTCTATAAAAGAACCGCAAGGCACTTGGTTGGCATGTATCTGGTCTCCGCGGGATAAATCCAGCATTGTGTTCACACCATATTTACCTGGAAGAAGATGCCAAGCCATCCCGCAAATTCCAAAGAAGACTAAATCCGAATCTCGGGGACGTCGTCATGAAAGAAATCACGAAATGTTGTGACACATGCTTCATTTACCCCATCTCGGACTCAAAATGGGTGAGCCCCTTGCACATAGTTCCGAAGAAGTCGGGGATTACTGTGGTTAGAAATGAAAGAGGAGAGTAGATATCTACTCGGGTACCGACATCCTGGCGTGTATGTGTTGATTACCGCCAACTCAATACAGCAATAAAGAAGGACCACTTCCCCTTTCCATTCATTGATCAGGTTCTGGAAAGAATAGCCGGTAAGGAGTTCTTCTGCTTTCTGGATGGGCACTCCAGGTACAATCAAGTGGCAATCGCCCCTGAGAACCAAAACAAGACTACCTTTACTTGCTCGTTCGGCACATATGCTTTCAGAAGAATGCCCCTTGGATTGTGCAACGCACTGGTGACATTCTAGAGATGCATGCTTGTAGTTTTCGCCGAGATGGTAGACAGTTTTCTTGAGGTGTTTATGGATGACTTCTCAGTCTATGGTGACAGTTTCGATTCTTGTCTTGAGCACCTGGACAGAGTACTTCAGAAATGTCGTGAAGTCAATCTAGTGCTATTGTAACGACCCCGTTTCCCGGGTCGTCGGATCCTCCCATATCCGGATCTGGTTACTCAGCAATAATTTATTCAGCAATCACAACTAACATTCAGAAATAGACTGCAAATAAAAATACTCAGAAGAAAGTATTTCAACACTTTTCCATTCACAAAACAAAGTTCAGATGATACACCGTCCCACTATAACCATCTACATGTACATCAACTTGAAAGGAAAATATACAAAAGATTACTAACTACCTTAAAAAGTAAAGCTATTGTGGCTGGCTGGATGTCTAGTAGTAAGCTGGATGATTTTTTTTAGAGTCTTTGCGATGGCTCGTCGATACCTGTTGGGTTTTCCATAAATCATAGGATAAAAATTAGCGAATGCTAAGTAACGAAGAAGAGGAAAGAAAACAAATTGTGTAATTTTTCAAAATTTGATATCACAAAAATTTCATTCCTTTTCATTAATTTAAGTCCTATTCCTTTCTATTCCACATCAGGGATTAGTCCAGGGGAACCCCACCATTCTTGGACTCCGAAGCTGTGGACACTTCGGGATTGGAGATTGTGTTGATCTTAGTAAGCTTATGCCGCCGCACGTCACCTCAACCAATCCTCCAATACTACCCTGACAATTTCCTTTTCTTTTATTAAACAGGGTCTCAACCCTCAGCCTGGAAAAACAAATGAGCACACCATCCTCGAGGACTCGGTTGCTTAAAACCTCAGGCTAACATTTAATCACATAACCTAGCGGCTTTAAATACATGTTATCGTGACCCAGCCGCTATTGAACCACCTGTGCCTCCACATGCCACGACCACATCTTCCGTCGTTCCAACCCGAATATATTGGCTCCCGGTACCACGCGTTGCAAAACATTCAATTTGTGCTCACTTATCATAACAGGGCAACCGTGTACCACCTAGGTAGGGAAACGCCAATACGGGTTCCTTCCGACAACCTACAGGTTGCATGCCCAGCATGTAGTACTACTCCCAGTCATCCTTATCGTGACACATGATCCTTTTCAGGATCCAACTCAAATCACACCAATTCACATGATGTAATTCTTTCGTTAAGTCTTTGATTTGCATAAACCGCAATACTTAGTATCGACTCACATATATATTATTCATAACCATATGTATACTCCTATTTATGCCTATTTTAACTCCCAAACCCTAACTTTCAGAGCCAATGCATCAATTTGATGCATAAATCTTATTTTAGTGGGAATCACAAAGCAGTTCTTCAGACTTTTTCAAAAATAAACAAAATTAGGGTTCTTCGTAGCAAAGAACACAAAATCAAGAATTTCAATAATTTCGTATGAAAACCTAACAGCAAAAGGAAGGATTTCGTTACCTAATCGAGCTCTCTCTCGTGTATGCAAGGCTTTATCGAGTTTCGTTTTTAGAAAGGCTATTTTAAGGCTCCTGAAAAGATCGAATTTCATTTTTCGTATCAAAACGCTAAGAACATGTTAAGAACGCGAAGAACGAACGAAGAACGCGAAGAACGCGAAGAACACGAAGAACGTCAAGAACATATTTTCTCTTAAAATTTCGACAGAGTTTCCCCTTATATCGGGACATATTTCTCAGAAAATTTTGGCAAAGTTTCCCCTTATATCGGGACATATTTTTCGGAAAATTTCGGTAGAGTTTCCCCTTATATCGGGACATATTTCAAAATAAAAACGAAAAGAATTTCCTCTATAAAATCAATCGAGAGGAAAATAACAGCGAAACTGAAAGAATATACTCAACAACAAGAGATGAAAACCCGGTAGACACCACACATCTTAGGTGAGTGAACGTGTGACGAATCACAGGGTCACTGACGTGCATAGCCGCCTACACCTAAGTAGGGTATTACACAGATTTCTCCATTAAAATAACTATAGAAGCATAATGCGAAGAATAGAAACATAAACGATGGAGAATCGGTAGACACCACACGTCTTAGATGAGTGAACGTGTGACGAATCACAGGGCCACTGACGTGCATAGCCGTCCGCACCTAAGTAGGGTGTTACACAGATTTCTCCTCGAACCATAACAGGAAAACGAATCAGAAAGAAATATGAATCAAGAACAAAACTTGGAAGAACAAGAGTATTAATTGAAAGCTTAGCTTACGAAGCAAACTAAGAGAGGATCATACCTTTCTCCTCCCCGTTCTCCCGGCAACGCTTCGCTAGCGCTCCTCCCTCGCCTCCCACTCCTCCTCCCGACCTCTCGACCCTAGCCCTTGGCGTGGTGGTGGTAGTGGAAGTCGTAGAGAATGAATGGGTAGGGGGTCTATTTATAGGCCCCAGAAAACCACTAACCATGGTTAGAAAATCATGGTTTAGACCTTAACCATGGTTTAGTGGCCCATGGTTTTGGCCCATGGTTTTAACCATAACTTATCCCAAACTTGGGGCTTAAGTTAGAACGTTCTATAGGATTCTAGATTCGCTAATGATGCTTAATTAACACTAATCGTGATTAACTTTCACTAATCACGATTTAACTTTCGCGGCTTACGCTTATCTTTTGTTAACTATTGATTAGTGTTTACTAATGATCATTAGCGATTTTTAATCGATCATTAGTTTCTTTAATCATGTTTAATTAGTCTTAGTGATAGTCATTATGGGTTAATGACATCTTAGCCTTCCTTACTTCTCTTTCTTCCGAAATTCATAACAAATCGAAACGGAGTCCGATTCACACGAAACAAATTCTGTTGGTTTCCTCTTGACGAGCCGGATCTTATTATATAGGATCCGAGATATGCCAAGTTCAAGGCTTTACAGCTATCGTGGGAAAAGAGCCACTTCATGGTCACAGAAGGAATTGTGTTAGATCACGTCGTTTCCAAATGTGGTATGGAAGTCGACCCTGCAAAGGTGGATGTGATTGTCAATCTATAGCCACCTCAGATAATCAAGAATGTGAGGTCATTCCTGGGGCATGTGGGTTTCTACAGAAGGTTCATCCAAGATTTCAGCCGCATTGCCCGACCTCTTACAGAACTTCTATGCAAGGAGACTGAGTTCAATGTTGATCAGCAAGTTCTCCTTTCTTTTAATCAGCTGAAGGAGCTTCTCACTCAAGCTCCAGTCCTACAACCGTCGGATTGGTCTCTCCCATTCGAAATCATGACGGATGCGTCAGACTTTGCAGTTGGGGTTATTTTAGGACAGAGGAAAGACAAGGTGCCCTATGCCATTCATTATAAAGCTCAAAGAAATTACACTGTAACAGAAAAAGAGTTGATGGATGTGGTATTCACTCTGGAAAAGTTCAGATGTTATTTTCTTGGATCGAAAGTTACCATCTTCACCGACCACTTTGTTGTCAGATATTTACAGCAGAAGAAGGATGTCAAGCCCAGACTGATCAGATGGATCCTTCTCCTCCGGGAATTTGATTTGGAAATCAAGGACAAGCCTGGAGTTTAGAATGTGGTAGCAGATCATCTCTCCAGAATTGAGCATCAAGAGCCTCCGCTGAACAGTGCACCCATCACAAAAACCTTTCTAGACAAGTCGATTTTGGTTTTGGATTCACTCTCTTGTTATGCTGATATTGTCAACTAACTTATTTAGAGGGTAGTACCGTAGGATCGGACGAATATTCAAAAGAACAAATTCTTGTTGATGATCCATTTCTACCAATGGGAAGATCCTCTCTTATTCAAGGAAGGGACAGATTGCATTTGGCGCAGATGCATTCCTCAGGAGGAGCATCATAGTGTCCTCGAGCATTGTCACTCGCTCAAATCTGATGGACACCACTCTGGAGATAGGACGGTAGCAAAAGTACTTCAGTGTGGCTTCTGGTGTCCAACATTATTCAAGGATGCAGCAGCCTTCGTCAAATGATGCACTGACTGTCAACGATTGAAAGGCACCCTCACAGCGAAAGATTCAATGCCCATGAAGATCATTCAAGAATCAGATAGCAGACGTATTCGATGCATGGGGCATCGATTTCATGGGACCTTTCCCTAACAGTCGGGGATATGAGCGCATCCTTCTTGTCGTCGATTATGTGAGTCATTGGGTTGAAGCTATCCCTGCTCGAGCCGCAGGCAGCCGGACAGTATGCCAATTCCTAAGAGAGAATATCATTTCGCGGTTTGGGATTCCAAAGATTCTTACATCAGATGGGGGTAGCCACTTCATGAATAAAGAGGTCAGGAAATTAACGAAGGAATACGGCATCGACCAATGGCATGGCAGAACTATCGAACAAAGAAATCAAGACGATCCTTCAGAAACTTGTGAGGCCGGATAGAAAGAATTGGTCCCAACTCTTGGATTTAGTCCTCTGGACATATAGAACCGCCTACAAGTTTCCCTTGGTGCATGTCGCCCTATCATCTTGTATATGGGAATCCATGTCATATACCCGTGGGACTAATTCACAAATCTTTATGGGAAATTAATACGTGCAACTTGGACTCACAGAAAAGTAGTCAGAAAAGGAAAGATGATCTGAACAGACTCCTAGAATTCGGAGACTATGCATATGATAATATATTGATGGACACGGAGAAGGTGAAACGCTGGCATGACCGGCACATTAGACGAAAGACCTTCGGAGCTAGGCAGAAAGTGTGGTTATTTGATGCAAAGTTAAAGATATTCCTGGACAAATTAAAAAGCAAATGGACAGAGCCATTCCAAGTTCGTGAAGTGCGTGACAATGGAAGTATTGCCATATCAGAACAGTCTCTTGATGCACAGCCATTCGTTGTCAACGGTCGACTACTGAAGCCTTATTTGAGCCTGATACTTTCTTGGTTCTTGTCGACGTAATCTAGGTTCTGTGCACTGAAGATACATTCACAACACTGGCAGCATCAAAAGATTCAGATAATGCACCTCAAAAACCTTTCCTCTGATTTATTTTCTTTTCTTCTTTTCTTCCTTTCTTCTTTTCCTTTTATATTTTCTTTTTCTACCGAAAAGATGTCTCCCCTTGTTGTCAGTCTTCTATACTTAGGACGTACATTGTCCTATGTATAGGGGGTGAGCACCTAGAGTTCTTTCATTCTTTGATCCTCTCTGTTGTCTCCTCGTCTTGTCTATACTTCGGGATATCTTACTCTGAGTATAAGGGGAGACAACCTGAGCATGATCTGTTCATTCTCACCCTTGACCATCCCGGCCTTGTCTACAGTCTGCTATACTTAGGATTATTTGATCCCAAGTATAGGGGGGACAGTCAACTTCCAGTTCATTTATTTATCTCCTCATTCCTTCATTCATTAGATTTTTCTATACTCAATCTGAGTTATGTCTTCTCTTTTTCTCTTTGATCTATGAGGACATAACTCGAGCTAAGTATAGGGGGATCATATATACTACGTATATACTTTAAGCCATAACTCGTACTTTTGTATTTTATTTTAAATAATACATATGGCTAAAAATAATGTTAAAATAAAAGATGTTTGTAGCTCCTCAGATTCTCTTTGTACATTCTGATTAATAAATCAGACAAAAATGCTTTTTGCAAAATGTTTGAAAAATTGTCTGAAATTCTTTTTGAAAAATCTTCTGAAAGCTGTTTGGAAAATGTTTTGTAAAAAGTGTTCAACCTTTGTAAATATTTTTGTTTGCAAAATTTTATTTTCTTTGCGTAAAATAAAAATATTTGAAAAGTGATTTGCAAATGGTTGGAAAAATGGTTGCAAAAATATCTTGAAAAATCTATATATACTATTTGAAAAATCTTTTCAAGATGATATTCAAATGTGTGTAACTATTTTCAAAACTATTTGTGAAAATTATGTTGGACTATAGTTTTCAAAACTATTGCAAAATGATTTTCAAATAAGTTTGAGGAGTGTATACACTATACTCAAAAGTCTTTATAAATGTATAAAAGTGAGCAATAATCCCTTGTAAATACTATAAGAACCAAAACCCTTTTATAAAATATATATCCATGAAAAGATATGTGCCCATATATATATATACTGATTAATAAAACAGGTTAAAAATATCTTTGCAAAATGATTTGAAAAATGATGTGACTCGTTTGAAAAACTTTTTGTGAAATGTTTTTAACCTTTATAAAAATATTTTGAATTGGAAAAGTTCTTTTCTTTGTGTGAAATAAAGGATTTGAAAACCTATTTGCAAGTGATTTTGGAAATGTTTTGTAAAAATATTTATGACAAATGTATATATTGTTTGAAAAATCTTTGCAAAATAGCTTTCAAATGTTTGTAAATATTTCCAAAAATTATGGCGTACTATAGTTTTCAAAATTATTTCCAAATAAATTTAAGGAATAAATGCATCATTAAAAATAGGAATAAAATGTGTATATAAATAAAATTCTTTACCAATTATACATAAATACCTAAATAAAATCACTTTGTGTAAACATATAAATCCTGTAAATGCTTGATTCTTGTAAATAAATAAAAAGAAGCATGTCCGTATAAATAGTTGTACATATTTTATACTTTATGTCAAAATTCTTTTGTAAAATTCTTTGTGTAAAAATTCTCTTTGTTTTCAAATTCTTTAAAAAAATTTGCATCATTCTTTGCATCATTGTACATAGAATTTGCGTAGCATTCATATTCATTTCAATTGAGCTTGATGATTGAACAAAGTCCAATAAAGTCGAATATCGGAGCTTAGTCGGACCTTACTACACCTAACTGCATTGGAACCTTAAGAGAACTAGATTTAAGATACTTCAGGTCCATTAGGATTTAATTCTTTGAGACTCAGGGATGGGTTCAAGTCACCTCAACTGACTAACTAGAACTTTTCGAGACTCACGATGACTCTTGCCGTCAGTGACCTAACTTAGACACTTGCACCTTTCACTTGGCTCAACTCAGTCGGAGTGGTGAGGGGGTTGGATTTCCCGGTCTGAGACGCACACGGATGGAAACATTCGTCCTCGTCTAGGGAGGGAAGTGCACCCCAACCTTGTCCATTTACAATGAAGTCTAAAGACAGGAGAGTGTGGGTTACAATAAAGCTTCAAAAGAGGGATAGTCTTCTGGTTCAAGAGGAAAAACTCCTTATGCAAATGCTGTTGTAAATAGTATATTGAAAAAAACTCCAAAAAAGTAGACAGGCTTGAAAATAAAAATAAAATGCCTACCGGAGTATATATGTTATATAGAAAATAAGCAAGCTTGAGCATCAAAGTTATACCATGTAAGCATGCAGCTGGATGACTTGACTACACTGGTCATGCATCCCAGGATAGGTAGCTACATTGGCTACCGTCCATTCTTTTCTTCACCTCTTTCTCTTGAGTTGTATGCCACTTGAACTTTGAAGGGAATACCCCGCTCCTCGAGGACAGAGAGCTGGATTGGGGAATCATTGGGTTGTCATTCTGGAGAAGTCAGTTCCTTTATCATTTCAGTTGGGGAGAGCCACTATCACTTACACCGTACAAGTCAGCTTCATAGTCATAAGGGTTTGTGTATGATTGAGGCTAGTTCTGACCTGGCTATTGAGGTGGGTTGAACCGCGTTCTATGACTCTCGAAGGTTGTTGTGTTGTAAATTTGGTTTCCAATCAGGTTCCACGCACATTCTCACACCACGGTCTAACCTGAGATCCAAACTTTGATTTTGTAAGCACAAGTTTTATAACTGAAAGCAATTCTCTTCACTCTTTCTTTTTCTTTTTCTTTTCCTTTTCTTCTTTATTCTTTTTGTATGTATTGCATAAGTGTTTTCTAGGGACTAGCAAAGACAAGTGTAGGGGGTGATGAATCTCCATTTCATCGCCTTTATTCTATCATTTTGGCCTTACAAACCCTAGCTAATGCATGTAAATGACATTAATTTGTACAAAATAGCATCCTTTATTTATTATATTTATTGTGTATCAAATAAGGTTTTTAATGCCAAAATTATAGAATAAAGAGAAGAAAAGAAAAAGGAATAAAATATTGAAAATATTTTATGACCTTAAACCCCGAGACCAAGTCAAGAATTGAGTTGGTCGACAAGGAATAAAGTAGGGGGAGATAAGAGTCAGAAATAAAATAAAGGATTTTTATCACTTGTGCTCCTTTGAGATATTGCAATTTCAGTTATGCCCCTATCTTTTTGGTAATATCAGTTGTGACCCTGACTTTTTGTCGTTCTATCACTTGTACCCCTCGGGTTAGTTTTCGTCCATCCCAAACGCAAACAGACGTTAACTTTACGGACACGTCAAGAATTAAATGAAAACAAATGAATTGAAAAGTCCACGCACTGTTCATCTTCCTCCTCCCCCCTCCTCTTCATCTTCCTCATCCCCCCACCCCTGCCTCCTCCCCCCACCCCTGCGCCCCCAGGCCCCGCGTCCTCGCAACCCCGTGCCTCCCCCTTCCCCCGTCGACCCGCTCCGGTGACTCCACGCCCCCCTGGCCCTGCCTCCTCTGCCCGCCCCTGCGCCCCCAGGCGGAGGACGAACCCGTCGTGATCTGACATATTCTCACGGTGCTCGTGGGGTTCTCGTGGGCGACACCACCCCTGCCTCCCCCCCCCCCCCGCCCCTGCCCCCCCAGGCCCCGCGCCCCCTGTACCTCCCCCTCCCTCTGTCTCGTGCCTCCCCCTACACCGCCCCGTGTCACCACCGCCCCCGCCCTCAGGTCGCCCCTCCGCCCCCGCCCCGTGTCGCCCCTACCCCCGCTTTAGGTCGCTCCTCCACCTCAGCCCTCGCCCTATGTCACCACCGCCCCCCGCCCCTAGGTCGCCCCTCCGCCCCCGCCCCGTGTCGCCACCGCTCCCAGGTCATCCCTGCCCCCTACGCCTCCCCCTCCCACGTGCCTCTCCCTTCCGCCCTCCTCCTCCGCATGTCTAGTTGAAACTAGAGAGCTTTCAGTTTTTGTTAAATTAAGATAAATTTTCGACTAATTGATTCATAAAAATTCATCAAAAAATCAATAAAATTCATCGTTCGATCCATAATGAATGATATATCCGTGAAAAAGCAAAAAAAATAGAGATTCAATGGATGCATGAAGGTGTCACTAAGAGAGAGAAATTATGAAGAGAAAGAAAAGAAGAACAAATGGAGGAGGAAGAAGATGAAGAAGAAGTCTGGACAATAATACCCTCTTAACTGCACCGAGTTTGAAAAAACCATGGTTAAGTCAACTCATTGACGGTCAATCTGACGGAAGGGCACAAGTGATAACGGGAAAAGAAGTGAGGGGCACAACTGTTATTACTAAAAAGATAGGGGCATAACTGAAATCGCGATATCTCAGAGGGCACAAGTGATAAAAACCCTAAAATAAAAGCCTTATTCTTTCTTTCATTATTTAAGCAATTTGACACCTATTTTATTCTTATTATTTATTCATTAAATAAAGAAACTTTGTACTTAAAAGTTGTAGATAATAATGTAACTAAAAATACAAAATTAAGTTTATATAAAAGTAATACACAGTGTACCTTTTATGCACTAAATAAAAACCAGAAACCAAAATTCACAGACTCATATCTTTTATATAAAAACTCAAAGTATATCAAAATCACCTCTAACTGTATATAACTTTTCACGAGATATTTAATGATGGAGGTTTTATATTTTTTGGAGTTGCTGTGAGAAAGTTAGGTTTTGGGCCCCTATAGAACATTCTACCGATTAAAATATTCAGTTTATTCATTATTTATTATTTTTACAAACTCTTATTTTATAATTTTGTAAATATTACTCATAACACATGTGCATAATAAAATTAAAATAAAATCAAAAAGAAAAGGGAAAATAAAATAAGTCTATGTACAATACCATAGATGAAACACATATATTCTATATGTTCATAAATAAAAGTAAACTACATTTTTTAATTCTTTAGGCATTTATATTTTTATAATATTGTATGAACTCTATTAAAAAACAAAAACCAAAATAAAACTCATTAAAACCCATTAAAATAAAAAGATGTGAATAATACATAGGTAAAACACTTATAAATATACCTATATAATATACTTACTTATTTATTTAAGCATACAAATAACATCATAAAAAATAAAATAAAAATATATTATACTCACAAAAATAAGTATCAAATATAAATAAAAGAATGAAGTAATAACATAAAATATACAAAATAAAAATAAAAAATGCACAAAACATAGAGAATATACCTATAAATACACTAATAAAAATTAACTACTATTAAATAAAGCCAAAAAATAAATAAAATACATAATAAAATACAACATAAAATAATAAACATTTATTAATTTATACTCAAATATTAATAAAATCATTTGCTATTTTAAATTAATTATTTTCGAATAAAACTTGTTTTGTCGTTTAGCAGCTGACGTGGACCAATAGGATCGCGTCAAATGTTGACCGAGGTCAACTACCCCAACTGGTCTGAATTTGACGCACACATGCGTTTCCCCACGATTTCCACCCTTTTCTTGGGCATCTCGTCGCTCAATCGATGTTGATCCCTTCATGCAAATGATCATTAATCATTGTACACACACGCCATGAATTTAATCGCGTGTTACATACGCTTAAATCACTGTTTTTCCCCGGTCAATAACTGTGATTATCAAGGTCTATAAATAAGAACCCCTGCCTCCTTCTGCAAATTTGGTCACCATTAAAGCCCTAGGAGACCTCGTCTTGAATCCCAATCGTCTTCTCTTGACAGGAGGAGGTGGTTCTTGCTTCGGTGAAGCTCCAAGAGGCCGGGGTGCACCCACGGCTGTCGTCGTCGGTGACCCAGCTCCCTGGGTGTCCCTCAGGTATAAGAGATGTTTCTTCTTCCTTAATTCTGTGTATTTTAGCCGTAGGTTTAATTTCCTGTCATTAGTGTAGGAATTAGTTAAGTAAATTAGTCTAAATCGATCCACCCGTACTTCACCGGAGTCAAGCTCTGGGAGCTCCTCCGCGTGTCACCATCGCTGCTCCGCCGCTTTACTCGCTTCCATCTTCATCTTTATCGCCTCTCGGTCATTCCCCGTACCTCCAATCAACTTGGACCATTTCAATTCTGCGAAACGAGGATTTCCTCTGCCGCGTCGCCGGAATCCTCTCCGCCCCACCTCATTCCTTGTGTATCCAGCTTCAAGTAGGTCGAGAGATGCCCCTCGAGCCACGTTTCCTTTCCTTGTAGGTTAGGCATGCAAATAAGCGCCAGGAGGCGATTTTGAAGACGTCGGAGGTACCTGGGGCTCCTCGCCTTCCCCGACTTTGCTGAGGAGCTCTGATCACCTTTGTGCCATTCTAATGCCTCCAAAGATAGAGAGACCTGCCAGGAAGCTTTTGGGATCCTTGGGAGTAGCAACAATCGACGGGGGAGGGAGATATCGCTGGAGGAAGTTCGTCGAGGCAAACCTTCTTCCATGTACTTCCTCGACCCTCCCCTGCCGTCGGATGAAGAAGGTGGCCCCAGATCACACCAGAGCTGTTAGATCGCATTGTGCATCAGTCGCCCGATCGTGACTTGTGATCTAATCTCGTGTGTCCATCGATGAAGCGTCATCGATCGCTGGATGAGCGACACGTGGCAAGTGAAAAGACTAGCACCGTTGGATGGTGCGCATATAAGGGGTAAAGTGCACATCTCACCCAACATTTTTGTATATTATTTAATCCTGTAAATAAAAGTTAACGTTATAAAATAAGTGTAAATTTTGTAAATGGACCCCTGAACTCCTTGTAATTGCAAATAGGTCCATTCCCACGTCAACTCGCATGTGAGGTGGCGAAATTGCAGGGATGCCCCTGCAAGTTTTGTAATTATTAATAGTTAAATAAAATTTAATGTACGTTATGTATTTTTGTAGAAATTGCATGCAGCTCCCTGAACTTCACATATTTGCATTTTGTTCCTGCATGTATGCGTCACGTGTTGTCCCACGTGTTGGTAAAATTGCTACGATTCACTGGCGGATGTTGAAACTGGCGGATGTTGAAATTGATAAAAAGTACAATAAATTTTTAATTATGTTTAAATGTTGGGCAAATTTGCACAGAGCCCCTCAGACTTTATTTTAATTGCAAAAATACCCCTATCAGGACATATATTTTTGCAACTTTTATCTATTTATTAAAATATCTAATGAGTCCTAAAAATACAGAAAAATAGGGATAGGTGCTTTATGTCTTGTAGATTCACACCCATATTTTTAATATGCATTTTTTGCATTTTATCCATTTATTAAAAATGAAAAGGAGCTTAAATATTCCTTATCTAATTTATAAAATACCAAAAAATGGAAAAACTTTTTGAAAAATTCTAAAAAAATTGTATATGATATATTTTATGTTTATTGAGTCCGGAAAACAAAACCCCAAAATAAGAAAAAGAAAATTAAAAAAATAAAAAGCTCTAAAATCCACAAAAAAGATAAAATATCTATAAAAATACCAAAATATGTTTTTCTACTTTATAATCATCTACATATGATTATTTATGTATTAAAATTAATTTAGGTGTTAAAATTAATTGGGTAATTTTTGGATTTATTTATTATTTTTAAACCCAAATCAATGTTAGTTTATTTATTAATCCCATATTTGGGATAATTTTGACTTTAAAAATAAATAAAAAATTAGCTAAAATTCCAAGAAAATAACAAAAAATAGAAAAATATAAAAGCATAAATACATTATTTACTATATTTTGACTATTTTTACATATTTTTATCTATATAGTGTCTATATATACCTTATATTGTATTTATACATACATACATATATATATTAAATTTAAATCAAAAATACAAAAAGATAAAAATACAAAAAAATACAAAATTACAAAACCAAAAATAAAATATATAAATATAAAATAAAAAACCCACAAAAAGAGTTATACAAATTAATGACTTGGTTGCACATAGATAACAATAGGCTACCATTTTGCTTTCTGTGGTTCGACCTCTATATGCTTGCCTGCTATGTTATGGTAGAGATAATAAATTCTAACTCGCATTTTTTGTATTCATTGATCTATTATGGTTGTGGGTTAATTGCTGACTAAAGAAGAGTTGTCTTGAGCGGTCGCCTCAGCGTTGCTAATTGAGTTTGATTAGCAGACCCTCGGGAGAATCCTCTCTATCAGTGCCCCTCCGAAATATTACAGTATCTGTTATACCCCACCCTTTTTGAGAATATTAGTTGTGCCTCCAACTTCTTGTCGTTTTATCACTTGTACCCCTCTGTTACTTTAGTCGTCAATGAGTTGAACTTAACCTTGATTTTTTTTTCAAACTATGATTTGGGCAGAAAGGATAAAACTAGAAACCCTCATCTTCTACCTCATGTTCTTGAGCAGGTGGCGTCGAGAGGAGGAGAAGGCGATCTGTCATTCTTGTCGACAAATGGGTGATACGGCCCCTCTATTGGATCACTTAGGGTACCATTTTTCGGTCGTCTTCATCCTGGACCATGACTAGTATGCTTTCCCTGCTCACTGGGCTCATGTGGGTGTTCGAACCCATCTCCATGATCAAGCTCTTCTGGATTCCATTGATGGTATATGTTTCAAAATATTGCAAAAGGTAGAATCTTTCTTCTTCTGTTGCTGCCAATTCCATCTTACTATGTAAATTGTGCTGCAGATCTCCATGATGTGGCTAAATCTACTCCCTGTGGAGGAGGTTTGGGGCAGAGGAGGCTGGGAGGGGGAGGAGGAGGTTGGGGTGGAGGAGATGATGGGGAGGAGATTGGGGTCAAGGAAGAGCTCTTGAAAGCATGGTTTTTAAGGAGCACGTTGGGCATGGAGCAAACTTCCCCATTGAAGACCACCTTGATCAGGAACCCATTGCCGCCCAGAACATCGATCCCGGGTGTGGTCTTCTTTGTGAACGAGAACATGGTTTACATCTTCCCAAGATCCTTGGGATCTACATCGCCATTCTCCTCAACGAGGTAGTTCAGATCGGGCAAACCCTTCATGAATGCAGTATTGTTTATGATTGTCGTCCCGATGAAGAGTACATTTCCTCGAACCCGGCGTACGCCTTCTTCATCTCCACAGCCATAAACCAGTCGACATTCGGTGAATCCTCCCAACTGAACAGTGTGATCCCCGTGCTCCACCCACCTCTGTAATTCGTGTAAACATGCCAATTGATGCTCACTCCATAGTAATCCCCATGGGAGAGTGGGTTCAGCACATTGTAGTGCTTGATATCAGCATAAGCTTTCACCTTTAGCATCTTGTTATCGTACGGAAACGACAGCACATCCAGCAAGAGAAGCCTTAGCTTGGAGCTAATGTTGCACATCCGACCAACATTCTCTGAGCACATGCAGGCATATGTCTTACATGACACTGCCAAATCATTGTAAAACCCTGAGTACGGCACACAACACACCGACGGCCACTTCTCTTTACTGATATTGCAGACCACCTACCAACTCGCGATCGCAGATGCTGAAGTTAGGAGCATGTTGGGGTCAAGGAACTGTGATGGGTTAACACAGATCTACACTGAGCAGTTGTGCACGTGGTTCAACTGGAGGTAGAGGATGGGAAGGAATAGGAGGTGACCGGGCGAAGGAGGAGGCTGGAACAGAGGAGGAGGGGAGAACGAGGAAGCAAGGGCGAAGGAGGGGGAAGGGATAGGTTGAGGAGAGGTGGAAAGATGTTTCAACCCTTCTTTTTAAATTTAATCTCCCTTGTGTCTCTAAAGTTAACATTTGTTTGTGTTGAGGATGGACAGCAACTAATCTGAGGGACACAAGTGATAAAACGACAAGAAGTTAGAGGCACGGATGATTTTCCCCAAAAGAGATGTATATTACAATATCTCAAAGTGGCACAAGTAATAAAAAACCCTTAAAATTTTGTTAAATATTATCCTTTAAATAGTAAGCCATTGATTTCAGTGTTTTGAAAACCAAACAGACTTGTTCAGTTCAACCGATCAACCGAAGCTAGACTGATCCAGTTAACCGATTCAATTCAAAAGTTTAAACTTTGATCAAACTACCAATCCTATATGTTATTTTAATTCTAGTTTTATTGGAATCCAACAAAATTGAACCTCGTTTACTTGAAATTTATTAGTGAGATTTGAAACCATTATAGTGAGATTTGAAACCATGAGCTTCATTTACCCATACCAAATCCTAACCAATCACTCTAATACTTTTTTTTATTATTGTTTATTTTAAATATAAATAAACAATTATTAAATTTATTCTAGATATTATATCAGGAATATTTACCCAACAGACCCTAAAATCTTTCGAAATTACCTCCACAACCTTTGAAACATCGTAATTCCTCCCTTACCCCTGTAAACTTGCTCCCTCTTACCCCACGAACCCTACCATTAAATTTACACATCTAAAGTTAACTTCATTGAGTTAAAGACGAGTTAATCTAACCAAACTACGATCGGATGGCTAAAATTAACCCAGAAGAAAGAATAATGTATCCTCCTTTGACCTCCCCTGTAGACAGCCTCCCCCCGAGGTGCCGAACCTCTGGACCCGAACAGGAGGAAGTAGGTGGGCAGCGTGTAGCTTCACAGGGAGGCATCGGCCTGGGGGTCGTCGGGTTGTGGGACGGGAGGGGCTTTAACAGACGGCTGGCTGAGGTGTTGGGGAGGCGTGGGCTTCAGCAAGGCAATGGGGCGGGGCGGACAATGCCGCAGAGGGTGCGATGGGGTCGCCGGGGGAGATGGGGGCATGGGGTGATGGGACGAGGTGGGCGATGCTGCAGGGGGGTGCGATGGGGTTGCAGGGGGGATGTGCGGGGGGTGGCGATGGGGCGGGGTGGGGTGCTGGTGCTGTGCAGGCGGTGGGTAGAGGGGGCGATGCAACGACAGGACAGGGGACTGCGGGAGGTCGAGGCAGGTGTGGGAGGTCTAGACAGGGAGGCGGTGGGGTGCTGTGCAGGACAGGGGATGCTGGGGAGGAAGGCCTTGTGAGGGGGGAGGGGGGCGATGCAACGGCCAAACAGGGGGAGGGAGGGAGGGCGATGCAACAACTGGATCGGGAGGGGGGGCTTTGCAGCGGGCGAGAGTCAGGGGTGCAGGTGCTGTGCAGGCGACTGGACAGGGAACGCTGGGGGGTGGGGGGACTTTGCTGCAGGGAGGTCAGGTGTGGGGGTGGGGTGCTTTGCAAGACGGTGACTCACGCAGGGAGAGGTGGTGGCCGCGGTATTCGAGCGCCGGCGAACCGAGAGAGGGCACCATGCTCAGCTGCAAGTAGAGTGTGGGAGGGAGTGGGAGGTGGAAGGTGGGGGTTAGTGGCACTTGCAGCAAATTTGCTAAATAATATGGGTAAAATATAAAGAAAGATAACGGAATCCGGTTAGTTTTAACGGACAAATGGATGGGAATTAACCGCAGGGTCTGTAGGGTAAGGGTTAGCAAGATTACAGGGTCGTGGGAGGATTTATGATGTTTCAAAGGTCGTAAAGGTAATTTCATAAGACTTTAGGGTCTGCTGGGTAAATATCCCATTATATAAATATAAAGAAAGGTATAATTAGATAATCTTCCAACTCCAAACCAATTTTTTGTAATTTTTTTATTTTTTTTATAAAACAACATAATGAATTTACATTATATCTCTAGATTATCACAGGAACTCTCATAAGACTAATTTTATTACAGCAAATCTAAGATCATTACCTATTTTAGTTGGAAGGTATAAGAGTGTTGCTTAAAAAATTTGAATGACGTTAAAAAGATATAATTATAAAAATTAATGATTGTGCTTAAAAAATAAATAAAAACATTTGTAGGTAAGATCCCTTTCCTCCATAAATATTTGTACAACATATGATGTTGCATGTGAAAATAGTTGTTGGAATGGTCATAAAGAATTGATATAAAAATGTGCTGCAATGTTACATTATTTTGTGATGAAATTCCAACCCAAAAATGACCCCAAAATACAGAGAGTAACCAAACAAACCTGGAGTATGTATTCATAGGATCCCGTGAAGCCTGAAAATAGAGACGTTATAAGATCGACAAGAGGAGATGGTATCTTTTCTTGTTTTCCTATCTATTTATTAGCCTGTATCTCAAGAGCCCAATCTCTCAACAAGGACCAAGTAATTTGGTACAAAGCTAGTGACTTCCAGTGTCGTCTTTTTTCTATGCCCCTACCATCTGCTTTACAGTCCCCAAATTGCGAGATTTCTGTACTGCCTTAATTGGGATTTGAAACCCGTATGTTACTAGTTTATGTTAATGAATAAAGGACTTTTCATCAAATAAATATCACATCAAAAGATATTTTACTCTCAACAAAACAATCCAATCGTAATTCAAATGTATTAATCCTGCACAAGCAATAAAAAGATAGTTTATTAGAAAATACTAACCAAAGAATAGAATTAACAATGCGATCCAAAAAACAGCCATACTAAAACCCCACAAAAAAGGAGATACAAGATAGAGTAGGAACCATCAGAAACCAAATAATTTTCCCCACATAAATTGCGGTCCGCATCATGGTAAGGCCCTTCAAGGGCTCCATCACGTGGTCCTTCAAAGATATCATCCGTGAAATCAAATCACTAAACGTGTAAAAGCATACAACAATCTGTTTTGGACGAAAAGGGCTCAGAAAGCGAAATGGGTAGCAGTCAGATCCACAATGGCCAGGAGACCAGTTCAGAGTGGTGCATGACATTTTCTCCTCAAAGCCCAAAAGTAAAAAGACGGCGTGAATCAAACGAGAAACCCAAACGAAAAAAAAACCATTAAGAGGGGAAAAAACAGATCGGTGGGGATGATCAGAACCTGTCGGGATAATCAAGCGTTGCATCAAAGAAGTTTCAGTGGATTGACAGACTGTTGCAATGAATTTCATCGTCACATCACCCCCCTCAAAATCATTCAAATGGCAATTAAATGAAAACCCTAAATCTAACGGTGCTGGAAAAAAACGGCAGATTCACCTAAATGTCAAAGCAGAGACGATGATGATGCTCAGAACTTCTTAGAGGGATTGTGTTCCCGTCACAACATCGACATGTCACCGTCGATTGATATCCGGCACAACGATGATTTCGTCACAGCATCACGCTAAATCGAACAAAAGCAAATGCCAGTAATTTACCAAAAATGCATTAAGAGAACAAAGAAAGAGGCGGCAAATGGAGGCCGCACGGCTAATCGCAGAGGAAACGCTAGAAATAAAACATCGGCGGCGGCCGGCGATAAAGATCTGGGAACGGAGAGAAGCGATTTGAGGGTTTAGGTTCTCTTGTCTCTATTTATATATTAAGATATGCGGATCTACATTTGGGTTTGGATCTTTACTTCACCCAAACCCGGGAACATTATTCGAGTGGATCGAGCCTTAAGGCTATTTTAATCGGAAGGTTATACTTTATTTTTCCATGGATAACCTCATTTCAGGTCCGGGTTCATCTTGTGTTGGTTTGGAGTATCCAATAGTTACTCCAACCAAGGTTTTAAAAATCGAACCGAACCGACTGGTGGAGCCGGTTAAATCAAGAACCGAAGGAAAAACGTTTCAACAACCCAATTTTTACTCAGAAAATAAAAACCATTCAAAACTGATCAAAACCCGGTTGGACTGCTTAAACCCGTTTGAACCAATTGAACCAAAACATCGGTTCAACCATCCATTTTTGGACAACAAATAAATTCTAATAAATTAACAAAATACAATTTTTTCAGAAATATTCATAATCTAGTCTTATTCTAACCCATAATATAGTACCCATTTATCTCTTCTCCTTCACATGTACCAATGACTCATTATCGTTTGTCCATTCATGTCATATGAGTATTGCCTCTCTCTTCCCACATTGTATATTAGGTTGTCCACTTATAACAATAACAAACGAAGAAGACGTTGTCATAGTCATACTATGAGAAGCAAAGAATTAACAACACTTGTCGTTAATTAGAGTTTAAATAATTTTAAAATTATAATTTTTTTATATCACGTATATGTATTTATATATATTTTATGAAATATGATTATTATGTACTTTTGAGTTTTTTAAGAACATTTACACCCTGGCTTTTAAGCAATTTCACATGTGCTCCTATATTTTCTTAAAAAACTCACAATACAGTCCTTATGTTGGTATAAAATGGGAGCACAAGCGTACAAATAAAATGCAACTACTATTTATTTTTTAAAAATACAGGGGACACATGTAATTGTATTAAAAATATGGGTATAAGTGTTATTGGAAAATTTTGGAAGGACAAGAGTAAACAAATCCTCAAAAGATATGATGCAGCATTTTTCGTATTTATTTGTATGATATACATTCTAACTCGGTTCGACCCGGTTGAACCATATGAACCAAACCAACAATACAATGGTTCAGTCTTTTCTGAATTTTTTTGAACTGTTGACATCATCACCGATTTGACTGGTTGGTCCTATTGGTCTGACCATAAAAATCAAAAACCAATATATGCTCGGTTTGATGTCTGATTCAATTTTTAAAACCTTGACTCCAACTCATATTTTACCCTTTTAATGTAGCTAAAAAGAAATTAATATATCTAACTTAGCTCTTTTATCTATCCCTTAGATCCACTAAGCCAAATCATAGTTAACCATCAAATAAAAGGATTTGCCTTAAAATCTACCCTTCAATCAAAGTTTTCGTCCTTGTTGGGTTATCCTTGAATTGCTTCTTGAATTTAATATAATTGTAGCATTTTCAACCCCCTCTGATGAATTGTTTGTAAATTATATCAACGGATTTAATACAAATAGGATATGGTAATCTAAGGGTATGTTCGGATACAAGGTTAAACCACCTCCGGGGTGGTTTAACTCCCCTAACCCATGTTTTCTCCCTCCACATGGGTCCCACTTTATTCCTTTTTTAAAAAATTAAATAAATAAATTTTACATCATCAATCCTATCAAAAAATAATATATTATACCATCATCTCATATAAAAAATATAAACTACTCCACTTCTACTCACTTTTTCAAACTCCAATACAATCACATCACAATAACTACTCACTTTTTCAAACTCCAATACAATCATATCATAATAAACCCACTTTTAACCCACCCCCAGTTTAACCCTCTATCCAAACACCAAAACCCAAAAATAGGTTACCTGCAACTAGTTTAACCCACATAAACCCACTATCCAAACACCCCCTAAAGGAACTTGGCATCTGAACATGCAAGGATTTGTCTAACTTGATTACTGAGTGAAATGAAGTTAAATAAGTAATTGCATTTACAAATTTATCAATTAAAAGGGATCACCTTTTGGACATAAGTGACTTGGTAGCTAATAAAATGCCAAATGTAAAAAAATAGATATAAGCCTTTCTTAGTTTGCTTCTAACAGAGTGCATTAATTTTAACTATTCGATATTATTAAAGGAATGTGAAATTTCAAGGGATCATTCTAAGGCCCTGTTCGGTAGGAGCATAAGGCGGAATGGAATAAGGGGAATAAGCCCCCAACACGCTTCCCCGTGGTACGACTATTCCCCATTATTTCATCTTATTTCACTCTTATTCCTATCTTTATCCCACCTTACCTACCTTTATTTCACCTTATTCTCCTTATTCTTATCCTCCAGCCGAACGGAGAATAGACCCTTATTCCCCTTATTCCCCATCCTTATTCCTGCTTATTCTCCTACCGAACGGGCCCTAAGAGGAACCGCTAAAAAGTTGGAGAGAGCATCAGATAAGGACAACCATATTGCTCGGTGATATTCCTCCAGCGGTATTATCCTGTTTATGGTGAGTTAGTTGATATAGCATTTTAGAGTGTTGATTTTATGTAGTCCATCGTGTAAGAACTTGATATCACTCATTCAAATTGGCTAGTTTGGGTCGAGTCAACCCCTTAATTTGTACACCATAACTGTGATTGAGTGATTGATTTACTTGCATAAATTATTGTAGTATTATTGATTTATTTATCAACATATTTAGTGGTACATATATTTTTGTGTTTCTCAATAATGAGGTATCATAGTTTATATGGTGGATAACAAAATAGATTTTGATGCAAATCAAATGACTAGCACGAATGAGATTAATTATAGTTTATGGAAAGCTAAAATGAAAGATTTTTTATAAGTGAAGGTCATACACCTCATCTTTTTGACTTAAAAATTTTAAATCAAATTGGATGCGGAATGTGGAGTTGAATATAAGCAAGTATGTAGCTTTAATAGACATTGTTTTGATAAAGAAATTCGCAGTCGCATCTAAGAAGAAAATTGTGAACAAAGCTTATGGATAAATTTTGAAAATCTATATGACTCCAAGGCATGAAGTATAAAAATAATTTATTTCAAAATATTGGTACATTTAAGAATCAAAGGAGATCAATTTCGTTTTATATTTTCCAAATGATTTTGTAGATATTATAAGTCTATCGTCGAGCAAGGGGATCAAATTTAAAAATGAAATTTTAAGCTTATTGGAACTTGCTAAAATTCAATATTCATAAGAGAACTTTAGAGTCCCACTTACTCGAGGAAAATTCATCATAGTCGTAAGCCTCCAAATTTATTGGCCCTAGGCAATCAATAAATATCTTATTTGGTATGTACCGTAGGCAAGCCGCCTCTATAGGAGGTGGCTTTGTTTGAAGATTAGCTGCCTCTCGTAAATGCGTCTTTGTCGGGATATAGGTTTGATAGACACATCCGCTAGAGGTTGCTAAAGTAAGCTGCCTCCAAAGAAGGCGGCTTTCTGGTAGAATAGAAAAACAAAACCAGCAGCATACTAGTGGTTATGTTATGTCATTTAGCATTACACGATAAATTGATTTAACATGATTCAAAATTTCCATGCATGACTTACACGAATCACATCAGAAAGTACTCAAAATATTGTATCATCGCTCACAAGTCACATTCAAAACTACATAAAGGAGAAAGTCATCTAATAATATTACAAAAAGTTCATCGTTTCTTTGTTTACATCTATGCATCAAAAAATTAGCATCTCTTTCTGTTGTTTGTACTGCAACTTCACTTGGGGATCCGTGGGAGGCCGCACATCTGGTGACCCCTCGAAGATGGCAAGCTGGCTTGACTCATCTATCAGTTCAATCTCCAGGCCACCCAAGTCCAAGGGGTAGGGGAGAATGACTCGATGTCCCTGCATTCGTAGCCAACTTCTCCTTTCGTGGTGCGGGCGGTGTGTTGGCATCTCTAGAAGAACCTAGTTCTAGTATTGGAGTGTGATGAATCCTCATTTCATCATCTTTATTCTTTCATTTTGGCCTTAAATCCCTAACTAAATTCATGCATATATCATTAATTTGACAAAATAAACATTCTACAAATCATATAAAATACTGTATAAATAATGTTTTTAATTACAAAATAAAAGAATAAAGGAAAGAAAAGAAAAAGAACGAAGTATCAAAGACATTGAGTAACCCTATACCCCGAGATCCAATTATCATGATGATTGGTCGACAAGGAATAAAGTAGGGGGACATAAGGCAGAGAAATTGTACATAAAATACATAAAACCCGTAATCTTTAATTCATCTATAATTACATTTTGGGATCTATTTATTTTATTATTTTTATATCTCAAATAAAAAACCCTCAATATGAATATTTTACATAAAAAATATAAAGAAAAATAAAAAATGATTTCATTGAATAATAATGCACAATGTGCCAGGGACATGCAAAATAAAAAGTCGTAAAAAAACTTTGCATGCATGTATCTTCTCCATACATATTCAAAACTGATCAAGCTCACCTCTATTGTTAATAAAATTAAATGAGCTATTTAATGAAGGTAATTTCATTCATTTTGGAATTAAGATGCAAAAGTTAGGTTTTGGACCCTCATTGTGTAGTATATATGCAAATTATATTCAATATATTTATTCTTTGTATTTTTCACTTTATTTCATTTTTGTAAATATTATTTAAAACACATGTACACGATTAAAATAAAAAAACTACCAAAACATAATTAAAATAAATCAATTACTTTGATACATAGATGAATATACATATATACACCTATATAATATACCTAAATAATTATTAAGTATACATTGAAATTCAAAAAATACAATAAAATACCTAAATATGTATTTAAATAAACTAGTATATATAATACATGTATATGTTAATAAATATATAATGTAAATTAAAAATAAAAAACCAAAATACATGTATATTTACCTATAATTATACATGTGAATATTAACATGTTATAAATAGTCCTAAAAAATAAATAAAAATATGCATTAATTACTACATAAAATTATAATCATTTTCTATTTTTTAACCGATCGCCCTATCTCCCCCTACTTTATTCCTTGTCAACTAAGTCGTCATGATGATTGAGTCTCGGGGGCTAGTGTCACTCAACACCTATGTCTCGTTTCTTTTTCTTTTCTTCCTTTATTCTTTAATTTTAGAATTAAATACAATAAATACATAGTATTTTATACATGCATATAGCTAGGAATTTAAGGTCAAAATAAAAGAATAAATGTGATGAAAATAGAGATTCATCGTATAGTATTATATAACATATAATTTTTTAGAATTTTTAGATAAGTTTTCTAATTTTTTATGTATATATAAGGAATAAATAGATCCTAATTTAATTTTAATAAATAGGAAATGCAATAAAATAAAAATAAAAATCATGGCATGATTAAGCTTCATTTTAAGCATATCATGTAATTTTCTACAATTTTTCAAGCATAGGATCTATTTAATTAAAAAAAGGACAAATTAATTTACAATGTTTTAGCGGGGGCATTTTTGCAGAATGAAGGGGTTGCGGTACAAAAATACCCGAAGTTTGGAACTTGATTACAACTTTTATAAAGTAAAACGAAATAAAATAGAATAAAAATCCAAAATCCAAACTTCTCGAGTTGTGTCTCCTCCATATGAACTCAAAATGTACGAAAATCACCTTTAATTGTATATACTTTTTATTAGATATTTGATGGAGGTGCTTTCATTTAATTTGGAGTTAAGATGCAAAAGTTAGTTTTTGGACCCCTATAGTACAATAGCTTTATGATTTTCATTAGTTTATATTTTTATAATTTTATAAATATTATTTATAGTATAAGTATATATTTATAATAAAAAACATAAGGGACATGCTAAAATAAAATAGCATATAAAAATACATAGATGGATATAGTATAATTATATCTATGTAATTAATACCCTTATTTATTTAACTATGCATATTATATAAGAAAAATATAATAAATAAATATTTGTGTATATTTAATAAGTTATAAATATATAAATTATGTATATAAACTAATAAAACATAAAATACAAAATAACACCTCAAAAAATAAATAAAAATAGGCAGTAAATTCTACATAAAACTAGGAATACTTTTTATTTTATAACCTAAAAATAATTAATTCATTTATTAATTCTTTTCCATTTTTGAATGCATATTTACCTTGGATTTCCTGGTTGGTCCACGTGGACCATCCATGAGGCATCGTTTGTTGACCTGCTGTCAACTGTCTACACTAGGCTCTGACTTGTGTCAGAACTGTATGGGACTCCCATCTTCGCCGATTTCTTACTCAACCTCCATGCTCGTCCTCTCCTCGATCCCATGACTCTTGCATAGCCACCATGTTCGTCCTTCTCGCCAATCCATTTCTTCCCACCAACCCCAACCTGATTCCACGCAATCGCCCCTCGAAAATGATCAAAAATTTACCAACATATAAAGTCCCTCTTCGCCATCTTTGAGTTACATTTCTCTTCAATTTCTCTTAGCCCCTCAGATTAGCCCCTAAAGCATCTCGAAGGCGGCAGCTTCACGTTGACGTTGATATGCAGTGAGGAGGAGTCGATGCGGAGCAGATCCGACCAACTCTGGCCACCGTCATTGAGGTTCTGTCTCCTGGTTTCTCAGCCGGTGGAGCCCCATTTTCCACCATTCCTAGATAATTCCTTAGTTTCTTTTTAATCTATCACTTTTAATTTATAGTTTAATTGCTTCATTAGATGTAAAGTCAAAAAATCCCCAATTCAAGGAGCTAAGCCTCTAGGATTAATCCATCGTGATATCACCATTAATCCCCCTCATTTTTCGCCTCAATCGAACCCCCTACGTATTCTCCATCGAATCCGTAACGTTTCCCACCAAATTCATCGTGAACCTGGGAGTAGCTCTAGTCAGCCACCCCTCACCTGAGCTTCATCCCATTCCGATCCCGTCAATATTTGGTCTAATATCTTGGGCGAGGACATAGCATTCGTGCCCATGAGTATTTTGGTGCAAGTTTGCAAGTCCTAGTACGCATCTGGAGACTTGACGATCACCTAGAGGATCTCCAGGCACTTCAACCTCATCTGAGCACCTCAAGCTCCCTCACCATCTTTGGAGCCTACCATTGCACGCGGAGGACTCCCAGCTCACTGTTGGGCTTGTTGGTGGAGCCATCCATTATCGTAGCACGAAGAATCGATGAAGCGAAGCTCGTCGGCGACATGTTCTTTGCCAGCTCTTGCAATGCCTCTCCGGACCGTCCGATCAAGAACAACATCCCAGATCTAATCTAGGCCGTTGAATTATTTCGAAGGGGTACCTGAGGCTGGCCGTTCGATCAGACATGTAGCAACACGACAACTGTTGGATCCGAAATGTTAAGGGGTGTATTTCAAAGACCCCTCCATAGTTTTTTTATTTAATATTTAGCATTGTAAATATAGAGTGGAGTATGTAAAGAGTGGATAAATTGCATGATAGCCCTTGCACATCTTACAAATTATAGTTTTATCCCCTGCCACATCACCTCACATGGTGGGTAATTTGCATGTATACACCTCTACATTTTGTAATTATAGTTAATATTAAAACTTTAATATTAGTTCAGAACTTTTGGATTATTTGCATTGTGTCCCCCTGACCTTAATTTTAATTGCAAATATACCCATGTTAGTTCAAGTATTTTTGTGTATGTTTCTTTATTTTTTCATAAATATCATCTGTTCTCCAAAAATCATGAAAAAATAGGATGAGGTATCTTGATGCATGCTCTTTCATGTCATGTAATTAATTTTGCATTTATATCCTTTTCATATTATTAAAAATCAGAAAGTGCACGAATATTCTCTATTTGCCTTAAAAAATCTATAAAATTTATAAAATCATGTTTAAAAATTCCATAAAAAATAGTATGTGTTTATTATAGTATCTAGTACCCCTAGAGCAAGAATCCCTAAAAATGAAAAAGAAAATGATAAAAAATTAAAAAAAGCTCCAAAATCCTATAAAAATATAAAAATCACCAAAAAAAACTAAAAAAATATATCTTTTTATTATGATAATTTTAATTCTATATATTACTATATATTAAAATTGATTTGGAAAATTCTTGAGGATTTTTGCTATTTTTAAACCCCAAATCAATTCGGTCAATTTATTTAATCCTTATTTTGGGATAATTTAGACTTTAAAAATACCTAAAAATTAGCAAAAATACTTGGAAAATAAAAAACAATAGAAAAAACATAAAAACATTTTATTTTGCAAATTTTGACTATTTTTACCTATATTTATAATTATATTGCCCTATAGTGTATTGTATGTCCATATATAGTTATATAAGTCATAATATTATTTTTGTTATAAATATTTTATAATTACTTTAAAATCAAAATTAGAAATATAATTAAAATTTGAAAAAAAAAAGATATCAAAAACTCACAAAAACCTAAGTAAATAGTGTGCATACCTATATACATCTATACATATATTATTTATTTATATTTATTCATAATAATATACACGTGCTACACGTATGTTCTCTGAGTTCAAACCCTACCGACTTGTCCACTATACACATTCATCATAGGTATAATAAATTTTGATTCACACATGCTTATTCATTATTTGATTATTATTGTGCAGGTTGATTGTTGTTTTAATCAGTTGGTCTTCAAGAGAGGTTGACACAGTGACTGTTGGTCCCGCCTTGTGTGGACCACAAGATCGGTCTTGGGATCATTTCTGGTATAACAGATGTCTCTGTTGTCGGGGAGCAATGGATCGTAGCACATTCTGTATATAATTGCACATTATTTTTCCTTTATTTTATGCTCACTTTATTTTGATCATTATTTGACTGTTCTAATCCACTTGCTTCTTTGTGATCTTTCTTGCGAGGGGTCGTTTAGCGACGGCCATTTCTTACTAGGTGGACGCACCCGAGTCGAGCGGAGGTTGGTGGTTCTTCTTTTGAGCCAACCAGGAGAGAGTAGGAGGAAGACATAGAGAGAAGGAGCAGAGCAGACACATAGTTTTTTATTTCTATTTTGTGAGGAGAGTGGTTTATTTTTGCAATTTAATTTATAATTAATTTAGACACTACTCTCTTCACTACGAGGTCCAGTGCCCAGGTGATTATTCAACTAGGGGCCTCGTCATGGTTTTTCACGTTTTATTCGCCTTTCTTTTTTTCCCCCATGATTTGAACTTTCTGCCATTGTTTCTATTTGATTTATGTGAGTGGACCCTTAGACATTAGGTTGCTTGACTCGGTAGCTAGGTCCAAAACCCTAATTATATTGCATGCACCTATTGTGATGCGCGCCTGGACTTAGTCAAATAATTAATTGCATATTGCTCAAATTTGGAACCATGTGCCGTGAGAGACCTCATATATCACTTGCAGAACCCGTTGCGGTGAGCACCGGGAGGTCTCCAAGACCGGACACTTAGGATCCATTTTTGAGTAGTAAGCATTTGGTTCTTCCCGATAATAGCAGCTATTATTTAGGACGTTTTCTCGCTTTTGCATATCTCCAAATAGTGTAAATATTCCATTGCCTTGCATCCCACATGGAGAGAGCTGGGAAGCACTATAAGTAATTCTAAGTTTGCATGTATCATTATAAAGTAAGGTGAGATTTCCACCTTAGTTTCGACTTATACAATTTTTTTGTCCTCTCCCCCAGTTTTGAATCATTTAGGATTAAAGAAAAAATACAATAAAATCATTAGGCGGCTTGCTCTGAAGAATACTTAAAAATTTTGAAAACCCAAAAATTAAAATAAGGGGATTGCTGATAAAACTTTGATCTTGATAAAAATCATAATGGATTCATTGTTTTAGGTTCATAAAGCCCTCGTTATTTTCAGATACTCCAGACTGAGTGAGGCACGACCCTTAAGGATAGAGCCCAAATCCCGATATGTATTGCTTTTACTGTCACATGGAATGACGAAGTATAGGTGCTTCTATCGTACGTGACCGAGTAGGGCCTCGTCGAGCACGGTGTTCCTGCTTTGTGTGGAACATCCGACTTGATCTGAAGTACTGAGCTTAGGCCACACTCTCACGGATGCTCATGGGTGATTCTGTTGCGAGAGAAGTCCGAAGTATTGGTTTCTTCTATTGGCTTCCTCTCTTATTCTTTGGCTGAGTAGCCCCCCAGACACGAGATCAAAGACCTTTCAGTGTGTAGATCACATGTTACAAAGGAGATGGAAGAAGTACGGTGAGCTTTCCCGGCAGTACACACACTCCTATAGGGTTACTGTTCATAAGGACTTGTTATAAGATGTTGCTTGTAAAACAAAAATAAAGTTGAAAAAATAAAAATAGTCGAACTTTTACAGCTTCATCGGTATTGAGTTGGTGAACCCACAATTATTTGGTGTTTGTTTGATTTTAGTTAAGTTCAAAGATTAGTCCTGCACATTTTGTGCCTTTTTCACTTTCATATGCTTTATTCCTCATTTGACCCACCCCCCTCATTTCGAGCATTCTACTGTTTTGTGCTCCCTTTATTCCTTGTTTGACCTCCGTATCATTCTTCCATTCTCTATCTCCTCTCGACCTTCAAGATGGAGACACATGGATGGCTTAGTCAGGACTCCGTCAACACCAGCATCGATTCCATACACCAGCCTTCTCCAATAATTCGGGGCGATTCCCGAGAAGTCGGTTCAGACTCTACAAATCGATCTCTAGATTCCCTTCCTTTTTCAATAATCCGGACTTGTCCCAAGTTCTATCCATTTTGGATGGCAATTTATTTTACTCCTTACACCACACCATTCTTAATGAAAGTATGTGTTGACCTTAACACAGAATGATTATTTACAACCGGTGCTTCTATTCAGACTGATCGGGGCATCATTCTGTGTGCATATCATGAGCCGGATCTAGAGCCAGAAATTCTCTCAGATTCAGATTCAGTGACAGAAATAGGGATGTCTCCATGAGGAAAAGGGAAGGGACAACATGTTGGACATGCGAGCCCACGGCAATCCATTATGCAATAAATGTTATTGCGAATATCATTCTCTGATCTGAAATGAAGAATAACTAATTTGCATAATAGGTCCCTTAGTACAATTAGGGTTATGTACCATGGCCATCTTAATAATCATACAGATGTTGATTCAATAATTGAATCATAGAGGCTGGTGCTTGGATGAATATCTAAAGGGTTAGATTGAGGACTCATCAAGCACCGTCAAATGATTGTTAAGATGTGATCTCCAGCCTGAGTAGGAGATGGCAATCATTTCTCACATAGGCTGATATCTGACCGACCTCTTGATGCAGGTCCTCTGCACAGGAATAGAGATTCGGAGGTGTCAGATTAGTTAAGTCAAAGAGTTGACTTAACGTGATCGAGATAACCAAAGTCCTATATCGTATGCTGTCACGATACAGGCACGCATCCTCTGACCAGAGACAGATGTGTTACTATATGTCTAAGTGTGTACATTTGGCAGACCAAATAGGTTGATGACATAACCAAGGTCTATACACCGATGCGTTGGTGTGCATATAAGGGCATATGAGTAATACGATCTCTCAAAGGGATCATACAGGTTCACTACTGAACCGGAAGACATGAGCTCACTCATGAGATATTGGGAAGAATCAAATTCCGTATGCACGGTCGTCTCGCTTTGGAAGCTTGACTGAATTTGTAAGGTTTGATATATACTTTTGGAAAGTATATGATCAAGACCTAGGTATGATATCTGCTTTTGGAAAGTGTATGATCGATACCAAATCCCAATGATCAAATGAGAAACTTACTGATAAAACCCTGAAGTAGACAGTATAAAGTTGATCTAATACTTCGGGTTTATTCTGAGTCTTCCAGTATGCAGGATGTACAGGTGTTGGGAATACCTGAGGGTGATGTGATCATAAACGATTGTATAACCATGACGCTTCCATTCCTAGGGAGTGATGAAACAGGTTTGGATTTTAGTGACTCCTCTTAGTAGAGAAGTTATCTGATCTTGGTCCAAATGTTGGACATTGATATGAATGTGATTCATATGCAATGAGAAGATTAGATTTGCGGTCTTGATTTAATCAATCTATGGGAGGCCCGAGATCTGGATTTGAGACGTGATCTCAATATCCAAGTCACTATATGTGGAACAATACAATCGCCCTGTCCTTATCTCCAAGTATCCGCGGAGAAAGCACATTATCCTTGAAAGAGTTCATGGATAATTTCATTGTTGATATGTATATCCAAGCATCGAGAAAATTGATAATTAAATATGATTTAATTATCATGGATAATATGAATTTGATTCATATTATAAGGAGAGATACCTAAGATAATTAGATGTGATTTAATTATCAAAGATGTGAATAATGTGAATGTGATTCATGTTATTTGGGCACATGAAAAAAAAGGAGATCCAAGATGATTAAATGTGAATTAATTATCATGGATATGAATAATGTAGATACCACTATCCATATTAATCGTATATATTATAAATATGATTTATAATATATAAGAGAGAGCCATATTGTGTTTTATATGTGTTGATTAATTGTTAATGTGAATGTGATTCACATTGAATGATTAATTGAAAATATATTACATTTAGTTTTGGGTTGTGAATGAGATTCACATTTTTTCAATGGCTTGATTGATGTTTTCCAAAACATAATTTGGAATTATTTTTTTTGTGAAAATTATTTCGACAAGAGTTATAGGAGATATCTTGAGATAATGAGATCTCATGATATATTAATGAGATTGACCAAGTCCCCTCTAATAAGAGAGGATGCTACAACTCCTCTAGAGGAGTAGAGTAGCCGTCTCCCCTTTTTAGGAGAGGACCATGGTCTTCTCATTATCCTATCTCTAGTCAAAAGTGATTTAATTTGAGATTAATTATATTGATGATAATTAATTTGAATTAAATCACTTGTTGTTGTGTTTTACCAACAACAATCCTAGCCGTTGAAAGGGACACAATCAATCTCATCTGTTGATTGTGTGTTGTCCATGGATGGGGATACATGGACTCCCAAAATCCTATATAAGAAGAGGCACCCCTTGCTCTTCCATGACACTTGACATCAATGAATGCTCTCTCTCTCTCTCTCTCCTTTCTCTCTACACGCCTACTCTCTCTATCTCTCATGTGGACATCCACCATGGATGCCCTAGAGAGATCCTCCATCACCACAGCATCGTCGTTGTGCTGCCCGATAGTTTGCTCGTGGATCTCCGCTTACTTAGGCATGCCTTGCTCGTGAAGAAAACATCATATCTCGTTAGTCAAGATCAGGAGATCCGTGGCTTGGATCATCAACATGGATTGCGAGAAATACGCGTCTCATCCACGCGCTCGCAAGCGTCTCCTCCGTCGAATCGGACTTGAGATAGGAGATCTCTTCGTATAGAGACTCGACTCAACCACGCTTCAAGAGGTAATCCTATTACTTGTTTGTGGTTTAGACGAAACGATCTGAGAAGTGTTCTTGGATCATGTGGTTTCCGCTGCATCGAGCAACCAGTGCGACTAGTCGCTCCCGATCGCATTTGATGCGATCATCATCCGCTTCCGTGATGCGCTTGAGGATTTTTTCCCATGTCCTTCAAGTGGTATCAGAGTCAGGTTGTCGAAGGTTTTGTATTAGATCCATGAACCTATGAAGATTTGGGCTCGATTGGGTTCGTGAAGATTTTAGCATTTCAATTTTTGCAGCCTTGTCTTGTGATAAAATTTCGGCCATGTTTAAAATGTTTAAATACGAAATTTTAAATTGAATAATGTTCCCCATTAATTAAGGAAACAGTAGGATTTGAGTTTGCGTAATTTGGATTCTGTTTGCTCAAGATATGACCGTTTTATTGACCATATGTCCACTGTTTCAGGGATGGCGATTAGAGACGTAATTAAAATATTAATTATGATTTTAAAACACCTGAAAATACGTGTTTATCATATGATTTCGTTTTTAAATCAAGTTATCAATCTCTGGAAATTGATTTTGCTTAATTTGGATTTAAAATAAATGAGATATGATATTTTTAGTTAGTGAGGGTTACTGCTGGAAATTGCATCATTATTATGACCCTTGTGATTATCATTCAAATAAATTAATGAAAATTAATTGTTAATTTTCTGAAATGATTATTGATAAATATTTGTGAAATATTTAAAGATGATAATTATTTCCTTGAATGACATTGCATTAACCAAAATGATAAGATAGTTGATCTTGATCACAATTGGTTAATATAAAATTTCCAACAAACATTGTTTTCATGAAAACTCTAGTTTATCCTACAATAGTTGTAGGACTACTTTTACATGCAAAACCTTGTTGCTTGAATAGGATTGGGGATTTGTTTAGAAAATCTCCTTATAATATTATCAAAATGGTTTTGATGAATATTATATGGTATAATTTCGGTTGAAAGACCAATGATCATCTTAAGTACAAAGTGATTGACTCGACATTGCTTTTTCCCGAGGCGGATATGGTATCTAGTCGGGGATCATTGGGGTAGCGGGTCGCACCGGTTGCGGTCCGTCCCACTCCCGTCAGTATTGATCATGACAACGGGTAGGGAACGAATGATGCCTGAGAGATCATGATGTATTTTCTAATTATTAAAATTCAAAATAATACGTATTTGATAATACCATATTTCAAGTAAAAATTAAAAAATGTTTGTTGGATATTAATTGGATCATTAATTTAATATGATTAGATTAATTGGAATCCAATTAAAATTAAAACACTCTATTATGAATAGAGTTGTTATTTCCCTTGGAAGAATTAATCATAATGAATGTGATTCATAATAATTAATTAGAATTTGAATATGATATGGAGGATCACATAAGTGACATCCATGGTCTCCTGTCAAGGCGAAGGGTTCCGTCGCCAGATATTGTATGTAGGAGATGCCTGTTCGAAGTGATAGCTTCTGCATACGATCCATTTGGATCGGGCTCGTCGCTTCTCGAAAGAGTAAGGACGTATGCATAGTGACCCCAATATCGGGTCCTCATATTATTGGAGCGATATTGGATTGCGCATAGCGAGTTGTATTCCTGTTGATGGTTTGTTCAATTAATGACGGGTCAACATCACCTTAGGGGTGGTGGGTCCGGGTGTTAAAGACCGAATTGGGAGATGCAAGTTGGACTTGCGAGGCAGAATGTGTTCCCGCTTCTTTTTATACGAGTTACAGGTTCTCATATTATCGGGATATAACAAAGATAAGGAAGGAGATCCCAGATCTTGCTTGAGATATAATGGTAAGTACATCTCTTACATTGAAAGTGATTAAGGGAATGAACTTTCATTGTTGACATGACAAGACAACTTTGATATAAAAATTCCTAAATCAAAGTAAACTATATATTTATATATGATTATGCAAATTTCTTATTTCAGATAATCCTTCTTTAATCCCACTCAACGTCATACTCAATAATAATCAGTAAAATATCATGGATTGGACTCATGATCTAGATATTGTACTTGCAATTGTACACATAATGTATGTGGTTGCAATGTGCAAGTTTCCTCAACATAATGAGGAATGACAATTAAATAAGACAATAAGACATCACCTTAGGGTTTGTATGTCTCTATAGTCTTAATCTTTCATCGAGTGTACTTTGGAAGTGACACGTCGATGATGATCGTAATTGTCAATTAATCCTTATAAAACCCTAAGAAGATGTTCTGGCATGTATATGTGCTCTCGATATTTTAATCATGAATGACATGGTTCACTGCATCATGCAGAATGGTAGCTCTATAAGAGATGATGTATTCAAAATATTTGAATACCTACCTGAATGAATGTTTTAAGAATTTAGATGGATGTAGATACGATGAATGTCAGCATTCTACTATCTATACTCTAACCATTCATGAAGCTTCATAATATTCATATTGTATGAATTTAATGAAGCATGTATAAATGTTGAAATGCTCTTACATTGAATTCTTTTGAATTCAACATAAGAGATCCTTAGTCTTAGGCAATGGTTGTTTATAGATGAAGGGAGCGCAGTGGAAGCATGGGTCGGACCCGAGTAAGAAGGAAAGTCAAAGAGTTGACATACTTCTGTGACTTCCATATGACATCCTAAGAGTTGGATGAATGCCAATACTGCAATAAGTTGGTGTGTTGATAGTATGACTATCAAGTCTCTCTTGAATCCTTAGAGAAGGACTCATATAGAGCACCAGAATAATCTAGATTAATCGTTGATATTGACTTACTTATTTGATAAGACAAAGTCTAATAATTGTATCTCATTCTTGTAATGACACTTGCAATTGTTGCATATGTTTTAAGAAGACTGGAAAATTTGATCTTAAGGTTTATAGCTATCCACATGGATATTGATGCAATTGTTGCAACAATCTCTATTGGATAAATGGACTTTATATTTTCAGTGGGAGAATCCTTCGTCTTAGAGAATGTCTCTATGACCTAGATATTAGAATACACTCATTGTTTGTTTCTAAATGTTGGAAATAAACATGAATTCTGGAATAAACCTATCATAAAGAGTTATGATGGATATATTTCAGATAGTAATCTAACATCTAGTGGACTCCACAAAATTAGAAAATTAATGAATGGTTCATCAAGATTTCTAATACTGAAAGTTGAACCTTAAAAGATCAATAGGAGGATGAAGATCATTTGACAATGATTTGGCATCAAGTTTTGGACATATGTTTTGATGAGATCAATAAACTATTAATATATGAAACTTTAGAATGTCTAAAATTTCAAATCTTACATACTTATGAATATTGTATTTAAAGTAAAATGTCCAATACACCCTTCTTTTGGGAAAGGTGTAAGATGTCAAGGTATTCAAGATCTCATACATATTGACGTATGTGGATCACCTATATCATAATAAACATTATGGATATGTGATATCTATTAATGAGTATGTATGATATGAGATTTCTTCTCTTCACCTAAGAAACTTTTGAATGTTCAAAGATTTCATAATTTTGGTTTGGAACCAAAGTCTGAAGAAAGATGAAATGAATTTGATCTAACCTAGGTAGTTTGTACCTGTTAGATAAATTCAAAGAATACCTTATGAAGATATGAATATCATTTCTATCTCAATCCTCCTAACACACCTAAACTCAATAGAGTTGTAGGGAGATACAATTGGAACATGTGTGACATGATTTGATCAATGATGAATTTTAGCATAATTTCCTCTTAGTTTCCTGGTATATATGTAGTAGAGACTACATTATATATCCTTGATAATATTCCATGCAAGTAAGCTGGAATCGAGCACTAGAGAGTGCTACTTCATTAGGAAAATAAAGGATGGTATTGGATACCTACTTTATAACCCTGAGATTCTTAAAAGATATTATCTCTGAGAATGTGATTCTTAGAGGATGACTCTCTTGAGAATCAAGATGAAAATGAAGTAAAGGAACTCATTTAATCTTGAGATGATAATGAGGCTCCAAACGGAAACTAAAAGGATAATTAAAGATGAAACACTAATACCTCTTCAAATGTGTTTGAGGATGTATTCCATGTGTCAGTTAAGTCTGACAATGATCAGATTTCATGTGATGAAACTCCTGAGGATCATGACATGGAAAGATGGATGTTAGCAATAAAAGTCTAAGGTAGACTTCATATACAAGTGTTGTACATGGACCCTCGAGGATCCACCTATAAGGGTAAAACCTATATGGTATAAATGGATCTTCAAGAAAAAGGGAACCTGATGAGAAGGTAGAGACCTTCAAAGCACGGCTCGTAGCCATGAGCTACACACCGGAAGAGAAGACATTGCTTGCGATGAGACTTGCTCTTCATTAACCATGCTTATACCCATCAGAATATTGCTAATTGTAGCTACACAACTTGGCTTTGACATCTTCGAGATGAAAGTCAAGATTGCATTCCTCTGTGAATGCCTCTCTAAGGATATTCACATGAAGTGGCCCCAGGGCTTCATGGTTGAGGAAAGCAAAGTGTGCAAGCTGAAGAACTCCATCTATGGACTCAAATAAGCTTATTGTAGTTGGAGCATAAGATCTGATGAAATTATAATTGTTATGATTTCAGATAGAATCTTGATGTACCATGTGAAGCTTAGTGGGAGTGCCATTGTGTTCATCGTGCTAAATGTAGATAATATCCTAATCATTTGGAATGATATAAGTATGATAATAAGTGTTTATGATCTGGCTATTACATACCTTGAGATATGATCTCAAAAGATGCCTCTTTGATCTTAGTTCTGAAGGTGTTCAGAAGCAAAGAGAAGAGGATATTGGGACTGTCACATTTGTAGTACACCTTGGACATATTCCATTCTTAGAAATTCTAAGAAAGGCTCCCATCCCTTAAGATATGGTACTGATCTATCTAAAGGGATAACACCTCAAAGAGTTGAGGAAGTGAATGCTAGAACTGCTTGCACTTGTGCATCAGTTACGAGAAGCTAAGTGTATGCTAGATGCGTACAAAAGCCAGACATCTGCCATGCAGTGGTAGTAGTAAAGTGTTGCTAATCCTACCATGGAGAGGAAACACTTGATCGCAGTAATAACAAAATCTTCAAGGATGACAAGACTTTCGAGATAGTGATCTCCAAGTCTTATCTTCAAGAAATTAAGACTTTATAGATAGTGATCTAAAAGATCTTAACTTTGGATACCTTTGGAGATAGAGATCTCCAGGAATAAGGGTATTCTGATAAGGATTACGGAAATACTGGTTATGATAATTATTAAGCTGTAGTGTCAAGGACATTATAATTGCTTTATCAAGATTGAGTATTGGTTGCATAAGATGCAACATTCGCATTAGATGCGAGCACTGTTACTGGGGATATGCAAGTGTCGTAAAAGGACTTGGCGTAGTCTCACGGGAACAGAGTGACTGATCATCTTACCTAGCTATTTTCTAAATAGCCTATGATTGTCACATGAGTGCGGGTTTAAATGATTAGCCCATTAATGGCTCTTTGGGCTAGTGGGAGATTGTTGGACATGCGAGCCCACGACGAGCCATTATTCAATAAATGTTATTGCGAATATCATTCCCTGATATGAATTGAAGAATAACTAATTTGCATAATAGGTCCCTTAATACAATTAGGGTTATGTACCATGGCCATCTTAATAATCATACAGATGTTGATTCAATAATTGAATCATAGAGGCTGGTGCTTGGATGAATATCTAAAGGGTTAGATTGAGGACTCATCAAGCACCGTCAAATGATTGTTAAGATGTGATCTCCAGCCTGAGTAGGAGATGGCAATCCTTTCTCACATAGGCTGATATCTGACCGACCTCTTGATGCAGGTCCTCTGCATATGAATAGAGATTCGGAGGTGTCATATTAGTTAAGTCAAAGAGTTGACTTAACGAGATCGAGATAACCAAAGTCCTATATCGTATGCTGTCACGATACATGCACGCATCCTCTGACCGGAGACAGATGTGTTACTATATGTCTAAGTGTGTACATTTGGCAGACCAATAGGTTGATGTCCTAACCAAGGTCAATACACCGGCGCGCTGGTGTGCATATAAGGGCATATGAGTAATACAATCTCTCAAAGGGATCATACATGTTCACTACTGAACTAAAAGACATGAGCTCACTCATGAGATATTGGGAAGAATCAAATTCCGTGTGCACGGTCGTCTCGCTTTGGAATCTTGACTGAATTTGTAAAGTTTGATATATACTTTTGGAAAGTATATGATTGAGACCTAGGTATGATATATGCTTTTGGAAAGTGTATGATCGATACCAACTCCCAATGATCAAATAAGAAACTTACTGATAAAACCCAGAAGTAGACAGTATAAAGTTGATCTAATACTTCAGGTTTATTATGAGTCTTCTAGTATGCATGATGTACAGGTGTTGGGAATACCTGAGGGTGATGTGTTCATAAACGATTATATAACCATGACGCTTCCATTCCTAGGGAGTGATGAAACAGTTTGGATTTTAGTGACTCCACTCAGTAGAGAAGTAATCTGATCTTGGTCCAAATGTTGGACATTGATCTGAATGTGATTCAGATGCAATGAGAAGATTAGATTTGTGGTCTTGATTTAATCAAGCATCTATGGGAGGTCGGAGATCTGGATTTGAGATGTGATCTCAATATCCAAGTCACTATACGTGGAACAATACAATCGCCATGTCCTTATCTCCAAGTATCCGCAGAGAAAGCACATTATCCTTGAAAGAGTTCATGGATAATTTCATTCTTGATATGTGCATCCAAGCATCAAGAAAATTGATAATTAAATGTGATTTAATTATCATGGATAATATAAAATAGATTCATATTATAAGGAGAGATATCTAAGATAATTAAATGTGATTTAATTATCAAAGATGTGAATAATGTGAATGTGATTCATGTTATTTGGGCACATGAAAAAAAAAAGAAGATCCAAGATGATTAAATGTGAATTAATTATCATGGATATGAATAATGTGGATAGCACTATCCATATTAATCATATATATTATAAATGTGATTTATAATATATAAGAGAGAGCCATATTGTGTTTTATATTTGTTGATTAATTGTTAATGTGAATGTGATTCACATTGAATGATTAATTGAAAATATAATTACAATTAGTTTTGGGTTGTGAATGAGATTCACATTTTTTTCAATGGCTTGATTGATATTTTCCAAAAGATAATTTGGAATTATTTTTTTGTGAAAATTATTTCGTCAGGAGTTATAGAAGATATCATGAGATAATGAGATCTCTTGATATATCAATGAGATTGACCAAGTCCCCTTGATGAATCCACATTTCATCATCTTTATTCTATCATTTTGGCCTCAAAAACCTTGGCAATGCATGTAAATACCCTTAATTAGAGCATCTTAGCATTTATACATGTGCATGTAAATAGTGTATAAAATACTGTATTTAAAGCCAAAATTATAGAATAAATAAAAGAAAAGAAAAAGAATAAAATATTGTAAATATTTTATGACCCAAAACCCCGAGACCTAGGCATCTTGATGAATAGGTCGACAAGGAATAAAGTAGGGGGAGATAAGGGCCAGATACCTATTCATTCTATTCTTTCTTTATTCATTTTGGGACCTATTTTTGGTTCCACTTTCTGTACCTCAAATAATGAAATTTTGTACATGAAAGTTGTAGATATTTAAGTACATAAAAAATACAAAATTTATTTTATACAAAAATACTGCACAGATGAAAAGTTATGATCTGAACAAAAATCCAAAATACCAACTTCCCAGACCTATATCTTGCAAATAAAAACTCAAACTGCATCAAACTCACCTTTAATTGTATATAATTTAAAATAAGCTATTTAATGAAGGTGGTTTCACATTTGGCGGAGCTACAGTTTGAAAGTAGAGTTTTTGGACCCTTATTGTATACTTCTACATAATAAATTATTCATTTTATTATTTGGTCAGTATTTTCATAATTTTATATTTTTATAATTTTGTAAATATTATTTATAATTTATGTGTGTATTAAAATCAGAATAAAAATACAAAAGAAATACAAATTAAAATACTTGTATAAATAGCATACATAGGTATAATACCTATACCTATTCCTGTAAAATTATTATTTATATTTTATTAAGTGTACATAATACATCAAAAAAATGAAATAAAAATATATTTTAGTGTATAAAGATATTTTATAAATATATAAAATAATAAACAAAAATAAATAAATTAAATGCACAAAATAAAAAAATAAAATAATAAAATATAAAGATATATATGCCTATAAAAGGCATAAAAGGTAACTTGTAATTATATACCTCATAAAAATAAATAAAAATCACCATAAAATTCTTTACAAAATAAGAAATATTTTTTATTTTATAACCTACAATTAATAATTTCATTTACTGTTTTATTTTGATTTTACAAATAATTATTGCCTGGAATTTTCTGGTTGGTCCACATGGACCAACCAGGACTAGTCAAGTGTTGACCTCGGTCAACTGCCTGACCGAGGTCTGCCACCCTCTGACACCCATGATTTTTTCCCATTTTCAAGAACTTTTAGCGCCAAATCCCTTCGTCGTTTGCCCTCGATTCCTTCTTGGGAATCCTTACCCGATCTTCACTGATCCTCACCGAGCCTGTAAATCACGCAAAATCTTCATCATTCGCGCGTGGACATCACTTGAAGGAGATGCCACCACCGTGTTTATAATCAACCCGCCACCTTCGAGCTCGGATTTGAACCCTTTAGCACTTGCTTCGCTCCCGTTCTGGTGTCCCAGAGCGAGAGGAAGGTGACAGCTTCTGCCTTCGCGTGTCAGATCGGTCGAGCAAGCACCAGGGCGGCTCTGCCACCTCCACCGACCACCGGCGTCGAGGTTCTTCACCTCTGGTTCCTGCCATCGAGGTATACCCTTATTCCCTCTCCTCTTCGCTTCTTATCATTCGCCGTAGTCGTAGGAACATTTCCCCCCATTCATCGTCGAGATCCCTCCATCGAATCACCTTTCATCGACGCTCGCCGGAGCACAACTCCGGTCGAATATCCTCCGCCATCCACAGCCCATTTCCGACACCTATTTCACCTCCGCGGGGTCCAGGCATTTTGCCCTGGTCCCCTTCACCACTTTTTGCAGGTCGAAGCGCAGTCCAAGCACCTGGAGCACATTTTGGAGCGCTCGCCGGAGATACCTGGAGCTCAAAGCTCCGTCGCCTTCGCGCCAGCGCCACAGAGCATCTCCGACGACGCTGAGTCCTCCAGAGCCTAGAGCGACCTCCCAGGAGCCTCCTGACCGATTTTGAGTCCGTGCCATCGCCGGAGGCCCGAGATCTAGGTCGGGGAAGTTCGCCTCACCGGCGTTCTTCCCCGTTCTTCCTCGCTGCCTCGCCACCGTCCGATCAGAGCCCAGCTCCAGTTTGATCAGCCACCATCCGATCGAGGCCCGCGTCGACTGTCGATCTTCTCGCCAGATCTGATCTCAACCAATCATTGCCGAACCGTCATCGCGCGTTGTGCGTGCGCCACGTGGATAAGTGAGCGACCCTCCGCCGTTCGATCACGCACGAGGATTTAGGCGTGGGTATTTTGCATATACACCCCTGCTATTTTCGCATTTTATTTTTAGTCCAAAAACTTTTATTTGTAGTTTAAATATCTTTGTAATAATTGCATCCAGACCCCCGTAGTTTTCGTATTTGCATTTAGGTCCAGTCCACGTCACCTCACGTGACCCGTGCACGTGGAGTGGTGGACATTTTGCAGGGACCCCCCTGGGGGTTTGTCTATTTCGTTTTAGTCCATAAAATTTTTAATTAAGTTGTATTATTTTGGTTAAATTGCATATGAGCCCCTGGAACTTTGTAAAATTGCAAAAATACCCTTGCCTGGTCACGTGCCCAGTGCGCGTGAGTTGGACATTTTGCATAAACCCCCTCCGAGTTTAAGTATTTGTTTTTAGCCCAGAAAATTGTATTTAATGTTATATATTTTTGGAAAAATTGCAAGTAGGCCCTTGGACTTCTGTGTATTTACGTTTATGCCCTTATTAGCCTTGTATTTTTTCTTGGATGTTTGCATTTATTTCATGCATCCCTTTAACTCAAAAAAGTACCAAAAAATATCATATGCTCCTGTCGCATTATAGTTTAAACCATATTTTTAGTTTGCATTTTTCTTGCATTTTCATATTTATTAAAAATAAAACATGCATTTTCAGCACTATTTGCATTAGAAATACATAAAAATTATAAAAAGACTTTTAAAAATTCCAAAAAAATTATATTCTATGTGTTTTAGCTTGTTTTGTTTTCTAACCAAAAATCCCTAAGAATTACAAAAGAAAATCCCTAAAAATAGCAAAATTCTCAAAATCTTCATAAAAATCTAAAAAATCATAAAAGCTCCCAAAATTGTGTTTTCTATCTCTGAAATTCCCCTATCCTAGTATTTATCTATAAAAATTAGTTTGAAAATTTTTCACCCATGTTTGCTATTTTATTTCTATATTTTTGTCTCGTAAATATATTATATTCCCTGTTTTCAGTATTTTTGCCTTTAAAAATACCAAAAAATTAGTAAAAATCTAGAAAAATCATAAAAAACATTAGAAAAATACAAAAAGCACCAAAATACTTTAGTTCCCTAATTTTGAGCATTTTTACTTATTTTTATAAACACCTTATCTTTCTTTTTTCTTACCTTGTATATACATTCTAGCTAAAGAAAAGAAAATAAAAAATATATATAAAATATAAAAAAATACAAAATCAAAATATAAAAAAATAATATAAAAAATTAAATAAAAATTAAAAAAATTAAAAACCCACAGAAATTTGCACATTCATAGGCAATTTCACACTTTCACGTTGATCTTTGTGCTTTCCTGCCTTGTTCTATCTTGTTTGCTCCCTGAGTTCGACACTCTACACACTTGCACTATACACACTTTTTGTAGAGTTAACAATAAATCTTAACTCTGCGTCACTTTTTATTGATTGATTTCTTGTTGTGGGATAATTATTGATTTAATCGGGATTTACCGAGGGTCGCCGCAGCGACTTTGTCTCCACCTTGTGTGAGACATTTAGACCCTCGTATCTCGCGCTTAATCACCCCTCTAATAAGAGAGGACGGCTACAACTCCTCCAGAGGAGTAGAGTAGCCGTCCCCTCTTTTTAGGAGAGGATCATGGTCTTTACATTATCTTATCTCTAGTCAAAAGTGATTTAATTTGAGATTAATTATATTGATGATAATTAATTTGAATTAAATCACTTGTTGTTGTGTTTTACCAACAACAATCCTAGCTGTTGAAAGGGACACAATCAATCTCATCCGTTGATTGTGTGTTGTCCATGGATTGGGATCCATGGACTCTTAAAACCCTATATAAGAAGAGGTAACCCTTGCTCTTCCATGACACTCGACATCAATGAATGCTCTCTCTCTCTCCTTTCTCTCTACATGCCTACTCTCTCTATCTCTCATGTGTCCATCCACCACGGATGCCCTAGAGAGATCCTCCATCGCCGCAACATCGTCGTTGTGTTGCCCGATAGTTTGCTCATGGATCTCCATCTACTTCGGCGTGCCTTGCTCGTGAAGAAGACGCCGTATCTCGTTTCTCGAGATCAGGAGATCCGAGGCTTGGATCATCAACATGGATTGCGAGAAACACGCATCTCATCCACACGCTCGCAAGCGTCTCCTCCATCGGATCAGACTTGAGACAGGAGGTCTCTTCGTTTAAAGACTCGATCGCAACCACTCTTCAAGAGGTAATCCTATTACTTGTTTGTGGTTTAGACAAAATGATCCGAGAAGTGTTCTGGGATCATGTGTTTTCGTCACATAGAAATTTTTAATTTCCGCTGCATCGAGCAACCAGTGCGACTAGTCGCTCCCGATCGCATTTGATGCGATCATCACGCTTCCGTGATGCGCTTGAGGATTTTTTCCCATATCCTTCACAACAGCACCTGCTGCAACCGCAACCAGACTAGAATATCGTGAATGCCCAACTTCTCACGTCCATTCAGGCAATACAACAGCAGCTCACAGACCATGCATTGGTCCAGGTTTCCTTTCAAGACATCCTTAATGATCTTAGGAGAAGGAGAGAGAACCTAGGCGAAGGAGGAGGAGAAAGAGCAGGTGGAGGCCGTGGAGGCCCAACAGATGAGCCCATAGGAGAGAGACCCAAGTCGGCTCTCAAGGATACATACAACCCTGGAGCCGGGCAAGTCACCGAGTGGATCCAGTTCCCAGCGATCCATGCACATTTTGAGTTGAAGCCTCAACTCTTGGCACTTCCACCCAGCTTCCATGGCAGTGGAAATGAGGAACCTTATATCCATCTGTAATAATTCATACGCATTTGTGGTACAATGCACTACCCTAACATACTGTTAGGAGTAGTCAAGATGACGACATTCCCGTTCAGTCTTCAGAACAAAGTATTTCATTAGATCAACCATTTGGGGAAGGTCGTCACAACATGGGAAGAGTTTAAGGTCGCCTTCTTGCATAAATATTACCCACTTGGGTGACTTAACCAGATGTGTGCCCACATAGAAGACTCCACCCAAGCCGCCCACGAATCTATCCATGAGGCTTGGGAGAGATTTACAGAGTTGCAAGAGAAATGCCCCCATCATGACATTCCTAGGACCAGCCTGGTCCAACATTTTTTTGGGTGGACTGATAGTTGAAAGTTAGAAGCTCGTAGATGTTGTGTGTGGCAACTTGCATTTCAACAAAGATGAGGACGTCGTTTAGCAAATCTTCGAGGAGATGGCCGAATGAGAGACAACCTTATCGTCGTCCCATGCCTATCAGCGCCAGCTCCACACTCTCCAGAAGCTAGTTTATATGGCATCTTCCCACGAGCCGGACAGTGACGAGAGCTCAAACTTGAGCATCATAGGGAGCCACCTGTCTAAGGTGGATATCATCGATAAATGATCACAGGACCTCGAGAAGCTTTCTGTGATTGAACAGAGGACACATCATCCGGATAAATTGGACCAGATACCAAGCAATTGGGGCTGCTGGTTAGCACGGTCAGCTCTTGCAATTCCATATCTGCATCGGCTACCACTCCCGTTGAGTCAAAAGAGCCAGCATCGCCACAACCCACACAACCGAGTCAATCACAACCAATGGTCCATCACATATATTACGTGCAGGCCCCTGAGTTAACATCTCCGCAACAGCTATAGTAGCAACTAGTAATCTACCAGCCTGAGCCCTTGCACATGCAAGATCCATATTTCCATCCTCCACCTCTCATTCAAGAGGTGAATGGTGTATGGGCTAACGATGCACATCTGACCCATCAAGGTGGACCTCAACAAGACCGACAGTCAGGAAATTGTTAGTTCCCTTAACAAGGAGGGAGATTTATCCAGAACCAATCTCAACGCCACCATAAATCTCTACCATACCAAGGAAATTGAAGACAGAATCAATACCAACAAGTGCAGTACCGTCAGCATCAACATAATCAGCAGTACTCAGTTGTTCCATACCAGAACCAATCTCCTCAGCAATATCAGCAGTACCATCCTTCTCCTCAGTACCACAATTAATATTCCCACTAGCAGCCTTCACACCGTAGAATGTCGTTTGTTTGGCCAAATCATTGACCAAATCATTAAGTGTTTGGCCATGAAATAATATTTTTGTTTCTTGGATGGTTACTCTAGTTATAATCAAGTTGTTATCGCTCCTGAAGATCAAGAGAAAACGATATTCACCTATCCATTTAGGACCTATGCCTGCCACAGAATGCCGTTTGGGATGCGTAATGCTTCAGCAACATTTCAGTGATGCATGTTGGCCATATTCACAGATATGGTTGGAAGTTTTCTTGAGGTTTTCATGGATGACTTCTTGATCTACGGAGTCAGCTTCGCTCAATGCCTATATTATTTAGACCGAGTTTGAAGAGATGTTGTGAAGTGAACCTTCTGCTCTCGTGGGAGAAGAGCCATTTTATGGTGAAAGAGGGTATTGTGCTAGGTTATGTCATATCAAAACGTGGCATGGAGGTAGGCCGTGCGAAGGTGAACATCATTTCCAAACTCAAGCCAACTACAAATCTGAAGCAAGTCAGATCATTCCTAGGGAACGTCGGTTTCTATGGAGGATTCATCAATTATTTTGTAAATTTGCTCGACCACTGACTGAGCTTCTGGGCAAGGTGGAAGATTTTGTTGTTGATGAAAGAGTCCTCCAGGCATTCAATCAGCTAAATGAACTTATTATCTGGGCCCTTGTCCTTCAACCATCAAATTGGTCTTTCTCGTTTGTGATCATGAAAGATGCATCCGATTATGCCATTGGAGCGGTTCTAGGACAATGAAGAGACAATCTACCATTTGCAATTCACTATGCTAGAAGGACTCTAGATGAAGCTCAGAAATACTACATTGTCACTGAAAAAGTGTTGCTAGCAGTCATCTTTGCCCGGAGAAATTCAGATCCCACCTGCTTGGATCCAAAGTGATCATTTATACATATCATTCTGCCATCAAGTAGCTACAATCAAAGAAGAATGCCAAGCCGAGACTTATCATATGGATCCTTTTGCTCCAGGAATTGGATCTTGAAATCCATGATAAACCTGGAGTTAAAAAAGTGGTGGCAGATCATTTATCAAGATTACCAGAGCCGGACACTCCTGAGCATAGCTTATTGCCTATTACATAAACCTTTCTAGATGAGGCTATTATGCTAGTCACCTCGCTCCCCTGTTTTAATGATATTGTGAATTATCTTGTATCCAAGAGAACTCCACAAGATTGGCCAAAGCTGAAAGTCGACATATTCCTATCGGGTATTCATTTCTATCAGTGGGAGGACCCATATCTCTTTCGTGAGGGAGAAGATTGCATCTGGAGGAGGTGCATTCCTTGAGAGGAAGTCCAAAGTGTCCTCGAACATTTTCATGCAAGAGAATCAGGAGGACACCACTGTGAATGGAAGCAAAAGTTATACAATGCGACCTTTGGTGGCTGAATCTATTCAAAGACGCAGAAGACTTTGTTAAACATTGCAGTGACTATCAGAGACTGGGCGACACTACTAGATGGGAGAAATAATGCATCTGAAATACATTCAGATTTCAGACGTGTATGATATGTGGGGCATTGACTTCATGGGCTTGTTCACCAACATTTAGGGCTTTGAGTATACTCTACTTTCTATCGACTATGTGAGCGATTGGGTGGAGGCTATCCCAACCCGAGCCACCAACAGTCGCACTGTCTACCGGTTTATGAAAGATCACAACATTGCAAGGTTCGGGATCCCTAAAATTCTTATATCACATGGGGGTAGCCATTTTGTTAACAGATAAGTGACAAAGCTGGCACAGTAATTATGTATTGAACATCGTATCGCCTCTCTGTACTACCCACAGTCCAATGGCCTAATTGAATGCTCAAATAAGGGGATAAAGACAATTCTGCAGAAACTTGTACGCCTTGGTAGGAAGAATTGGTCATAGTTTCTTGATTAATTACTTTGGGCATATCAGACAACCTACAAGTCACCATTGGGAATGTCTCCCTACCGCTTGGCAAGCCATGCCATTTTCCCGTAGAACTCATTCACAAATCTTTATGGGCAATTAAAGTATGTAATTTGGATTCCAGGAAGGCAGGAAAGAACAGAAAACTGTATTTGAATCGACTTCTCGAAGTTCATGAGTATGCATACGACAATAACCTGATGTACAAGGAAAAGGTCAAGAAGTGGCACGGCAAGCACACTCACCGCAAGACTTTCGAACTGTGTTAGAAGGTTTGATTATTTGATGCAAAGCTCGAATTATTCTCAGAAAAGTTGAAGAGCAAGTGGACCGAGCTTTTCATAGTGAAGTAGGTGGATGACATTGGATGCATTGTTATATCTGGTTTGTCAGCTAACGCACAACCATTTGTGATCATTAGACAATTACTTAAGCCTTATCTTGAACATGATACGTTTCTATCCGTGGTTGATTCGATTCAGGTGGTCTATGATGAAGAGCTTACAGTCACACCATCAACACAATCAGACAATGCCATCAAAAATGTTTTTGATTATTAATCCTTTTCTTCTTTTCTTCTTTTCATTTTCATTTATCAAATTCTTTCTTTCATGTTGCCCTCACCCAATTCATCTATGCTATACTTAGGATTCCTAAGTAATGGGGGTGAGCACCCTCGGGTTATTCATTCTTTGATCCCTCGTCTGTATCCTCAAATCTGGACTTTATGTCTATACTTAGGGATATTTTCCCCTAAGTATAGGGGGACAGGCCGAGCCGATAATTCATTTATTCGTTCCCACTCTCGACCCTCCCTGCAAGTAGAATACAGTCTGCTATACTTAGGATTAATTGATCCCAAGTATAGGATGGTCGGTCGACTTCTTATTCTTTATTAAGTCGTTGTAGTATAGACTTTTCTATACTTAATACGAGTTATGTCTTCCATTTCTCTTTGATCGATGAGGACATAGCTCAAGCTAAGAATAGACGGGTAAATATATAATATGCATATATAATTTAGCCATAACTCGTACTTTCATATTTTTAATAATATGACTCATAAAAAATCATTAAAACACACACTATTTTTTTGTATATAGCGATAAAAAACCGGGTAAAAATATTTTGCAAAATGTTTGAAAATTATTGTAAAATCTTTTTGAATTTTTTTGAAAACTGTTTGGAAAATATTTTGTAAAACATTTTTAACCATTGTAAAAATATTTTGTTTGTAAAAAGTTATTTTCTTTGTGTTAATAAAATATTTTGAAAATCTATTTGTAAATGATTTGAAAAATGGTTGCAAAAATAGTTTGAAAAAAGCTCACTTTATATATATATATATAGTTTGAAAAATCTTCACAAAACGAATTTCAAATTTTGTAAATTGTTTGTAAAAATTGTTTGTCAAACTAGTTTGTAAAATAAAGTTTTTTTTTCAAAATGATTGTGAAAATCTTTTCATATTATTTTGAGAAATATTTAAACAATCCAAGCAAATAAAAATCTTTTACAAACTTAGCACCTTAACCTGTAAGTAATAGCTAAATCTTTGTGAATACATAGTGTAAATCCATAAAACCAAACTCTTGTAAATAATAAGAACCACTCCTGTGTAAATATCTAAACACTTTTGTTTTGAAAAATCCCTGCAAATTTGCAAAAGTAAAAATCCCAAAAACATTTACAAAATCTTTTTCAAAATTGCATACAAAATTGCAGAACTTTTTCAAAAATCCATAAAAAAATCAAAATCAGATAATTGCTTCAGAAGAATATTTTCTTGCATTATACATAGCATCCACACTTTTTGGAGTAACATAAACAATTAAACAAGTCCAAATAAAATATAAAGATTGGAGCTTGGAATAGACCTTAATACACTTAATTTCAGAGGAGCCCATTGAGGACTGGAATTGGAGACATTTCATGTCAGCTTGACTTAATTCTCTAGGATCCATAAGACTATGTTCACGAGTAAATTCAACATGCCTAAATAGAACCCTTCATACTATCTGTAAGAGTCTTGAGACAATGACTTGACTGGAAACCTCACACCTAGCACTTATCTCAACTTAGATGGACTGTTGAAAATCTTTGAGTCTAATTCGGGACGATGCAAGGCCCCTTTGTCAAAGGTGGCTTGGGAACCATTCTTGGGGATTGCCAACATTGGTACTCTAACCCCCTTCTTTTGGTAACAATGATATCTAAAGACTGGAGATGGATTGAGACAATGCTTCGGATGAGGAAAGGTCTATCGACGCAACTTTTTCCAAGACCCTAAAAATGGGTGGAACAAAAGATGCTATATCCACTGGGGCACAAGAAAGAATGCAGAAGCTATAAAATGTTAAAGAAAATATCCAAGGAAGCCTACATCCAAAAATTCCACAAAATTTTGAGCTTCATAAAAGCCTGCTTCTCTGTGAAGATTAGGTTACACTGATCGACTTCACAAAGGGAATGAAAACTACACTGGTCCATTCCCACTTCTTTTTCGATTCTTCTAACTTCTTCTCCCATTTAGTTGTAATGATCGGGAGCACCTGACCTTAGAATGGAATATTTGTTTCCATGAGGACGATTTACCAGAAGAGCAGACACCTTAATAGTTCAACGATTTTATGTGGGGAGAGTTGAACAATTTCATATGCATGGTTCTATCACTTCAAGGTAGCAAGAGTATGCGACTGAGAGGATGGTTCTGACCTGGCTGTGAATTGGACTGAATGACAGGATTATGGAACCTAAGGGTTGTTGTGTCACACTTCCCGACTTCCATGTGGTTCTGAATACACCCTTAATCCAAAATCCTTTTCCGAGCTCCAAACTTTGACTTTATTAAAACAAGTTCAAAAGTCGATAATTATTCCAAGTTATTTCTTTTTCTTTTCTTTCTTTACGTTTCTGCACTTATAGGTATAAGTGTTTGCTAGGGACTAGCAAAGGCGAGTATAAGGGGTGATGAATCTCCATTTCATCACCTTTATTCTTTCATTTTGTCCTTAAAATCCCTAGCTAAATGCATGTATATATCACTAATTTGTCAAAATAAACATTCTTTATTTTTTTACAAAATACTGTATAAAATATTATATATTTATAGTATTTAATTCCAAAATCAAAGAACAAAGCAAGAAAATAAAAGAAAATGAAACATCATAGTTGTTGAGTGACTCTAGCCCCCGATACTCAATCATTGTGATGACTTGGTCGACAAGGAATGAAGTAGGGGGAGATAGGGTGGCCAATTGTACAGATCACACAATATGAAAACTCTAAAAGTATAGGCCAATAATTAACTTTTGGGACATATTTCATTCTTTATTGTTTATGCATCAAATCCATAAACTTTATATACGAAGGTTGTAGATAAAAATATATAGAAAAATACAAAATTTATTTCACATTAAAATAATATATAGTTTACATTCTGCACGTTGAATAAAAATCTAAAATCCAAACTTCCCAGACCTGTATCTCCTCCATATGAACAAAAAATTACCAAAATCACTTTTAATTGTATATAACTTTTTATTAGCTATTTAATGGAGACAGTTTCATTTAGTTTGGAGTTAAGATGCAAAATTTAGGTTTTGGACCCCTATTGTACAATATACTTGAATAAAATATTCATTTTATTTATTCTTTATGTTTTTCATTATTTTATATTTTCATAATTTTATAAATATTATTTATAGTATATGTACATATTTATAATAGAATAAAAACATAAAGAAAACACTAAAATAAAATAATATATAAAAATACATAGATGAATAAACTATACTTATACCTATGTAATTAATACCCCTATTTATTTAAGTGTACATATTATATCAAAAAATATAATAAAATATATTTCTGTATATTTAAATAAGTTATAAATATATAAATTATGTATATAAAATAATAAAAGTTAAAATACAAAATAAAAATAAAATATACAAAACATAGGTTAAAATCCCTATAAATATACATGTAAAAATTAACGTGTAAAAAACACTCAAAAAATAAATAAAAATAGGCAGTAAATTCTACATAAATTTAAAAATACCTTTTACTTTACAACCTAAAAATAATTAATTCATGTATTAATTAGTTTCCATTTTCTAAGGCATTTTTACCTTGGAATTTCCTAGTTGGTCCACGTAGACCAACCAAGAGGCATCGTTTGTTGACCTTCGATCAACTGTCTACCCTAGGCTCTGACCTGTGTCAGAACTTCCCGGAAGTTCCATCTTCGCCAATTTCCTACTCAACCTCCACACTTGTCCTCTCCTCGATCTCACCACTCCTGCACAACCACCATGTTCGTCCTTCTCAATGACCCATTTCTTCTCACCAACCCCCACATGATTCCACGCAATCGCCCCTCGAAAATGACCAAGCATTCGCATATAAATAAAGTCCCTCTTCACCATTTTTGAGTTTGATCTCTCTTCAATCACTCTTAACCCCTCAGATTAGCCCCCAAAGCACTGCGGAGGTGACAGCTTCACGTTGCCATTGATCTACATGGAGGAGGAGTCAAGGGGGAGCATATCCGACCACTTCCAACCACCGCCGTTGAGGTTCTGTCTATTGGTTTCTCAGTCGGTTGGGCCCCATTTCCCGCCATTCCAAGGTAATTTCTTAGTTTCTTTTTCGTCAATCACTTTTAATTCCTACTTTAATCTCTTCATTAGCAGTATAATAAAAAATCTCCAATTCATGGAGCTAATCCTCCAGGATTAATCCATCATGATATTGCAGTTAATCCCCCTCATTTTTCTCCTCACTCGACCCCCTACATATTCTCCATCGAATCCAGCATGTTTCCCCCTAGATTCATCGTGAATCGGGGAGACTAGCTCCGATTAGCTACTTGCTAGAGCTTCATCCCATTCTGCCCCCCCCCCCCCCCCCCCCCGGTCGATGTTTGGTCTGATCTCTTGGGCTAGAAGATAACCCTCGTTCCCAGGAGTATTTTGGTGCAATTTTGTAGGTCCTAGGACATGTCTGGAGCCTTGACGACCACCTGGAGGAGCTCTGGGTGCTTCGACCTCATCTTAGCACCTCGATCTCCCTCGCCATCTTTGGAGCCTGTTATTGCACGCGGAGGACTCCCAGCTCACTACTGGGCTTATTGGCGGAGCCATCCATTGTCGAAGCATGAAGAATCGACGAAGCAAAGCTCGCTGGCAACCAATTCTTCACCAGTTCTTGCAGCGCCTCTCCGGACCGTCCGATCAAGAACATCAACCCAAATCTAATCTAGGCCATTGAATTAATTCAAAGGGGTACGCGAGGCTGGTCGTTCGATCAGACACATGGCAACATGACAATGGCATGATATGAAGCGTTAAGGGGTATATTTCAAAGACCCCCTCTACAGTTTTTGTATTTAATGTTTAACATTGTAAATATTAAGTGAAGTATATAAAGAGTGGATAAATTGCATGAAAGCCCTTGAACAACATACAAATTGCAATTTTACCCCCTACCATGTCACCTCACGTGATGGCCCACGTGTGTGGGTAATTTACATGTATATACCTCTATGTTTTGTAATTGTAGTTTAATATTAAAACTTTAATATTAGTTTAGAACTTTTAGGTTATTTGCAATGTACACTCTGACTTTATTTTAATTACAAATATACCCTTGTCAGTTCAAGTATTTTTGTATGTGTTTCTTTATTTTTTATAAATATCATCCTTGCTCCAAAAATCATGAAAAAAATAGGTTGAGGTACCTAGATGCAAGCTCTTTCATACCATCTCCTTCTCAGGCTGGAGATCTCTTCTTGATAATTACTTGATAGTGAAGTTGAGTCCTCAGTCTAATACTTTATATATTCAACCCAACACTAGCCTCTATGATCCAACAATTGGATTAACAAATGTATAATCTTAAGATGGACAAGGTACATAAGCATATTTATATGAAGGGACTCAATAAGTGCATGCATATTATAATATTAGAAGGGAGTGAATAATCAATAACTTTTATTGACAAATAATTTACAATAATATTCATTGTACAAATGGTTCGCCATGGGCTCACATGTCTATCAAGGCATACTTTCTTCCGTAGTTAAGATCAGAGCTCCTGGGTCATCTAGACATGAACTTATGGAGATGATGGAGGAGTTAGATAGTGTGTAAAAGCCTACCGTGGGTCGAGATCGTTGGAGCAAGTTTGATGGAAGATTTTATGTGAGAAAATACCATAGGGTTTTGAAGGTTCCGATGACGTTCGATCTAGGGAGGTGTGTGGTGGACTGTAGAAGGATTTGGAAGTGGATGAATTCCCTCATGGGTGAAAGTCTTTATGTGACTATTTTTGGAGGGGATGACTTTTTACTGGTTACGTACCTATGTGAGTATTCCAGGTGATTGATAACACACATCCTCATTGTCATGATGTTATCGAAGATGCGGACCATCTTTTTTTAGATGTGAAAGCTCCTCGAAGGCATGGGAAATCTTTGGGAGATCTTCAGTGGGTACATACGGGGTAGACCATTTATGGTGCAGATTTGGCGTGGTGCAGAGGAGGAGAGATCAAGATGCGTGGCCATGATTTAGGCTTTGTGGTTAGCTAGAAACGGGTGATATTTCGTCATGACAAATAATATGGTGAAAATATAGGTATGCATGCAAAGGTGCTATATGAGAGATGGATCATGTAAATTTTTGCTTTCCTTGTAGCTTGTAATAATCCTGTATATCTTTGGTGATTAATGGTGAAGTTTTTGGGTGAACAGATATACGACAGAGCCCTTTTTCTTTCAAAAAAAGTATTTATATCTACATCCTTGTTATTCTCTTATTTTCTATAGAACTTACAGTCAAGTAAAAATAAAATAAAAATACTTAAATATGCTTATAAATGAATACTATTATAAAAAATACAGTTTATGTCAAAGATATAAAAAGATAAATTAAAAATAAAACTCGGTAACATACAATTCTATGACACCTGCATTTAATCCCAAAATTTGTACCTTGACTTTTGAGTTGAATTAGCTCTTAGTGTAAAACTTTATTGTTTCGAGTTTTTCAGAATTCATCTCGTAACTATAAATATATTCCAATACTTTTGTTTTTATCTATTTTGGTCCAATGGAGTGGCGCCACAAGTGACAATCCACTTTCCTTCTTCCCTATGTTTGTTACAATACTCCAGCTCATGTCTGAATGCGGTGGATAATCAAAAAAGTCAATGATTTAACCCATGGATTTTAATGTTGCTAGAAAAGAAGAAAGGAAGTAAAGTAGAAGAAGAGACGATTAGACGAATAAGATGAATATAACGAAACTTTCTTTGTTTTCTTTAATTTTTTCATAAATATCTATTTATACTTTTTAGTGTCTCAATCATTATCTCTAACGGTTTAACCAATGGATTTTAATGTCGTAGAAAAAAGAAAAAGAAAGGAGTGTGAATTGAGGATTGAAGAAAGAGTAAGAATATGATTAAGAAAGTTTCTTTTTTCATCTATTCTTTTCTGAAATAATTCTTTATACTTTTCAGTCTTTTAATCATCATCTTCAATGGGTTAACCCGTGGATTTTAATGTTGCTAGAAAAGGAGAAAGGGTGTAATGAGGAAGAAATAAGGGTTATAAGAATAGGAAGAAGATGATATAAGGAAGGTTTCTTTTTTCTTAAACAAATTCATGCTTTTTAGTATTTTAATCATCATCTTCAATGATTTAATCCATGGATTTTGATGTCCCTGAAAAATGAGAAAGGAAGTAATTAGGAAGAAGTAAGGGTTGGAGGAGGAAGAAGAAAAGGACTATAAGGAAACCTTCCTTTTTCTTGATTTTTTTCTTAGATATTTTTTTATACTTTTTAGTCTTTTAGTGTTCATCTTCAATGATTTAACTCATGGATTATCATGTCATTGGAAAATGAGAAAGGAAGTGAGGAGGAAGAATCGAGGGCTAGAAGAAGAGTATTGTAAGGATACTTTACCTTTTCTTGATTTTTTTATTAAAATTTTTCTTAGTCTTTAATTTTTTAGTCGTCATCATCAATGGTTTGATTTATGAATTTTAATGTCACTGGTAAAGGAGAAAGAAAGTAGGTAGGAAGAAGTTAGGATTGGGGGAACATGAATAAGATGATTGTAAGGAAAATTTCATTTTTCTTGATTTTTTCTTATATATATATATATATATATACATTTTTAGTCTTCTCATCATCATCGTTGACGTTTTAAGCCATGTACTTTAATGTCAGTGGAAAAGGAGAAAGAAAAAAGGAGAAAAGTTAGGGTTGGCACAAGAAGAAGAATATGATCATAAGGAAGCTTTTTAGTCTTATATACATTTTAATTTTTTTAGTCTTTTAATATCATCTTCAGTGATTTAGCTCGTGTACTTTACTATTACTGGAAAATGAGAGGGAAGTAAGGAGGAAGAAGTGAGGGTTAGAGTACACCTGACCCACCGAATGGATTGAGGTTCCAAATCTTCATGTTCAGGGTATGACTCAAGCCAATCGATACACCATACTTCAAGGCCCAAACTTGACCCATGGACCAAGCCCTTAGGTTTTCCCCCTAATTTTTTATTGTTTATTGATGTATCCAAATTTCTATGGTCTTAAGTTCCACACAAGGTGGGAACTCGGTCGCTGAACCGACCAATTAGAAATCCGGACTACAATCAACAATTATCCCACGACAATCAAATCAAGCAATGAAAATAGAGGTGGAGTCAAAATTTATTATAACTTTACAAACATGTGTATAGTGTGCAAGTGTGTAGAGGTCAAACACAGGGAGCAAGCAAGATAGATCAAGCAAAAATGCACAAAATGTGATATGTGATCAAGTGCCTACAAACGAGCAAATTTTCGTGGGTTTTTAATTTCATATATTTTTTATTTTATATTTTATATTTTTATATTTTGATTTTTAATTTACTGATTTTATATTTTCTTTATATAATTTATATTTTTTTATTTTCTTTTTCTTTATATAGAATATATACATAATATAAGAAAAGAGAAGATTAAGGATTTATAAAATTAAGGAAAAACTCTCAAAAATCAGAAAATAAAATGTTTTTGGGCTTTTTCTAATTTTATAATGTTTTTGTGATTTTTAGAGATTTTCTAAATTTTTTTGGTATTTTTAAAAGCAAAAATACTAGAAAATAATGAATTAAGCTACTAGTCGAAATAAAACTGAGGATGAAAAATAGAAATCAGAGTCCAAAATTCCTTAAATTAATTTTTAGATTTTTAGGAAGATTTTTGGAGTTTTCTAGTTCTTAGGGTTTTTGTTTTAAAATTTTTAATGATTTTTAGAGAGAAGTCAAAACACACGAAAATACGCAGAAGGTATTTTTTTGGAATTTTTAAAGAAGTTTTTATAATTTTTAGGTATTTTCTAATGCAAACAGTGTTGAAAATGCATCTTTCTAATTTTTATAAATATGAAAATGCAAGAAAAATGTGAAAAAATATGGCGTGAAAGAGCAAGCACACAAGAGCTTAACCTAATTTTTTGGTGATTTTTAGCAATTTATAGATGCATGGAATAAATAGAAACAACAAAAAGAAATTACACTACTCGCAAGGGCATATATGTAAATATCCAAACATCCAGGGGCCACAATGCAATTTTCCACAAAAATATAACTAATAAATTAGTTTCCACGACCAAATACAAATATCAAAAGATGCTAGGGCACGCCTGCAATTAACCCAACCCTATACGTGACAGGCACGCGCTTGGGAAGGACTGAAATGCAATAACCAAAAACTCTAGGGACTGATATGCAAATTACCCAAAAATATTACAAGTTAAAGAATAGTTCCTGGACTAAATCGAAATAGCCAAACTAGCAGGGGGTTCAGTGCAAAAACACCACCACCCCACGTGCACAGGTTACGTGAGGTGACGTGGACTAGACCTAGATGCAAATAATAAAAGTTCAGGGGCCTAGATGCAAATGTTACAAAAATATTTAAACTACAGATAAAAGTTTATGGACTAAAAATAAATACAAAAATGGCAAGGGGTGAAAGTACAAAATACCCCTTTGCGCGCGGTCCAACGGCGGTGGAGAGACCACTTGACACGTGGCGCGTGAAGGACGGCTGATGACGCTTCGGCGATGGACGACTGCGATTAGATCCCTTGGCTTGATCTGACGGTAGAGGCGCGGGAGGATCCAACGACTGCTGTGCTCCTGGAGCTCGGGCCTCGATCCGATGGTGCAGAGGGGCAGAGCAAGAATAGGGGAGGAGCGTCGGCGAGGCGAACTTCCCTGAGCTCTAGCTCCATCCTCCGGTGATCTCTGGGCTTCAAAATTGGTCTGACGACTCTTGCGGTCCTCCTCTATCTCCTGATGGCTCCAGAAAACCTCGGCGACGGCCGAGGCTCGCGGGGGAGGGCGGCGGAGCTAGGAAGCTCCACGGAACTCCGACGAGATGCAAAACGAGCCCCAGGCTCGAGTTAGTGCTCGTTGACCTGCAAAAAGGTATGAAAGGGTCCAGGGCAAAATGCCTGGACCCCGCGGAGGTGGAAACGAGGCGATTGGGAGGATTTGATCCTAATGCTAGGACGAATAAAATGCGAGGAAAATGAATGAAGAAAGATGGCTGATTTGATGGTTAGAACCAGAGGGAGGTATATCTCGACGCCGGAGATGGCGGAGGTGATTGGAGCCGCCTCGGACGTCGCTCGACCGGCTTGAAGCTCAGGAGAGGAAGTTGTCACCTTCCTCGAGCTCGCGGGCGTGAAAGAGGGAGCTAAGCCTGTGGAAGAGGGGTTCAAAGAAGGCTCGAAAGTCGGAGGGTCGATATGTAGGGTTTGACATTGTGGCTCTGATGCTCCAAAGGTCGAGGAAGATGGCTCGAATCGCCGCTCCTCTGCCCTAGGAACGCCTAGGGCGTGAAAGAGCAAGGATCGAGGAGCAAAAGTGCTTCAGGTCGCTACGAGAACGGATGCAAGATTTGACCTCGAAAAATCTACAAAATGGGTAAAAACTGAGGTCTGACAAGGGGCAGAGGTGAGGGACGGCCAGTTGACTCGCCGGTCAACGTGGACTAGCACCTGGTTGGTCCACGTGGACCAACCAGGAAAAATCCCTGAAAAATGATTTGTAAATTCAATTAAAAATAGAAAATGAATTGATAATTTTTTTATTATTAAATAAAAAATACTTATTATTTTATGAACTATTTTATTACGATTTTTAATTATTTTGATGAGGTATAAAATTATAAATTTCCTTTTATAGCCTTTATAGGTACATAAATCTATATATTTTAATAATTTATTTTTATTTTGTATTTAATTTATTTATTTTTGTTTATGATTTTATAAAATTGTAAAATATTTTTACATATTTAAATATATTTTTATTTTATTTTTTTGAGGTATTTTGTATACTTAATAAAATATAAGAATGAATGATATAGGTATGTATACAGGTATTATACCTATGTATGCTTTTTACAAAAATATTTTAATCTATGTTTTTTTTGAGTTTTTATTCTGATTTTAATGAACAAATATATTATAAATAATATTTACAAAATTATAAAAATATAAAATTATAAAAATAATGAAATAATAATATGAATATTTTAATCTGTACAAGTATACAATAGGGGTCCAAAACTCAACTTTCAAACCGTAGCTCCGCCAAATGCGAAACCACCGCCATTAAATAGCTTATTTTAAATTATATACAATTGAAGGTGAGTTTGACACATTTCGAGTTTTTAAGAGATACAGGTCTAGGAAGTTGGGATTCTAGATTTTTATTCAGATCATAACTTTTTATCTGTATATTATTTTTGAATGAAATCAATTTTGTATTTTTCTATATTTAGTTATCTACAATTTTCATGTACAAAGTTTCTTTATTTGAGGTATAAAAAGTGGAACCAAAAATAGGTCCCAAAGTGTATAAAGAAAGAATAAAATGAATAGGTATTCTTATTGTATTCTGGCCCCTATCTTCCCCTACTTTATTCCTGATCGACCTATTCATCAAGATGCCTAGGTCTCGGGGTTTCGGGTCACAAAATATTTACAATATTTTATTCTTTTTCTTTTCTTTTATTTATTTTATAATTTTGTCTTTAAATACTATATTTTATACACTATTTACATGCACATGCTTGGATGCTAAGATGCAGAAATTAAGGGTATTTACAAGCATTTGTCAGGGTTTTTGAGGCCAAAATGATAGAATAAAGATTACGAAATGTGGATTCATCATCCCCCTATACTTTGCCTTTGCTAGTCCCTAACAAACACTTATGCAATAAGTGCAGAAAAGAAAAATAAAGAAAAGAAATAGAAGAAAGTGGATTTAGTTTAATTATCAAACTTGTCTTCAAAAATCATATTTTGGAGCTTAAGTCGGACCTTTGGAATTTTAAAGCGGTCGGAACCTTAATGAGAACCAGATTTGAAATCCAACAGTCCCTGAGAATCCCAATACTCCGTTCAAGTCTCCTCAATAGCCAGGTTAGAAATACTTCAATTCATACGCAAACCCTTACGACTATGAATCTGACTCGTACAGTGTAAGTGATAGTGGCTCTCCCCAACTAAAATGGCAAAGAGACTGACTTCTCCAGCATGACAACCCAATGATTCCCCAATCCAGTAACTCCTTCCTCGAGGAGCGGGGTATTCCCTTCTAAGTTCAAGTGGCAACCAGCTAGAGAGGATGGGGTGAAGAGAAGAATGGACGGTAGCTAGTGTAGCTACCTATCCTAGGATGCAAGACCAATGTAGTCAAGTCATCCAGCTGCAGGCTTACATGCTATGACTTTGGAACTCAAGCTTGCCTATTGAATTTACAACATACTTTTGCAGGCATTTTATTTTTGTACAGGCCTGTCTCTTTGGTAAGCGCCCCGCACCCTATGTTAATTTGGTCAGATTAATGTCCAAATTACTTTTAATCGTTCGTTGCAGTCGGATACGAGAGGCTAGTCAAAAACCACTTTGATTTAATGTCAAGCGGCAATTTTTTTTACTTGGTGAAGTCCAAGGTCGATCTCAGGGAGGCATCTGTCTCCTTAGGTGAATTTTAACAAGTATCCAAGTGTTGGATTTTCGAGGAAGTATTTTTTTTGTTCTTTTTAATTTCTGTGCAGACTCGTGCAAAAATGCAGGCCAATTTAACTTTTAATTCAATTAACATATCAACTGAAGTCCAAAAATTCTAAAAATTGGCCAGATGATTAATTATGATGAAAATGAGTTACCCTAATTTTTTTGGATTTTTCAAACACTAAATGGATTTACTGGGAATTAAATATGTAGACAGGGTGATTTTCACTATTTAATTATTAATAAATAACAATCACAATTTCTTCAAGAAATAAAATTATACTAGATAGCTCTAATGATAAGGAATCCAGGAAAATTGACAGATCTTAATTTCACTGTGAAATGAATTAATTAAAATTAATATAAAAAAATCACTCAACAATTTATTTAGGCCTCGATATGTGTGCAAATGGCATGAAATGTTTATGGCATGTTAAGAATACTGTCCTTAAGCTACTGTGAATTTTTGATGATTTTTGGAACCACAGAGAATTAACTACAAATTAAAAGGTGTCACTGGGCAAAATATTTCAAAAATGTACCAATTAATTCATTAATAATTCCACTGAAATTACAAAAATGTGACACGTGGACCAATAGACAGAGGACAAGTTTCTCAACAAAATACAATTTTTAGATTTGAAAAATGAGGTAAAATGCAACCTAGGGATGCGTACAAACACAGGGGTGTAAATGCAGTACAGGAAAATAAAAATACAATAAGCAAATATGTGGATAGGGACTAAAATGCAATTACCTATTATGCTGGGTACTCAAGTGCAATTTCTACTACAGGCACGTGCTCCTCACGTGGGCTCAGCTTCACAGGGACCTTTTTGCAATATTTGAAAGCTCCAGGGGCCTCTGTGTAAATTTCCCAGGCCGCACGTGCTCCTCACGTGGGCGGCCTAGGCTCGGACGACTCTGGAGGTCTGGAGTGAGGCTCGGACGACCCAAACCTAGGCTCGGAGAAGAGGTTCGGGCCGAGGCTACGTGGCAAGCTGTGGACCGTTCGATCAACGTTATCGAACGGTTGGCGATGTGGACGCGTGGCGTGACCTCGGGCCTTTGGATCGATGCTGATCCAACGGCTACTGGGCTCGGTGGAGACGGCGACGTGGCTGAAGATCAGCCGCTGGATCAGAGGAGCGATAGACGACTGAGAGCTGCTGCGGTGGGAAGACACGTGGCTCACTAGGCCCCGTTGGATCTAATGTGAATCCAACGACTCCTGTGAAGCCCGGTGAAGAGTCGACGTGGCGCGCTGAGGGCCGTTCGATCAACGTGATCGAACGACAGCTGTGTGTTTGCTCCGATGATCCTCCGCTGCCTTCGGAGGAGATGGCGGGGCTCCGGTGAAGGTGCCTCACCTCCGTCCGTCCTTCCTCGTGTCGCTGACGCTCTCCGACTTGTCGGAGATATCCCAGAAGACGCGTGGCGAGGTGGCGGAGATGCTGGTGGTCTCAGGAGCGACGGAGGGTGGTCTGATGTCGTTGGCGACGAAGCTCGAAGTCGTCTCCGGCGAGCTTCCGTTCAATGAACAGAGGAGCACCTGCAAGTGTTAAAGATAGAGCCGAAGCTCGTGCGTGTGCTTGTGGAGAAGTGACGGTGATCGGAGAGGCCTAAGGGATACGGAGGTGGGTTGGCGATGGTGCTCCGGCCAAGTGGCGGAGCTGGATCTGATGGAGGATGAAGTGCGTCGTCGGCGGGCGTAGAGGTGGCCGCGAAGATGAGAGCTCCGACGCGGAGCTCTACGGAGTGAAATGGAGGCAGGGGAGTGACCGGAGGCGGAGAATAAAAAGCGAGAAATTTGAAGAAGAAAAGAAGAGAAGATCGGAGAAGAATGGAGGGTTCACCTGGGGATTGGACCTCCCTCTTGGGGTCCAGGTCGTCGCTCGAGGGACCGGTGGTGTCCCGAGCTCGTGCAGCGTCGCGGAGTAGCAGCTGCGACACGGCGGAGGTGCCGTGGATCTCGCCGGAGAAGAGACCCTTCTTCGCTCAAAGAATCGTCAAATTGCTGTCACCAATTGGAGGATCGGAGCTCAGGGAAGCTCTCTGGGGTGGCGGATGGGTGCGACGATGGCCGGAGAGGGGGGATTTATAGGTTGAAGGTCTCGGCCATTCTGTCGATGGAGCGAGGTTGACGGAGTTCGTGGGAGCGGGCTGGAGGTCGACGTGGGTTATGGAGTAGCTGGCGAGGATAAGGGATGAGTGGGGCTCATCGTGGGAGTGTTGGCGGACGGTGAAGGTGGCTGACGTGCAACCGGAAATAGAAAGGGAGCGCCCCTCCCGCAAGGCAGGGAACGTGGGAGAGAGGGGCACCCGGAGGTAGGAGACGAAGTCTCCACCGTTGGTCTTGTGATCCAACGGTGGTGATCGAAGCGGTAATGGCTGGGTAAGATTAGATCGGGGCGATTTGATAAAAGGCTGTGATGGCGCCACGTGGAGGGAGCTGGGCGAAGCGCGAGCGAGCGGCCGAGATCAAGTCAAGGCGAAGCGATCTGAGGGTGCTGAGGCGGTCACGTGTCGTGGTGAGGCAGCGGCGCGAACGAACGGTTTGGATGAGGAGTTGTGGTTAATCGAAGGGACGAGGGGCGCCAAAGGAAGAGCGGCTGTGATGGAAGGATCACAGACGTGATCAGATGGTGTATACGCCGCCAAGTAGCGAGCTCTGGAAGAGGCGCGAACGGGCGGATCAGATGAGGCCCTGGAGATGATCTGACGGTGTGGATTTAAGGCGCACGTGGAAACAGCTAAGCCGTTGGATCTAGAGCGTAATCTAACGGCTGTGGCTGCGGGCAGATGAGGCAAGGGGAGCGGGCCGCGTGGCGCGACCAGAGGGCGCCACGTGGCCTGCTGTGAATGGCTGGAAGAAAATACATGTGTAGAGAGAAGAGGGGGCCGAATTTGGAAAAACTCAAAACATGAAAGTTGTAGATTTCGATGAGATCTACAAGTTTCATGTTGGCCAAAGATGGAGATGAGGTCAAATATGATACATAAATACAAGGATACATATATATGTAGTATACAAAGTGGCCCAAAATCCCAACTTTCTCATACGAGCTCCAAATTGGATGAAATTAGTCTCATTTTAAAGGTCTTTTAATGTGTAGTATTCTAAGAGTAAGTAGACCTAGTTCGGAGTTTGTATTAGGGCTTTATGTGCATTTTAGTGTACAGGGGTTCTAGGGCTTTATTGACTAATTTACAAGGGGGATTTTTGGCATTCTTCCCTATATTATTAACTAAGGAGTACATATTATAAGGAAGAGGTATTTTAGTGAGTGGATATTTTACAAGGGATTTTGGCTTCTTATTTGAATGCAAATGGACTGCTAAAATGAATGTATTATGTGTGTATGCATGAATGCTATTTATGCATTATAAAGGGAAATATGCCTCTATTTACTCGGGAACAAGGCTCTATTTTTGACTTTTGAAGTGATGAATCACAGATTCATCACTCTCTTTTTTTGAAATACTATTTACAACAACATTTACATAGGGAGTTTCCACTTGTGTGCGTCTCATACCAGCAAATCCAATCCCATCACCACTCCAACTAAGTTGAGCCATGTGAAAGGTGCAGGTGATTAAGTTAGGTCATTATCAACAACAGTCGTGTGTGTGCTCTGAAATACTCTACTTAGGCAGTCAAGAATCCATTGAACCAAGTCTCGTGATCTCAAAGAATTAAGTCAACTAGACCTGAAGTACCTCAAACCCAGTTCCTATAAGGTTCCTGTTATTTTGTAGATTTTAAGGTCCAATCAAGCTCCAATCTCCAGATTTTACTTAGACTTGTTCAACTGTCAAACTCAATCTGAAAAATGCGAATGCTATGCAAATGTTATGCAGAATGCAGAAAATATTTTTGTGATGCAATTTTCAAGATTTTGAACTTTTTGTGGATTTTTGAAAAGATGATGCATATGCATTTTTTGTATTTTTCAAAAAGATTTTTCAAATGTTTTTGGATTTTAATTTTGCAAATGTTTTTGGGGATTTTTGAAAACAAAAGATTTTGGCTAAAAACTAGGTACAAATATTTACACGGGAGTGCTTCTTATATTTACAAGAAGTGAATTTTAAGAATTTACAGGGTAAGTGATCAATTTTATAAGTATATACATAATGAATTCTGGTGTGATGTATGTATTCCTCAAACTTATTTGAAAAGGTTTTTACAAACAATTTTGAAAAACTATAGTCCAAAATAATTTTTTGCAAACATTTTTACAAACATGTACACACATTTGAAAATCATTTTGCAAAGGTTTTTCAAACAGTATAGATAGATTTTCAAATATTTTTGCAACCATTTTTCAAACCATTTGCAAATCATTTTTTTCAAACATTTTATTTCACACAACGAATATAAAATTTTTACAAACAAATATTTTTACAAAGGTTGAAAACATGTAACAAAATGTTTTCCAAATAGTTTTCAAAAGATTTTCACAAGATTTTCAAACTATTTTTCAAACATTTTGCAGAAAAGATTTCACCTGATTTATTAATCAGTAAATACAAAAAGAATTTGAGAAACAATAGGATTTTTTTGTTAAGGAATTTAATGAATTTTAAGAGAATTATTATTAGCCATAATTATTAAGAAAATATGAAAGTACGAGTTACGGCTAAAGTATATACTACGTATATACCACCCCCTATACTTAGCCTGAGCTATGTCCTCATAGATTGGAGAGAAAAGAGAAGACATAACTCGTACTAAGTCTAGGCAATTCTAAGAAATAAATAAATAAAGGAATGAATGAACAAATGAGAAGTTGACCGTCCCCCCTATACTTAGGATCAAATAATCCTAAATATAACAGACTGTACACAAGGCAGGGAGGGTCAAGGGTGGGAATGAACAGATCGTACTCAGATTGTCTCCCCCTATACTTAGGGTAAGATATCCCTAAGTATAGACAAGAAGAGGAGACAATGGAGAGGATCGAAATGAATGAAAACCCGGGGTGCTCACCCCCTATACTTAGGACAAAGTATGTCCTAAGTACAGAAAACTGTCTACAAGGGGTGACACCTTTTTGATACAAAACGAAGATGGAAAAGGAAAAGAAGAAAAGAAGAAAAGAGATCTGAAGATGGGAGAAGAGATCGTGAGAATGTGCACATCACTCCCCCTATACTTAGGGTAAAAGAAGCCATAAGTATAGGCAACAACAAGAGTAATGAAACGGAACGACAAATGAACACTTGGCTCATCCACCCCCTATACTTAGGACAAAGTACGTCCTAAGTAAGGCAAACACGAGAATGGGTGGATGAGCAATACGGAAGATAAACAGAGATACGCGAGAGAAGATATACAACAGAGATGGATGTACACATGATCAAGAAGGTAGAAAGCAAACCTTCTTGCGGGACCACTGAGGGATAGATCTGGTGTGGTGCAAGTCAATATCGGGGTCTACGATGGACGGAAACCGATCAGGGTCGACAAGGTGAAGGCCCTCAATGGAGTCAAATAGAAAAGGGACAAACTGGTCTATGGAAGTAGTACGGTTAGGTTCACCCTTGGTGGTTCTATGGTGTGAAGGTGCAGACAGGTGAGTGGAAGAAGTACAACTAGGTCCGGCCTTGGGGGTCTCGCTGATATCGAAGTGAAAAGGGACAAACTCATCATCATCGGGAGAAGTGTAATCGGAGTCGTCCTGCGAGGTCTCATACAGGTCAAACCAAAAGGAACGAAATCATCAGTGGAAGAATTCGAACTCTGTTCGTCCTCAAGAATCTCACCCGGATCATCCTCTTCGTCAAAAGGCCCCAAACTTCTGAAAATAATGGTTACAATCATAACTGGCCTCAATCATCATCACTTTTGAGTGACCAGGAACGGGCTTATCAGTGGAAGTAATCAAACCAGGTCCGTCCTGTCTAATCTTGGTGTCTGCCCTCCGCTCTATGGTATCAATCATGTAAATCCCTTGGATTTCATCAACACATCGCCACACACCAGAAGGAGGAACTGTGAGGTCTATGCTTTCCGAGTACCCCCCCTTTCGGAGGATTCCTCGAGTCTTATCAGCGGTCGCTAAGCAAACATCTCTAATATCATCAGATCGGTCACATGCCTCGGAGTCAGCTAGAATCGGTGAAGGTGCATCAGGTACGGGTCTCTGGTCAACTGTGGGTGTGGTGATCAACACTTCGCTCTCGTCAACAGGACAGAAGAGAATCTCTCCCGATCCATAATCAATAACGACCCTCGCGGAGGCGAGGAATGGTCGTCCCAGGATGATTGGAGAGGGCTCCCCTGTGGAGGTCTCCATGGGCAATACGACAAAATCAACATTGTATCTCGTGCCCTGAATCGTAATGACGACATTTTCAAGGATACCCTTCGGCCTCTTGATAGATCCATCGGCAAATGAACAATCATCCTGGTCTTCTTTAGAGTCCCTAAGTGAAGAGACTGTACCAGCGAGAAGGGTAATATGCTAATAGATGCACCGCCGTCGAGGAGAGTGTGATCACAAGTATGGTCAGAGATGGTGCATGTGATGAATGGTGTATATGTGTCTTCTTTCTAGGAATGGGACGGTGTGTGATGGCATGGGCAGTGGCCATGGTCAGAATGTGATGCTCAGATATGCTCCTCTGCTTTCTATTCTTGAGAAGAGGAGCAAATAATTGTGTCATGACCTGCTGAAATGGGGCATGGATGATCTCATGAATGGTGGCCACCACTTCGGGTTCAGTCAACATTTTTTGAATTTTTGGACTTTCTCCATACAAGGGGGAAGTCGGAATCAACATCTACACGAGGCATGCCAAGAGCAGTCTGTACTCTGTACAGCGGCATCCTCGGAGTCAAAGGTGGGACAGTGTATGAGAGGTTGTGTGGGTGAATGATCTGGCAGATGGACCCTCTCCACACGGTATGAATCAACCAAGTGTCTCCCGAACTCTTTTTGTGTTTTTACATTTTTCTCATTTTTTTGTATTTTGGGCGATTGTAAGCTACCATTATCACCCACAAGGAAATCCGTATCCTCGACGAAAGGAGCATTAATCTAATATTCTCTCAAAATGGCAAGATAATCTTTCATCAAATTAGTGTGCTCCATCATTAGGATCAAAATGTCACTCATGGAGACCGAGGAGGTGACTCCAACAAGTTCAGACTCAGGTGGATTTGAAGGTGGAGGTGGATAATATACAGGTGGAGGTGGGTAGAAATCCAAGTCCCGGTACTGTGGCTGAGGCGGGTATGTACAAAAATCAGAAAAGGTAGGAGGAGGATCCTCCTGATAAAAGGGAGGTGGACCGACTGGAGTGAACGAGGGATCCACAAAGTCCGGGATAAAATGCGCTCCAGGGGTCCATCTCGAAATCAAAAGGAAATGATTCGGGGGAGCACGAAGGTCAAGTCAAGGAGAGTGAAGAAGAATGCGCAAATACGTAGAGGCGAAACAATCACAAACAAAAATGAAAACAATACAAACCCTCAATTCACCCACTCAACTCGGTAGAGACCGTAAAATGCGATCTTTTTATCTTGTCGATTTTAGAGTTAGGTGAGAAGTCAAAAAGTTGTGCAAACACTTAGGGGATGAATGGGATTTGGGCATTATCCTTAGTGTGTGCGCGAGCAATGTAAAATGAAGACAATGAGGGGATTACTCGCCTGATAACCAGGGAGATCGAGGGTCGTACGGTTTCACAAGGCGAAACCGTAGTCGGTGTATTGACCGCTCAAAAATCCCTAATTAATCAACAATGAACCCACAATCAAATCAATCAAACAAAGAGAAGCAAAAGTGGAGTCAAATTTATTTTAACTCTACATAAAAGATGTATATGTGTAAGTATGCAGAGGTCGAACATAGGGAGCACACAGGATAGATCAAGCAAGTGCAAAGAGTATGATGTGATAAAGTGTCTACAATATGCAAATGTTTTTGTGGGTTTTTAATTTTTAATAATATTTTTTATTTAATTTTTAATTTTGTATTTTTGTTTTTAATTTTTTTGATTTTATATTTCCTTTTTATATTTTATATTTTTTTATATTTTCTTTTTCAAAAACTAGAACATGAACAAAGTGAGAAAAAGGAAGATAAGATATTTATAAAAATAAGGAAAAATGCTCAAAAATTAGGAAATAAAATATTTTCGGTCTTTTTATGATTTTATATTGTTTTTGTGATTTTTGGGGATTTTTCAGAATATTTTTGGTATTTTTTAAAAGTCAAAACACAAGAAAACAGTGGTTTGAGCTACTGGCCGAATTTGAAATGAGGATTAAAAATAGCAAACAGTATCTAAAATTCCTCAAATTAATTTTAAAATAAAGGGAATAAAATAAGGAAACTAGGAGAATCTGAGTTTATATTTTTAGGATTTTTCTAGGGTTTTTTAGATTTTTATGAAGTTTTTAGGTGTTTTCTAATTTTTAAGGTTTTTTGAAATTTTTAATTATTTTTGAACTGGCACTAAAACACACTAAAACAGACCTTAGCTAATTTTTTTGGAATTTTTCAAAAAGATTTGATTTTTTTGTATTTTCTAATGCAAACAGTAACTAAAATGCATGTTTTTTATTTTTAATAAATATTAAAATGCAATAAAAATAAAATACAAAATTATAGCGTGAATAAGCAAGCAAACAGGAGCCTATGGTTTTTTTTGGAATTTTTCGAGTTAAAATGATGCACTAAATAAATACAAACATCCAATAAAAATCACACGGCTAGCAGGGGCATAAATGCAAATATCAGGAAGTACAAGGGACAAAGTGCAATTTTCACAAAATTTTTCAACTAATAAACAAAGTTCCTGGATTGATTACAAATACCCAAACCCGGGAGGGGTTGGCTGCAAAATTACCAAGCCCACGTGTATAAGCACGTGACCTGGCAGGGGTATAAATGCAATATTACAAAACTCCAGGGGCATACATGCAATTTATCCAAAAATATTACACCTAATATTAAGGTTCCTGGACTAAAACTAAATATCCAAACCCGCGAGGGGGTCCGTGCAAAATGCCCTGTGCCTCACGTGCACTGGTCAGCGGAGGGTGACGTGGCTGA